>CM041778.1:121204444-121476193 GCA_023374045.1 Limonium bicolor | reverse complement strand
AAAGAAAGAAAAGGAGAGAAATTAAAGGGTGCTAGGCAATTAGATTCGATATATAAACATAGCTAGCTACGACGAACAGGCCGGAGGTGTACGTACTTACTCGATGTCTGATTCAATTTCTACTACTGATCATTCGAAGGTGAAGCAGCTCGCCTCTAACAAGATGCGAAAGATGATGATATCAAGTAGCGTTACAAGAAGAGATAGAGACGTTCTGGAGAAAAAAGAAGATGGAAGAAGAGGATCATTTTCTTGCTGCCATTAAAGCTGTAGCTCGAATCAGAGCTCGTACCCTCCTCGTACGCACTTTGTTTTCCTTGTTAATCTTAAACTCCATATAATTAGATAATTAGACAGTATCAAGTTTGAATTCTGTATTTCTCAAGCTATATATTTGATTGCCCCTTTTTCTTACTTCAGATCAGCTAGAAATAAATTAGTTTTGAGCTTGGCGCAGGAGGAAGACTACAGAAGGTTCGAGGAGTCGGTGATGATTAAGGAAGAAGAACTGACAACGGGAGGCGATGATGATCATATCAAGGACGAAGAGGAGGAAATTCGAGTTGGCGTCAAGGATTGGTCAGTCATCATCATCATCACCCTTATTAGTACCATTTTACTCAGCTAGCTGCTTCAACTTAATTACCTAGTTATTATATCTCTTATCATCTATGTGATTGTGATCCAAGAGTATTGATCATTGTTAATCTTTCATTACTCCCTCCGTCCTGAATTGATCGTTTGTTTGTTTTATGATACGTTTTTCCACTTCAATATTAAGCATATAAGATAAAATAATTTATAAAACTAAATTTTGTAACATATAGTTTATCATGTAAGGAATCATATGCAAAACTTAATTTCCAAAATTAATCTTATATTTAAAAATTGAAATCAAATGACATGTCCAAATAGTAAACAAGACGTCAATTCAGGACGGAGGGAGTATTGCTTTGCTTCTTGAAGTGATAAAGTCAAGTGGATGTGATAATATTATATGACCAAACGAGGAATAATCAAACACAACTACCATTAGCTGACATTAATTAATTATTTGTTACCCATATGTACGATTATATATAATTAATAATGCTGATGCTTTTTTAGTTTAGACAATAATATAAAATGCTGCTGGTCTATCTAGTTTATTATTTGCCTAAGGCTGCTAAATATAATCATCACTCACATAATCTAGGATCTTTTTTTAATGTTACGTTATTGGAAGAAATTTCAAAACATCCACATCGATCTGCTGCAACTTGTGCCCTTATCTTAAGTTCTTATCAAAATAATTTTATTATTTCGCCATTCAACTTCTATGATTTGATTATAATCCCTAGCTAGACTCAATCTTTTATGCTAGCTGTAGGTTTATCCAAACTCATATTTATTTGCACCAGAAAAAGAAAACCCTTTAATTAAAATTTCATACTTATCAACTTCATATGTTTTAATCCTTAAATAGGTGGACAAGGAGCAAGTATGCGTATCTGAATCAACCA
This sequence comes from Limonium bicolor, assembly GCA_023374045.1. NCBI lineage: Eukaryota > Viridiplantae > Streptophyta > Magnoliopsida > Caryophyllales > Plumbaginaceae > Limonium > Limonium bicolor. Next base: position 121,474,691 of record CM041778.1, on the reverse strand, counting down.
AACACTGGAGCCTTGAACGACAAACGCAAAAGAACATCATCATTTGTACCCAACAATCCGTTCATCTACACTACTACTGCACCGTTAATGGTCCATCATCACCCTACTTTTCTTGGTGTGTTTTAAAAGAATATTACTTTCTCTGTAAGTAAAAGCATATATATATACTATATGATTACTGGATTAATGGTCTAAAGTCCAAATGCTCACCTGTAATGTAACATACCATATAATTTGGGTTTATATCCTATCTGTTTTGGGTGGTAATTAATGGTCTCCGGAGACCTTAATTATTTAGGTCATTTAATAATGCAAGTTTGTCGTTAGTTCCTTGTATCTATAATTGTCATCTAGTACAAGTTTATATTATAATTGTCGTAACACCCTCAAACACTGGCCTAGGAGTTAGGGGTATTACACGCCGCGTATTATTACCTAATAACGCAAGGCTCTAACGAACGCACACATTTAATCAAAACAAGGCCCAAAACGAAATACTTATATAATAAGTATTGACAAAGTGTCAAAGATTCCAAAACGTTAATACAACCCTCAACGTAATCAAAAGCGGAAGCTAACAACTGAGGCCCAAAGGCTACAAGTCAAAATACAAATGTCTCAAAGGAATCGAAATAACATAGCAAACTAAACTCCAGAAGCTGAGCAAAGTGATCCTCGCTGGTCAATCTGCAATGTTAGATAAAGTAGGGGAATGAGCAAACAACTATGCCCAGTAGATGACCAACTTCATCAACCAGCATGCTCAAAACATTTATAGAATGTTATCAAATCAGAAGTAGACAGAAGGAAACCATATTCCAAGACAGAAATCAGAAACAGAAGTCCAAACACAAAAAGGCTAATCAGAGTTCAGAACAACGGAAGCAGAAACAGAAGGGGGCCCTAGTTGATCACAGCATACAGACAGAACGAGTAACCACTCGTGAACAGAACGAGAAAACCTCACTCGTAAACAGAACAGGTGGAACACCTGTGAACAGAACGGGGAACATCACCCGTGAAACAGAAGGATATCCTACATAGCGCGCTACGAGACAGCTAAACTAGCCATCCAAAGGTTCGGATACGGAGATAACTAGGTCCCAAAACAGAAGCTTAAAACAATTAAGCATATGTGCACCAATGGCACCAGAAAGCACATAGATAGCTTGGAAATCAGAAGGGGAATCCAACCCCGCAAACGGAAGTCAAAACGGAGCTCAAACGAGCAAGTCATGGTCAAAACAGTAGCATGTCCGAACTTGTGTCCGAACATCAATGTTCGGACACAAGTCGAGACTTTAGAAATCAAAAACAGACGGGTGTCCGAACATCAAAGCTCGGACGGATGTTTGGACGCTTTTGGAAACCAAATACGCGTAATGTCCGAACATGTGTCTGAATGTCAAAGTTCGGACACAAGTCGAAGCAAAATCAGGGAATGCAGAAGGGTGTGTCCGAACTTCTGTCCGGACTTACAAGTTCGGACACCATTCGAGACTTGTAAGTCGGACTCATCCTCGCACCTCGTCTGAACATCAAAGCTCGGACGGAAGTTCGGACAGGACAAAAACTTCAGAATTTCAAAGCGCAGCAGGGCATGTCCGAACGTCAAAGCTCGGACAGACGTTCGGACATACCAAAAAGTGCCTTTTCCAGAAACGAATTGCACACCAAAACAGAGGTTTAAACACAAGCAGTTTGTAGAAAACAACCTTGGGGGTTTGTACATCATTAAACAACATTTAAACAGACAAATTCGCAAACCCAAAGCAGAGACAAAACACACTCAATTTCAGAATTGAAACTCCCCAAGGCTGAACACACTGACTGAATCCATAAGCCACCTACCTCGATAATTGACGGACGAATCCCGAATCAGAAGCAGCAGACCAACCACGAGAATCCCGAAATGCAGACCGACGATGCAAACCAAAACACTGAATTCGCAGAGAAGAAACATCCCTCAAATCAGAACATCGAAACGCAAAATCCGAACTGTCAAGACAATGGATGCCCAACCCTTACCTGAATTCGACCACGATTTCGCATAGGACACCAACCGTAGAAGAATTCGACAAGGCGGAATAGAATCTGACTCCTAATCATATTGCAAAAGAAGAACTTGGGTAAGGGAAAACATCCCAATTTCATAACTGAAACGGAACGAGAAACGCTGATTACCTTAAACTGAACCAGACCTTGCATCGTAGAAGAGATCAATAGCAGAATCTGAATTGCAGAAGAACAACAACAATCTTGAGAGAGAGAAGGGGGCAGAGAAGGGAGGAGCGTCTTACGGTTTCAAGAAACTGAACGGGAAAAAGAGCGTGACTGAGATCGTGAGTTGGTAGTGGGGAAAATACTGATTAAGAGAGTGAGGGGAATTAAGAAGTTAATTACTGATTTAATTACTTACCAGTAATTAGAAGAGAATAAGGGAAATGACCCATTCATCCTCGCCTTTAATTAAAAGGACTCCTATGTCCTGAATCCAAAATGCATCCATATAAGGCCACTTGTGACGAAATAAAATGCAATAAAACTTTGGGTTATAACAATTGTTGTCACGCCCATCTTTTTCTTTTCTTTTGTTCTTATCTCATTTTTCTTTAATATACGACAATGATCAGCCCGATAGAATAGATTTGAAAAGAAGTAAATATTTTTAAAAATTTTAAACTTTAAACTTCCTTATTATCTAAATATATATATAGTATTGAGAGAATATTACTTTTAACTAATATCGTACAAAATAGTGGGCGTGTGTTCACTTGCAGTCGAGAAAAATGGAATGAAATCAAAGAAGGAAAATGATCCAAAATTCTCATTATTCTTTTTTTTGTTTAGTTCTGATGAGGAGTGTTAATATTTATTATATTTTAAGTAATATATATAATAATTACATAAATATATGTAATATATAATAATATTTATTTAAATTATAATATATATTCATTTTGTTTAAATTATAAATGATATATTTTAATACTTATTGAAATGATATATATATATATATAATATTTGTTAATATTTATGTATATCACATATCAATAAATTAAATTAATAATATATATTATATTTTAAATTTATTAATATTTATTAAATTAATAATAATACATACTAATATTTATATAAGCTATATATAAATATATACTATTTATTTAAATTTATAAAGAAATTATTTTTTCTAATTTAAATGTAATATATTTTAATATTTTAAATTTATAAATAAATAACATCATTTTTAAAACTTATAGTATTTAATTTAAAATAGTATTAATATGTATTATATAATATATGTTAATATTTATTATATATATATGATTTGCTCACCTTTTTAGATGGTGAAAACAAAAGAAAGGAAGTATACTGCATGGATTTCTAGATTTTAATATCTATCATCTACAGATTAGTTAATTAAGTCGGCTGGAGTGATCTAAATTATTGCGGGACTGATTCGATAGAAGACATATTATTGCCATAAAGTATCTTCAACCTTTTCCTCCTTTTTTCATATAACCTACTTACACTTACTATATAGATGACTAAATGTGGGGCACTAATGGGTACAGTTGAAAGCTTGGTTTCACACATTATAAGGTAAATAGCGTGACCGAATATAAAAGCACGCACTGTGAAGGAGACCAGACGGGAATAGAAGAAATGCAATTGTTGTGGGCACTAACTATATGGTTAATGGATGGACTAAAAAGTCCAGATGCATACACATGTAATATGCCATATAAATTGGGTTTATATTATCTCGGTTTTGGGTGGTTATTAATGGTCTCTGGAGACGTTAATTATTCAGGCCTTTAAATATTGCAAGTTTGTCGTTAGTTCCTTATATGTATAATTGTCATCTAGTACAAGTTTATAGTTATTTGTTGTCACGCCCATCTTTTTTTTTTTTTTGTTCTTATCTCGTTTTTCTTTAAAATACGACAATGACCCTCCCGATATAAATGTTTTGAAAAAAGTAAATGTTCTTAAAAATTTGAAATTCTAACCTTATTTATTATTTACATATAAATATACTATTGAGAGAATATTATCTTTAACTAATACATAATAGTAGTAAGTATTTATAGGTGTACGGGTGTCAATTTACCAAATTCATAGAATTTCATGTTTCACTAATACAAAAAAATTGGGCCAATAAATAATATACCTAGCTCCGCCCCTTATATATGTCATGTATTATGGCACCGTTTTATCGTTTTAAAATAAATCGATCAGTACACCTAGTGATATGTTAATTTACCAAATTCAAAGACTCACGGCAATTCAGTCGGAATAATAATAAGAATAAATATATCGGAAGGGGTATGGAAGAAACTTTGATGGTCATGGACTGAATCAAACACGAATGAGTAAAAAAGTAGGAACACAACATAATAACTCTAGTCGGTGGTCAAATAACTGGGTTGGACTGACATTAAATAATACTGAGACGGTGCAGGGGTAAGGGGGACAAAGGGAGAAGAGAATAGAGGAGAGTAAGGGAAGTAAGGAAGGACGAGGAAGGATTTGTAAGAATTCAGCCTGCTCTCTATGAGGGTGAGAGCTTGTATTTATTAATTCGTACAGCTGTCACACAATCTGATTGCCAGCCTTAACAGCTTATATTCTTGACAGCTAATCACTAAATAAGCATTGGGACTACACAAATGTAACTAATTCACTTGTTAACTACTTCAGCTAACAATATAGTCATCAAGATGACGTGGTAAATGGGTTTGTCGAGAACTCTGACGTTGTTGCACTATTACATTGCTCCCCCCTTTTGCAGACAGCTTGTCCTCAAGTTGGAATTCTGGATAATTGGTCATGATGAAACATCCTCCCAAGTAGCATCTTCAGAGAGAGTTTGTCCATTGGACCAAAACCTGAGCAACAAAAACATCTTGAGGCAATATTTTGCGGAACTGTAGCACTTTTTCAGGAGTCACTGCTGGAGCAGAAGAGATGAATTCAACAGGCACCTCCTTTATACTAGTGGGCGGTTCACCTTTCCATTGTTTTAGCAAGGATACGTGAAATACATCATGGATTTTAGTACCCGAAGGTAAATCCAACCTGAAAGCGACCTTACCAATCTGTGCCGATATTTGGAACGGACCATAATAGCGCTTAGCCAATTTATAAGATTGACGCCGACCCAGTGAATGTTGCTTATAAGGTTGAATTTTAAGTAAAACCCAATCTCCCACTTTTAACAAGCTCTCTTTCCTGTGCTTATCCGCCTTTGCCTTCATACGGTTCTGTGCAGCCACAATGTTATCTTGAAGCTGCTGTAGCAGAGTGGCTCGATTAGACAAGAGAGAGTCAACTGATGCTACCTTAGACTCACCATAAGCATATTCCAGTAAAGAAGGAGGTGGCCGACCATACAGAGCCTGAAATGGAGTCATCTTTAATGAAGAATGCCACGAAGTGTTATGTGAAAACTCTGCCCAATGTAAAAGATCCACCCAACGCCGAGGTTCTTCAGAAACTAGACAACGGAGATAGTCTTCTAGGTAGCGATTTGTAACTTCTGTCTGACCATCTGTTTGGGGATGGTAAGCACTACTCATAGCCAAATGAGTACCACAACACTTGAATAACTCTTTCCAGAACAAACTTGTAAAAATCGGATCTCTATTCGAAACAATACTTCGAGGAATACCATGGAGCCTGCAGATTTCTTTCACAAAAATTTCTGCGACCGTGGTAGCATTGAAATTGCTCTTTAATTTGAGAAAATGGGCAAATTTTGACAGACGATCTATCACTACCAAAATTACCGAGTAGCCTCGTACCAGCGGTAGATGGGTAATGAAGTCAAGAGAAATATCTTCCCATACTTGACTGGGTATTGGGAGCGGTTGAAGTAATCCACCTGGTTTGGAATTCTGAGATTTAGCTTGCTGGCAGGGCAGACATTGCTGAACAAAATCACGTATCTGACTTCTCATACCAGGCCAAAAAAATGAAGCACTGAGTTTCAAAATTGTTCGGTCAATCCCACAATGACCACCTGTTGGAGTGGAGTAGAATTCATCAATGAGCAGTGACGGTAAGACAGAATGCTGAGGAACCCATAGCCGATTTTTGTAAAAAACCAATCCATTTTTTACCGAATAATTCTTAAAATCCTTAGGATTTGCAGAGTATCCAGCATCAATTTTTTTGCCACCAGATCATTTTTCATAAACTCCTGTAGTGCTGCAATAGCAGCAATAGTAGGCTGTGAAAAAGCAAAGAAGTGGGATTAAGAATCCTGAATTCTGGACAGTGCATCAGCTGGCAAGTTCTCTTTTCCTGGGCGATAACGTATCTCAAAGTCATATCCTAACAGCTTGGTTAACCACTTATGCTGTTCAGGAGTCTGTATTGATTGAGTAATTAAAGCCCGTAAACTCTGTTGGTCTGTTTCGATGATAAAACGATGTCCAAGAAGGTACTGACGCCATTTCTTAACCGATTCTGTGATAGCAAACATCTCACGCACATAAGCAGATGTAGACTGCATCCTTGGAGTTAACAGCTTACTGAAATATGCGAGAGGATGCCCGTCGTGCGACAGCACTGCACCGATGCCAATCCCAGACGCGTCTGTCTAGATAAGAAAGGGCTTATCAAAATTTGGAAGTGCTAACACTGGTGCTTCTGATAAAATTTGTTTGAGCTTCTGAAATGCAGTTGTAGCAAGTTCATTCCACGCAAATGCCTCCTTGCGAAGAAGCTGTGTCAAGGGTGTTGAGATGGTTGCATAATGTGGGACAAACCTGCGATAGTACCCCGCAAGGCCAAGAAACCCTCTCAGCTCCTTTAGGCTTGTTGGAAGCGGCCACCTATTCAACGCTTGGATTTTTTCCTGGTCAACTGCAACCCCTTGTGCAGAAATTACATGGCCCAGATAGTGAACTTGAGACACACCAAAAACACACTTGCTTTCTTTGACGAAGAAAGAGTTTTGGGAAAGTGTGTCTAGGATTGTTTTAAGATGAATCAGATGGTCTTCTAGGCAAGTGCTGTAAATTAATATATCATCAAAGAAGACCAAGGCAAATTTCCTCAAGAAGGGTTGTAGAAGCTGATTCATCGTGGCTTGAAAAGTTGAAGGAGCGTTGGTTAAACCAAATGGCATAACCAAGAACTCAAAATGTCCATCATGAGTTCTAAAGGCGGTCTTGTGAATATCTTGTGGCAGCACACGCAACTGGTGATAACCGGATCGCAGATCCAACTTTGAGAATACCACAGCCCCATAAAGCTCATCCAAGAGTTCTTCAACAGCTGGTATGGGAAAAGTATCCTTAATAGTAATGGCGTTTATGCTCTATAATCAACACAAAAACGCCACGATCCATCTTTTTTTAACAAGCAAAACAGGAGATGAGAAGGGGCTATTGCTTGGTTGTATTATTCCCTCTTTCAACATTTCTGCAACCATCCTCTCTAGCTCATTCTTCTGAGAATGTGGATACTTGTATGGTCTGTTCTTGACTGGTGGAGCACCCTCAATCAAAGGAATACTATGGTCTGTTGGTCTAGGAGGAGGTAACCCTTTAGGAGGCTGAAACAACACTGTATACTGGGATAGAATAGAATTTATCCCACGCATAAAATCTGGATCAGTGATCTTCATATCAGACGTCGTCGGTTGCTCCACCGTATTAACCACAGACAGATGGTAATAGGATGAGATAGAATCTGTTTGGCTATACCGCTTAAGCTGAGCCAAAGAACACTGTGCAGTAGCTTCAGTTCCGATCCCCTTGATTGTCTCAGTACGACCATTGTAATCGTAACTCATATACAACTTAGTATCAGACAGAAAAGGGCCCAAACTTGACAACCAGTCACATCCCAACACCACATCCGCTCCATACAACGGCAGCACATACAGATTTAAGATAAATGATGTGTGGGAAATTGCAATTTTGTGTTAGCACAAATACCTGTACAAGCCAAGGAATCACCGTTGCCCACCTTCACATTTAGATGACGAGACGCTTGAACTGGTAAGTCTAAATGCCGCGCCAATCTACTTTGGATGAAGTTATGTGTCGATCCAGAATCAATCAACACTGTGATTGATAATCCCCCAATCACAGCTTGGATGCGCAAAGTGCTTGGCACAAAATGTCCGGCTAGAGCATGCAGTGAAATCTCTGGTATGTGCTTTGATTCAAGAATCTCTAGCGCTGGTTGATCTTCATCAAGTTGTTCCTCTTCGTTGTCATCAACTGTAATGCAACAAAAGAGGGGGGGGGGGGTTTGCATCTATGGCCTGGAGTAAAATTTTCATCACAGTTGAAACAAAGGCCCTTGGCCTTCCGAGCGTTCATTTCTGCCGGTGTGAGGCGACGAACTGGCAATTTTGTTGGCTGTGACGTTGCCGGCAAGGTTTGAGGCGGATTTGAGCGAGGCAAATTTGTACGACCAAAAGATCTGGTTAAGTTGAACTTCTCTTCTATAGACTTTGCCAGATGTATTGCAGACGACAAGGTAAGTGGCTTTAAGATGAACAATTCCCTCTTGATTTCGTCTTTAAGCCCAGAAATGAAACACTCCAGAAGTGTTGAGGCTGTCAAGGCTTTAGTTCTGGTACAAAGAGAGTCAAACTCAGCAACAAAAGCATCCACCGTGGTACGCTGAGAAAGCTTGAATAAGGTTGCTTCGGGAGACTGAAAAGACGCGGGACCAAACCGCAGTTCCAGATCCACCTTAAATTGTTCCCAAGTGGTTAATTGTTTTGTGAGATGTAGGCGTTGGTACCAGGTTAAGGCGGCACCAGTCATATACATTGAAGCGATGGTCAAACGTTGATCGATCGGTGTCTTGTGATACTGGAAGAAAAGTTCCAATTGAAAAATCCAACTGACTGCATTTTCTCCATCAAACAACGGAACTTCCAGCTTCGGTAATCTTGGATTAGGCGTCGTTGACGTCGTAGATTCAGGGTGTACACCGCTAGGCACACCAAGAACCGACTGTCGTCGCTCTAACTGTGCCATTTTGGACTGGATTTCAGTCAAGGTGGCTTGGATGCTATGCAAGGCAGCAGACGTCGCATTCTGAGCATCAGAAGTTTGAGCGACTTGCGAGACGAGTCCAGCGAGCTGTGCAGTAACATTGTCGGTAATCGCTGATTGACGATCCAACGAATTGGTAAGCTGAGCAATGGATTGTTGCATCTTCTGCACCGTTTCTTCCAAGGGCCGATATCTAGTTTGCATACCATCAGCCATGATAGAGCATTGAGGAAATGAAAGCACCAAATGAGACGGTGCAGGGGTAAGAGGGACAAAGGGAGAAGAGAATAGAGGATAGTAGGGGAAGTAAGGAAGGACGAGGAAGGATTTGAAAGAATTCAGCCTACCCTCTATGAGGGTGAGAGCTTATTAATTCGTACAGCTGTCACACAACCTGATTGCCAGTCTTAACAGCTTACATTCTTGACAGCTAATCACTAAACAAGCACTGGGACCACACAAATGTAACTAATTCACTTGTTAACTACTTCAGCTAACAATATAGTCATCAAGATGACGTGGTAAATGGGTTTGTCGAGAACTCTGACGTTGTTGCACTGTTACAAATACTCCCTAGTCCCTCCCATCCTCAATTGTCACCGTATCTTTACTATTCGGACATCCAGAGTCAAGGTGGGCGAGGAGAACTCTCTTTCAATTCTGGGTCAACGGCATCCAGAGTGACCGGGAGCTGACTGTTAGTGTAGCGAGTCATGCTCTTGCCCCATATTCTGAGCCCGTGTCGTTTTTTCTTGTGCTGGTGGTGTAACTTAGGCCTGTCAAACGGGTTATCCGTTCGGATTTTGGGTCATATCTTTTTGGGTCAATATTCGTTCGGGTCATTAAACTTTCGGGTCATTCGGGTTCGGGTTGTAATAGTGTCAGATAGAATCGGGTTTCGGTTATTTCGGGTCATAGTTAATATTTTTTGAAAAAATTATAATATAAATATATACCTAATTTTCTATAAGAATATACAACATATAGATTACAGAACTTTCAATACAATGCCTATTCTGAATTTTATTCGGATATACAAAGTTTGAATCTTGTTTTTTGTCATATTTATTTGGGTCATTCAGGTTTGGGACAATTTATGGTCACTATTATTTCATGTTATTCAAGTTTGACTAAGTTTTAATTACTATTATTTCGGGTCATTTCGGGTCGGGTCGGGTCAGTTTCGGGTTATAAATTTTTCGGGTCATTTCGGGTTTGGGTCATTTCGGGTTTTACCCAATCAGGTTTCGGGTTTATTATATTTAAATATTTAGGGTTTTCGATCGGGTTTCGAGTTCGGATAAAAGGGCGGGTTTTCGGGTTGGGTCAAATTTTGACAGCTCTAGTGGTGTTCTGCTGGTCAACCAGATGTAGTTGATTAACTCATGCTCCATCAAGCGGGAGTTGAGTCCATCGATGGGGATTATTTCTCGAGGGCTCCATTTTTCTAGTCTATTCGACTCTCCCTCATTGGCAGGCTTCTTTACGTTTAAACCGATTAGTTAGACGAGCTATAATCGAGTGATTCTTCACTCATTTTTGGCACCCCAAAGACTTTCGCAAGCAATTGTTAGATATATATATACTAAAGTCCCTCAGCTTAAGTTATTTTGAGGTTCTAGTCATATTTACGATTCTATATGGTAGTAGTATATATAGAGTTGTAAGTATAGGTGTTATGGTTGTACGATTGTAAATAATGTACTCTCTCTCCAAGAAATAAAGCGGCTCTCTATTTCCTTTTCTCTATTTCTTGTTCTCTGAGACTCTTACGATTCTGTCAAGAATTCCCGTCTTCGCTGGTTTTGGATGAAGCTTGCTGCAGATTTCTTCGTGGTATCAGAGCGATAGATCCCAAGCTTCATCGTTCTCCTTCCTGTTTTGAGTTTCTTTTGCCCTTGTCATGGCTGATAGAAAAGAAATGCCCAAGGTTGATGTCACCGAGAAGGCTGAAGGTTCCGACAGCGGCAAAACGATCCTTTCTTTCTCGCTAACTCAGAGCAACCTGGATCTATATTGGGAAATAAGTTTGATGGCCAGGGATTTGCATTTTGGAAGATGCAGATGTCAATCGCTCTGGGAGCGAAAAATAAATTAGGTTTTGTGGATGGCTCCATAGAGAAACCGTCTGAACCGACTCAAAAGGTTGAGGCATGGAAGTGCTGTGACGCGATGGTTCGTGCTTGGCTTTTGATGGGGATGGAGAAGAAGATAGCCGGCAGTGTCTTGTTCGCTCCAACTGCAGCCCTAATCTGGAAGCAACTATGCAGAAGATACGAACAGGCAGACAGGGCCAAGATTTATGACTTGGAGCAAAGACTTGCACTCTAAAACCAGGGAAATGACTCCATTGTTGATTACTTCACCAGAGTCAAACACTTATGGGATGAAATCGATGCCCACAACGTTATTCCCATCTGCACTTGTCAAACCTGCACTTGCGGCGCATCGGAAAAATTTGACACATTCGTGAAGGAGAGGAGATTAATCCAATTCCTGATGGGATTAAACGATAAATACAACATAGTTCGAGGAAATATCTTGATGCAATCTCCTCTGCCATCTGTCGATCAAGTCTTTTCCCACCTTATACAAGAGGAAAGGCAGAAGAACTTGACCAAAGGCAACCCCATCGATGCAAGCTCCCTCTCCTTGGCGTCAGAACAAAGTAAAAGGCATGGTTTCAAGAACCAAAATCTGAATTCAAGAAGGACGATTCTACAATGTACCTACTGCAACAAGATGGGCCACACTGAGGACCGCTGTTACCAGAAAATTGGATATCCAAATGGGTGGAGAACCCCGAAAGCTAAAAGAGGAAATGCCAACGCTACTGGGACGCTTGAGTCAAAGGAAGAAGAAAGGGGGGGGGGGGGGGCAAAACCAAAGACCCATTTGGAGGGATTTTGTCACCAGAACAGATGACCAAGCTCTTTGACTACATCAGTCATGTTCGACCAAACCCTAGAGGAGGTCAGAACACAGATACACCCACATCTTCCGGTTTTGTCGGTACAACTCTTTCATCTTATGCCTCTAATTTTAAGAACATAAATTATCTAACCATGAATGTGAAAAGGAACACCGATTTTTGCTCTGCTGATTGGATTCTTGATTCGGGGGCATCTGACCATATGTGTGGGAACTTAGATTTATTCAGTAGCTATGTGCATCTTGATCAACCTCATACGGTAGGGATGCCCGACGGGCACCCAAAATCTGTGAATATTATTGGTGAAATTAGGATCAACCCCCTAATCATTTTGAAGGATGTGTTATTCGTCCCTGCTTTCAGATTTAACCTTGTTTCAATAAACAAATTGTGCATTGATATGAAAGGCAAATTCACTTTTGATTCTCAAATGTGTTTTTATCAGGACTTTAAGGGTAGCAAGGAAATTCAAATTGGAAAACTCAGAAGAGGCCTTTACATTTTAGATTGTGATTTCGATAAGCAGAATCATAAATTTTCAGAATTCTTAGCTTGTAGTAATGAGGTTGTCAAACTTGGATTTGATTGTGATGATAGGATTAGTCTTTGGCATCATAGATTAGGTCACATGCCCAAGGATAAACTTGTAAAACTCGATTTGATTGATCAATTGAATAAAACCAAACAGTTGTTTGTGAGTCATGTGCTAGATCTAAGAGCCACAGATTGCCTTTCAATTCTGGTTCCTCTAAGATATATGATGCTGATCTTTGGGGCCCCTACAAGGTTAAGACTTATGACGACAACTCATATTTCTTACTTTGGTTGATGATAGAAGTAGAGCCACTTGGACACATTATGTTTTACTAAATCTGAATCCTTTGATGTAATCATTCTTTTTGTTAAAATGACTGAAAATCAGTTTAACAAAAGGGTCAAAATCTTGAGAACCGACAATGCTTATGAACTTGGTGGATCAAAATATGCTTCTGATTTCCTTAGAAATAATGGAATTCTCCATCAAACCACACATGTTCACACTCCACAACAAAATGGAGTTGTGGAGCGAAAGCACCGACACATTTTAGAAACTGCTAGGTCCATATTTCATTTAAGTCTTCCTTTGCAATTTTGGGGTGAAAGTATCCTCACAGCAACTTATCTTATAAACCGGATGCCCCTTAGTAGTATAATAACAAAAGTCCTTTTGAAATTATTTATGATTCCAAACCTGATTATCAAAACTTAAAGTGCTTTGGATGCCTTTGTTTTGCAAACATTAATAAACCGCAACATGACAAGTTTGTTGCCAAATCTGTAAAGTGCATATTCTTAGGTTACCCCCAAGGTAAGAAAGGGTATAAGTTATTGGATCTAGACAATAACAGAATTATTTTCAACAGAGACAACATATTTCATGAGAATCTCTATCCATTTAGAGATATCTCTCCCAAGGACCATGAGGAAGATTATGTTTATGAAAGGACTACTAACTTATTTTCAATGAGCCACTTGTTTATGAGGATGGTGCAGATTCTGTATTAAAGGGTCAAGAACATGGAGGCCAAATTGGATCAGATTCAGACTTCCTCAGTTTAGAAAGGTTGCACAGCAGTGAAGAACTTCATGAAGAAGCTGCTGACACACGAGAGCAAGATCAAAATGCAGCAGACAATGAAACGAAACCCATTACTCAAGAAACATAACATCAGACCACGCTTAGACGTTCTACAAGACAGAAACAAACCTCATACTACTTGAAGGATTACATTGTAGGACAGTCTACTGCACACAAACCAGATAAGTCTAATTCTGATTACTTTTCTTTGATACTGAGGGATAGGATGTCTAAATCTACTTGTGCGCATCAGTTGAAACACATATAGTTTGCACAAACGATATTTGTTTGAATGAAGATGAAACCATAGTTTCCTCTAAGCTTCCTAGAAATGTTTTCTATGCCTTATCTGCAGAAACTCATAATGATAAACTTTCAAGTTCTGATAAGTTACTCGAACCTACTTATTATAAAGATGTTGTTAAGGATCCTAATTGAAGAAATGCTATGGCAGAAGAGTTTAGAGCTTTAGATAGGAATAAGACATGGGATATAGTTGATCTCCCTTTAGGAAAGAAAGCTATCAAATGTAAGTGGGTTTACAAGCTTAAACTTCATGCAGATGGGTCATTAGAAAGGTATAAAGCTAGACTGGTAGCAAAGGGTTATACACAGAAATATGGTATTGATTATTTAGAGACGTTTTCTCCAGTAGTTAAGTTCACAACCATAAAAGCTTTAATTTCTATTGTTGCTAAGAAAGGATGGCATATAGGGCAACTAGACATAAATAATGCTTTTCTCCATGGGAAGTTATATGAGGATGTATTTATGGAAGTTCCTGAAGGTCATGAATTGGAGGGGTCTGGAAAGGTTTGCAAGTTGAGGAAGTCATTATATGGCCTAAAACAGGCCTCGAGACAATGGCACGAAAAACTTAGTAGTTTCTTGAGAGATTTAGGTTTCAAACAGTCCATAAATGATTATTCATTGTTTACAAAGAAATCTGATAATGGAGTTTGTTTCCTGACTGTGTATGTGGATGATATTCTCGTGACATGAGATGATATTGACTTAATTAGGAGTATTAAGGTTGATCTTGATCAGAAGTTCAAAATTAAAGATTTAGGAAGGTTGGGTCATTTTCTGGGAATGCAGTTTTTACATACTGTAGATGGAATTCTTATGTTGCAGAAAGCCTATTGTGATAATTTAGTTTCTGAGTTTGAATGTGATGATTGTAAACCTGCTGTCGGACCCTTGGATAATAGTATCAAACTAAGGAAAAATGAAGGGAAAAAGCTGGAGAATCCGAGTATTTACAGACGGTTAGTAGGGAAGTTGGGTTTTCTTTCTAATTCTAGGCCAGATTTGTGTTTTGCCATACAAGTCTTGAGTCAATTCTTGGATTCTCCATCTGATTCTCATTTACAGACAGCTTTACACACTTTGAGATATGTGAAAGGGACTGCTGGTTATGGTCTTTTATTTAACAACAAGAAAGTTTTTAATTTAGTTGCATTTTGTGATGCTGATTGGACGAGCTGCCCTAATACTAGACGTTCTGTGAGTGGTTATTTTATTTGTTTTGGTGGCAGCCCTCTATCCTGGAAATCTAAGAAGCAGACCTCAGTAGCTTTATCCTCTGCAGAGTCAGAGCACCGGGCCATGAGACAAGTTACGACAGAGTTGAGTTGGTTGACAAGGCTCTTGAATGAGCTCGGGATAGAAGATCTCATGCCTATTCCAGTGAGATCAGATAGCCAGTCAGCCATCCACATTGCTAGAAACCCGGTGCTTCATGAACGGACGAAACACATAGAGCTGGATGTGCATTTTGTAAGAGAAAAGTTACAAGATGGTTTGATTTCCGTGGAGTTTGTTTCGTCCAGGAACCACCTTGCTGATTTATTAACGAAATCCTTACCAGGAAGACAGTACCCTTTGCTGGTTAAGAAGTTGGGTATGAGGACTGTAGAAAATCATGGCTGAAACTGTTATGATGTTGTTTTTCAAATCGTATAACCCCTTGTACGATTTGAGGGGGCCTCTTAGATATATATATGTATACACTAAAGTCCCTCAGCTTAAGTTATTTTGAGGTTCTAGTCATATTTACGATTCTATACGGTAGTATATATAGAGTTGTAAGTATAGGTGTTATGGTTGTACGATTGTAAATAATGTACTCTCCAAGAAATAAAGCGGCTCTCTATTTCCTTTTCTCTATTTCTTGTTCTCTGAGACTCTTGCGATTCTGTCAAGAATTCCGGTCTTCGCTGGTTTTGGATGAAGCTTGCTGCAGATTTCTTCACCAATTTCACTTCTTCTTTAACCCGGGAGCTGCTTTTTTCAATTATTAAGGAGACAAACATTTGCGCTCCCCTACGCACGCGCAGTCGCAAAATTATTGGAGTTGGAGGATGAGGGGAGGGATGACCATTTAACCCTTCCCATCCCAGGTTTGACAACGTCAAGGTCACTATTGCATCTAAAGCCCATCATGAAAATAATCTTCTTGCTCACTTATCAAGCAACTGTGAGAATTTAAGGAAGGAATCATTATTACGCTTAAAAAGCCCAAACGATGGGCCTTAGGTCTATTCAAATATTCGAGGAGGCCATGAGTTTGGAATATTTTCTCGGGTTGGAAAATTTCTACAATTACAGAGTTTTACAAACCTTCCATCTGTTTCTAACGTAAACTTTTGTCGTCAATTTCGGTTTTTTCTAAATCAGTCACTTTCTTCGAACTGATTTTGCAACAAATTACCCTATCTAATTTTGGGTGTTAATCTTAAGTGTAACTCGATTCCGATTGTAAAATAATCACCTTTCCTTTCTAGCATAGTCCATAATAATTATTCGCGTTAGTTCATAATATGTCCCTGGTTAGGCACCGGTTACTGGTAACATGTTTTTTTTTTGATAATTATGGTAGTGGATAGATTTCGAACTCAGGATCTTTAGTTCCTGTATACCACTCATCTATCGACCAAGCCACAGGGGCTTGGCATGTCCCTGGTAACATGTAAGATTTAAGGGAGTGTTTGTTTTGGGTTATCAAGATAAGGAATTTGTTGTTATTTGTTTAGCTAGTTTTTTGTTTTTCAGGAAAGTGAATGAGATTACTCCAAAACCCTATATCTTGATTCTTCAACCCATACTAGGAAATGAGATTCATTTTTCCCAATAAATTTTGACCGTCATCATATGACCATTGAGCAATGACTAATGATCATTGACCGGCGATTGTTGAAAGTTGAACGACAATTTATGGTCATTGACTGACAGTGACTGCTATTGAGCATTTACCGATGGTTGTTGCCTAATTATTTATTTCATTTTATCTAACTCAAACAAACAATAAAAAATAATAAGAAATTCTTTTCCATTCGTCTTTATAAATTAAATTAGTAAAATAAAAAGATAAAACATGACATGGAGGAGATAAGTTAGAGTTTATTACTTAAAGAACCTAAAAAATGGGTGTCCACTATAAAGAAAAGAGATTATGAGGAGAAGAATAAAATATTATTATTTTAAGAGTGAAATCCACTCTTATTATTGTTTATGTATATGAAGCATCGGCTTCGACTTGGCAGGGGAACAGCAAAGCAAAAAAAAAAAGGTCTCCGTCCTTTTCAAGCTAAACCCCGCTTACGACTATGTTTAATGAAGCCATTGAGTCAAATAGACCACATCATTTATATTTAGACTTGGGCTTACAATAGGCGGGCTTAAAGACCAATAGACTAAGACCTGGTTAGTAAGAGTAATTGTTCTTCTCAATCAACGTTACTTGCTCATTGTAGAATAACTAGCTACCGTTGACAATAATCAGTCAACCAACGCTGTTGAAACAAGAAACTCATTTAAGTTGAATAAGGTTGACTGGATGTTCAATCTTGAATTATCCGGTTGTAGGTTTAGTTTGTTATAAACAATATGTGTAATTCTATTCTGTGTTAGTAAAGCTTAGGAGTTGGATAACAAGATTTTTTATTTCATAACACGTACAGGAGATTTGTACAAAATACCCATCAGTCATCAACAAGGACGTTGTATATGCTACTACAAAATGAGATGCATTTTTTTACACAAGTACGACCAGCCAGATTCGTCGCTCAAAAGAAAGAGCTAGAGCTAGCTAACTACATCCAAACCCGCATGAAAACAGTAATGCAAAAGTAAAATAGTACCACTACTTGTTTGTGTTTCCGTATATCTACCTTCTCTTCTAGGGTGATGATAGTCAGATCACCATGCAAGACCAAACCCTCCTTTTTAACCACACAGACACTCGTTATTACCATCACCCCTTTGCTTGGCTATGATCAATGGTTGATCTGTCTTCTGTACACAAAGAAATTCAGGTAATGTCCTGCTGCTACTGGAGCAATACCAACTAATCCTTGACGACTATTGTTATTGTCCAAGAGAGGAGGAGTAGGAGCTCCATGATGAACAACATTACCATTATTCTTCACACCCAATCTGCAATACTGCTGCAAGCCATGATACTGACACTGGTACGGCTGCTGCTTGTTGAAGATACTAGTAATCTCAGCAGCAGCACCACCAATTCCAATTCCCCCTTCCAATTCATCATACTCCTTCCTTACTGCAGAATCAAACCCTCTGTAAATCCCCTGCCACATCTTCATCTGCCTTCTCACATTCACATTCTTTAATCGCTCCAACTCCTCTCTTGTGTACACCTTCCTCTCCTTCTTCTTCATCCTGTACACCATCACCATCTTCTTCTTCCTGCTAATTCTTCCCTGCCCGTTCAAACCCTCCTTAGATTTACCTCGACCATATGCATTCATCTTGCTGTTTCCTGTCCGATCGCCGTCGCCGCCGCTCCTCATCATCTTCCCCTTTCTTGACCAGCTCACCCCGACCAGCGGCGCCGTCCCATGATTTACCTGCGTTTGCGGCGGTATCTCCACCCGTTTATCTGATTTCTTTAATGAATCCTTCGACGCCAACATCTCTGGTATCACCACCCGTTTATCTGATTTCCTTAATGAATCCTTCGACGCCAACATCTCTGATATGTCGATTAATGCTGTCTCGTCTATCAGTTCGATTTCCAATGACCGCGCAGCAGCTCTGCTACTGCTACTACCCTTTCCATTTCCATTTTCAACAACAATAGCTTTGTTGTTGTTATTACCTCCAAACTCGTTTGCCCGGCCCCCCAACAATTTACTTGTGCCACTGGCGCCGGTGACGACTCCAAAACTCTCTTCAGAAACAGCGGGTTTTTTCTCATTGTTGCTTTTTCCAAACAGATCACCGCCGGCATCTAATACCAGAGGAGGTTGTTGCTCAACTAGCGTTGTAACATTACCTCCCACCAAGACCCCATTAACAGAATCGACACTGCTCTCGCTCTCTTTGCGGTCTTCTAATTCTAGCACTTGTTGTTGTTCACCGCCGAAACCATCAACAGCAGGAGACAAGATCAATGTCAAGACTTGTCCGTCCTTCACCACTTCTTGGACTTCTTACACACTTGTCGTCAATACTCCGCGAGCTTTCAAGACGAGGAGAAGACAATTTGGGTTTTTTGGTGGTGGAAGAAATCAGAGACTGCTGCGACTCTTCCATTTCATTATTGATCAGAGATTGCGAGTCTAATTCGTTCTTTATAGGGATTAGAGATGTCTGCGAGGAGTTTGTTCTTGTTCGAGATCGGAGATGACTGCGAGGAGTCATTCTTGTCCGGGACCAGAGATTGGTGATTTTCTTGTCGTCGGGTCTCATCTTCAGAGGTGTTATCTTGATGAAGTTCTTTCATAGAAGAAAGATTAGGAACGAAGACGATGTCGAGAGGTATCGCTGGGTTCTTGGTCGGAGAGGTGGGAGTGTCGTTGACGTGGAGGGCGTTTTCAGTGGAAGGTTGCTGCCCATGAGAGCAGCCGTCCGGGACCCGCCGCTTGAGGGCCGCCGGTGAGCCAGAGTACATAACTTCGTCCATGATGAGAGAAAAAGAAGAAAAGAGGATCGAAAGTGCACGAAGGGAAGTGTAGGATGTTCAAGTGAAGTGAATGGAATGAGAGTAGAGAAAAGTGAGATTGTCTATCTATATTTATACATATTAACAGATTTGTTTTGTCCGTGTAAATCCCGCTTAATTGGCTTATTTTACTCGGGATATCTATCTATGGGTCCATCAAACTCTGTTTAATGAAGCTCCGGTTCTTTCAAATAACCATCGGCATTCGGCAGTATTCAGGATCATTAGTAAGGTCACATAGACGTTAGATAGTGGAGAGATTTTTTTTTAAATTTTTTTTAAGACAATCCTTATTTTTAAAGACTTTGACGTTCCAGTATACTCAATCTTGTACTGAGTTGTTAGTAGTAATCACTCGATAGATTGCAATTCAGTATAGAAGAAAACTCAGGCACTAATATATATTAATAGCGTGAAAAACTCCTCACCTGATCTGTTTAACACCTTGAACAATCACACTATAACCTATCACTCTTCGAATGATAAACACTCCTAAACTATTAAAAAGAATCACTCTCGTTCTCACTCCAAAAGGGGTCTCGCCGTAAAGGGTGAAGATCTGTTTTTGATACCCAAAAGCGTAACCCTAAACTATATCTATACAAGTATATATATACATGGGAATTTCCCAGAATTAAGCAAAACTTCCCTCTCAAAATATTCAAGTAACGATAACGCTTAACACTAACTAGGGAGATATAATAGGGCGAATCTTAACAACTTGATATCACATCTGATGTCACGTGAGCAGGTACGTTTCTGTTGACGTTCATAGGGATTTTACCGAAAGATCATATGCTGAGTACAAGACTGGTTCCGCATGGTTGTCACACATCAAAAACTATAAGTATGTATGGCGCACATACATTTACAGTTTCCCCCTTTTTTGATGTGTACAAACTTCATCATGGTGAATAGGGAAGTCACACGGGTATTCCCCCTGAAATATAAATTCCCCCTGAAACAAAGCTAACTTGATCAACAATCACAAAACTGATATTCACCATGTTTCCCCCTTTTGCGCAATCAAAAATGGTACGGGCCTAGAAACTCACGAAATGTAAAAAGATAAACCGTGGAACACGAAATAGCATTTTATACAACGTTAATAGCAGGAAAGAGTTTCAGAAAGTGGCATAAGGAAACAACAAAAACGATAGAGCAGTAGGGAACCAAAAACAATCGAAGTACAGAAAGATGAATTGGCTGGAACAAACGACAATAGGAATGGATAACAACGTCCTAGAAGCAAAAAACTATATCAGAACGAGGAGCAGCAGAGCAAAGGGATGGACTGGGCAGAGGACATGAAGAAGAATTAACGTCGCACCCCCAGATGAGCTTCAAGATGTGCCAATCGAGCATCGACAGCCTTGATGAGAGACAGAATGTCATCCAATTGTTGCGGAAGTGTACTAAGATGCTCAGAAATGCCTGAAACAACCTTGGGAGGCTGTTTAACAACCCAAATATTCCCTGCCAGTGCTAGACCCATCTTGGACAGAGTGGTCTGAGAAAGCTCATGATTATGATCTAGAACTTTGGCAGATTCAGTAGATAGATCAACTGAGAAATACGAAATATCTTGGTCAACCAGGGAGCATATGGCAGTGACGAGGTACACTGAGTGATAGCATGATGGATATGAAAAAGCATAAAATGAGGCAAGCTAACAGGATTTTTCTGGATAAGGCACCACATCAAACAGATGTCCAGGAATGTAACTGTCCCACGTTGATCATTCCTAGGAGCAATGCCTTGATAAACGATAATATGGAGCAATCGTCCAAGCACATCAAGCTGCCGTTGAGGAGCAGACCGAATCTTTCGGGTCTCTGGTTCAATCCCAAAGAAACCAAAAAGATCCTCATCCCTTTGTGACGGAGCAAAAGTATTAACTTCACGAGAAAAGGTCTTAACACCTTCAAAAGGAACATCCAGAATCATGCCAAGCAAATCAGGAGTTAACTCAATAACCACTCCCTTAACTGTGGTCCGAATCAGATACTCATCCACAAATTGCAGGTTCTTGTAAAATTCCTTAACTGGCTCCCAGTAAATTTTCGTACCCAAAGCAAACACAGACGACCAGCCTTGTGCTGAAAGACAACTAGCAATATTGGACAATTTATTCTTGCGGAGCCAAGCACAATCCACCCGTTTTCCCACAACAATATGGGCATTACGAATCTCAGACTTAAATGAAGGAAAACAGGGAAAGGAATGACCAGACCAGGCAGAATTCGTCGAGGAAGAACCGGAGGAAGCAACCGACATAGTAGCAGAAGAGCTTGGCACTGGAGACCCACGGCGAGGACGCTTTGAAGAAGACGCTGTATAAGCTTGTACAGCGGAACGCTTGCGTTGGCGCAAGACTGATAACGGCACATCATCATCCGAAAGAACATCAGGGTGCGACGGGGTAGATGAGGGCGGAGGAGGCTGAGGACAACGTGGCCGAAGAGTTTGGCGACGTCGAAGAACAGCGGCCCGAGAAGGACGAGTCTGTGACCTAGGGTTTCGGCAAGGAGGATGAGGGTTTTGTGGTGATAATGGTGGTGATGTGGGCAAAGAATCAGAAACCGGGGAATCATCAAAAGGAACATCACAGAATGGAAAGTCATCAGCACACTTTTTGGGTGGAGAATCTTGGGTAGGGGGTGGCACAGGCAAAAGAAGTGGAGGATATTCAACGGCAAATGGTATATGGTATTCTGGCTGCATGGGGAGCAAGCTGGAGTCGATGGAAATACTCGGTGGAGGTGAATCAAGAAAATACGGAACTGAGAGAGAAAGAATCTGAAGGTAGGCAAAAGCAGGGTCATACAGAACGATTTCCATGGCGAAGGTAAGTGAACAAGAAAGAGAGATAGCAAACAACCAGTAGAGAGCAGGAATTTTGAAAAAGAAAGGACGCAATGGAAGATATGAGTTTAAGACTGATAAGCAGGAAAAGCTTACAAACGTGGGTAAATAGGTATGCAGAGTGGACGACGTTTCAGAAGAACGTGGAGAAATATCTGGGCCATATTTGAGTTGTGTTTTTTGTGTGTCATAAATAATAGAAAACTATAGATATGAATAGAAGGAACAAATGGAAAGATAAAAGGTAAGCCAGTAACATGAAAAACGTTCCAACGATAACATTGATCCAGATCATCTATAACATGTTCCACAATAATCTACGGAAGCCTCACGTAGTTGTAAAAATAAAAAAAATGCTCCACTCAATTCTAGTACCATGTTTGTACACAAAAGAGAAAAACACAGAAAATAAAAGAAATGGACCTTAATCAATGTTAACCATGCCCAGTGCTAAACTGAGACGATGGAAAATTTCGCGAGGGAGTGGTTTAGTAAAGATATCTGCCAACTGTTGCTCCGTGGAACAATGAAGCAATTCCACTGTTCCTTTTTCAACTTGATCACGAAGAAAGTGATGCCGAATCTCGATATGTTTTGTACGGGAGTGTTGTACTGGGTTCTTGGACAAAGCAATGGTAGACTGATTGTCACAGTAAATAGGGATGGGTGATTGAGGCATACCATAGTCTTCAAGTTGATATTGGAGCCAGAGAACCTGAGCGCAGCAAGCGGCAGCTGCAATATATTCAGCTTCGGTGGTAGATAAAGCGACGGAGGACTGCTTCTTAGAGAACCAGGATACCAGACTAGTACCCAGAAGCTGAGCACATCCGGATGTACTCTTACGATCAGTAAGCGATCCTCCAAAATCTGCGTCAGTATAAGCCTGGAGAGTGAAAGAAGATCCTACAATAAACCAAACCCAAGTTAGGAGTGCCTTTTAAGTAACGGAAAATTCGTTTGACCGCCTGAAGATGTGGAACTCTTGGATCCGCCTGAAATCGAGCACAATGGAAAACGTTGTAAAGGATATCAGGTCTACTTGCGGTAAGATACATCAGTGAACCAATCATGGCTCTATACTCAGTAGGATCAGTGGGTTCAACATGAGTCTCAGAACCAAGTTTGAGAACATTAGACATTGGAGTGGCGAGGGATTTAGCGGAATCAAACCCAAATCTGGATAGAAGTTCAATAGTGTATTTTCCTTGCCAGACAAACGTGTGAGTCTTGGTTTGGCGAACCTGCAATCCTAGGAAAAAGGTGAGTTCGCCCATACTGCTCATAGAAAATTCATTAGTCATTACTGTCTCAAACGATTTAGACAACGTGGGACAGGAAGAACCAAAGACGATATCATCGACATAGATCTGAACCAGCAAAAGATCAGAATCCTGGAATTTGAGAAAAAGCGTGCAATCCACTTTACCCCGTGTAAAACCTTGCTGAAGGAGATAGGAGGTGAGGCGCGCGTACCAGACCCTCGGGGCTTGTTTTAAACCATAGACAGATTTCTTGAGTAAATAAACATCATCAGGTCTGGACTGATCAGCAAAGCCTGGAGGTTGAACAACATAGACCTCCTTATCAATGTACCCGTTCAGAAATGCACATTTAACATCCATTTGATACAAAGGAAACCCTGTGAGCAGCGAAAGCAATCAGCATACGAATAGCTTCTAGACGGGCAACAGGTGCATAAGTCTCATCATAATCAATACCCTCACGTTGATTATATCCCTGAACGACTAAGTGAGCCTTATTGCGGGCGACATGACCATTCGCATCAAGTTTGTTACGATAAACCCACCGTGTGCCTATTACCTCCTTATGACTTGGCCGAGGAACTAACATCCAGACGTCATTCCGTTTGAACTCGTTGAGTTCCTCCTGCATAGCCAGTATCCAATCAGAATCAGTAAGGGCTTCTTTTATATTACGGGGCTCAATACTGGACAGGACTCCCTCATGAGCGCAATAGTTCCGAAGTGAGTGGCGAGTTACTCGGCCTGAGTTCAAGTCTGAGAGGAGATTATCTAACGAAACTCCAGGAGCCCTGCGAGAAGGAATACTAGGAGGTGGTGAGCTAGGACTATCATCTGATTGTGAGCTAGAACCATCAGTGGATTCTGACACAGGATTACTTGTACCTGAGGATTCAACTTGCATAGGAGAACCATCGGGAGTGTCAGAAGACGGTTGTAATGAAGTAGAAGGGCTGAATGGGAATCCACTTGTGACACATTGGGAGAAATTTGAGCAGAAGGAGGTGGTGAATCTGTGTCTGAATCATCAGAGTCATCGATACTTAATTCTGACCCAATACTGTGTGGATTTCGAGAGCCAAAATTCAGTTCATCAAATCGGACATATGCTGATTCTTCCACGATAAGAGTGCGTTTGTTAAACACTCTATAGGCCTTACTGGTAGTGGAATACCCCAAAAATACTCCTTCATCCCCTCTGGTATCAAACTTTCCAGTGTGTTGTTTGCCATTGTGCAAAATGAAGCACCGACAGCCAAAGACCTTAAAATAACCAATTGACGGTGGTCGACCCTTCACCAGTTGATATGGAGTCTGATTGAGTATAGGTCTAATGAGAACACGGTTGAGAATATAACACGCTGTGTTGACAGCTTCCCCCCAAAAGCTTGGTGCTAAACCGCTAGCATTGAGCATTGTGCGAGCCATCTCAACCAATGTCCGGTTTTTCCATTCCACGACACCATTCTGTTGAGGTGTACGCACTGCAGAAAAAGTATGGGAGATGCCTTGATCAGTACAGAACTGTTGAAACTGATGATTGACGAATTTGTACCATTATCTGATCGTATAGTGCGCAAAGGGAATCCCAATTGACGTTGCATCTGAATGCAAAAACTTTTAAACAGATTGTAAGTATCGCCTTTAGTATGAAGAAGGTATATCCAAGTAAAACGAGAATAATCATCAACCAGAACAAAAATATATCTCTTCCCAGCTCTGGTCACAGTACGCATAGGCCCAACCAAATCCATGTGTACCAGTTCCAGCACAGTGGAGGTGGAAACAACTGACTTGGGAATGTGAGCGGATCGAGTTTGCTTATTCTGCTGGCAGGCACGACAAGGATGGTCTTCATGAAGGACCGTAGATGGTAGCCTTCAACCAGATGTTGAGTGTGCAGTTTATTGATCAAACGATTGTGAGCATGACCGAGACGCTGATGCCATAAATCTGCATTCTCTGTGGAAACAGTGAGGCAGGTAGCGTCCAACCTTGGATCATCAACATCCACTAGATATAAATTACCCCTGCGATATCCTTGCAAGAGAGGTGCTCCAGTGGTCAAATCTGTAACAATGAAACCGTAAGAATCAAAGGTAATAGAGGAAGGACCCTTGTCACACACTTAGTAGATTATGCTCCAATCCATCCACCAGGCACACATCTTCAACACTTCCCTGATGACCAACTGTGCCTATAGCAATGATCTGCCCCTTCCCATTATTTCCAAATGTCACAAATCCTCCATGTAATCCCTCAAGATCCCGAAACAGTGTATGGTCTCCAGTCATATGCCTAGAACAACCACTATCCACAAGCCATATATTAGCTCCGTCAGCATAGTCCTGAGAAGAAAAGGAGAAAGAAAATCAATATCGTTTAGGAACCCATTGCTGTTTGGGTCGATGAGAATACATACTCGCATATTTAACAGTGCGAGGAATGAAGTCTCTAGCATTTTTCCGTTGTAACTTAAAACAGGAATTAATATGATGTCCAAGAGTATGACAATAACTACACTCTATAGTTGCACGAAAAACAAGGAGTCTTTCCTTCCAATATAAGTTTAGTTTTTGCATATTGTTTCTTCGGTCTTATATCAGCTTCAACTCCACGAAATCCTAATCCATTCCGATTCTGATTTGGTTTCCTAACAATTTCATTGAGTTTGATGTTTCCTGTATGCCACGAAGGGTTTTCTAAATTGATGATGTTTAGTCTTCTATCAAGAGTATCACATTGTTTCTGGAGATCAGCGTTATCCTGACGAATCCATTCATTATCTGCCTTAAGTAGTTGAATTTCTTTTTTTGCCCATTCTGGAAGGGAACTCAACTTACTCTTCACTGTCGATGTAAACGTGGATTGCAGAACCTTAGATGAGCTTTCTACTAGCTTTTCTGATATCTCCTGATTTTTCTTTTTCAGCTCCTTTATTTCTAACTCTAGTCGTTTTATCTGATCTTCTTTACTAATAACGTTATCAAGTTTCCCTTTTAACCCTTCAATTTCTAATAGAGCGGCTGTCAAAGCATTAAAGATCTGGTCTTTCGACGACTCCCTACAGATATTGTCTAGGTTAAGAGAACTTACCTGCTCTCCTACAAGAGAGTGATGCTCCTTATCTTTTGCAACTAGACACATCGTTTCATCGTATGTCAATTTGTCAGTGTGAGACCGATGGATAGCCGTCATGCAGTAATGCGCCTCCACTTTCTCAGCCTGTTCAGAATCTTCTTCTTCTTCGCCCCATACCGCTGCAGCCATACGTGTATCTCGATTTCTAAACTGAGGCGGTTTGGATGACAAAGGACAGTCCTTTATCATATGCCCCTGCTTGTGACACCGAAAACATTCCACCTTGCTCATATCTGGTTCGCGCCGGTTGCTGCTTGAGCCTTGAAATCCACCTCTTTTCCTGCTCATGATTCTCTTCAACCCTTGTGCCAGTAAGTTTATTTCTGTGTCAAAATCGTCATCTAACTCCCAATCAGTATTTTCTACCACTTTCTTCGCCTTCAAGGCAAGATCTTTTCTTTCCACCGAAACGCCCTCCAGTATCTGTTCCTTCATCTTGCTCTCATGAACAATTAAATCAGAACACAATTCTTCAAAGGAACAGACACTTTGTCCATCTTCTCCAGCATCGAGGTGTAATTTAACCAATCTTTTGTGAGTGATTCCAGAAATCTCTCGTTAGTCTGCTCTTTTGAAAGCGAGGCACCCACAGACTTGATTTCAACCAGAATCTGATTGAATCTATCAATCGCAGCAACCAATGTTTCACCTTCTGCCATCTTGAAATTATTGAATTCTCTCTTAAACTATTTCTCCTTTGCTTTTCGTATGGACTCAGTTCCTTGATATGCTATCTTGAGAAAATCCCATACACCTTTTGTCGTTTGAATACCGAGCACTCTTCCCTGATCTTCATCGGAAAGAGATGATACAAGAATCCGCAACGCCTGTTTATTCTTGCTAAGCAACTTTTCATCATCCTCCGTCCACTGTTCTTCAGGCTTATCCTGGATACGGCCTTCTACTGTCACAATAGGCTTGAAGTCTCCTTTAGTGACAACCTTCCAGACTTTGTAATCAACAGACATTAGTTGAGCCTCCATCTGTTCGCACCATTTGGAGTAGTTCAGCTTAGTTAACCTGGGTGCCTTGACATTGTACGAACTCATCTTCACGATCTACCTTGAAGCGTTAGCCACGAGCGAAGGTAAACCTGCTCTGATACCACTTGACAGTTCGTAATGAGACCTCCAGTATACTCAGTCTTGTACTGAGTTGTTAGTAGTAATCACTGATAAATTGCAATTCAGTATAGAAGAAAACTCAACCACTATTATATATTAATAGCGTGAAAAACTCCCCACCTGATCTGTTCAACACCTTGAACAATCACACTATAACTATCACTCTTCGAATGATAAACACTCCTAAACTATTGAAAAGAATCACTCTCGTTCTCACTCCAAAAGGGATCTCGCCGTAAAGGGTGAAGATCTGTTTTTGATACCCAAAAGCGTAACCCTAAACTATATCTATACAAGTATATATATACAAGGGAATTTCCCAGAATTAAGCAAAACTTCCCTCTCAAAATATTCAAGTAACGATAACGCTTAACACTAAATAGGGAGATATAATAGGTCGAATCTTAACAACTTGATATCACATCTGATGTCACGTGAGCAGGTATGTTTCTGTTGACGTTCATAGGGATTTTACCGAAAGATCATATGCTGAGTACAAGACTGGTTCCGCATGGTTGTCACACATCAAAAACTATAAGTATGTATGGCGCACATACATTTACAGACTTAAACCATCACTTGTCATTCATAAGTCGTATTCATACTGGTAGGCCAACAATATTCCCAAACCTGGACCTTAGCCAGAGAAACAGAGCAATTACTGTATACAAATTAATCTAATATGGGACTTGCATGAGTAGCTTGCATATTACGAGCAGAAACTAGCTGAGATTAATTAAAGTTCAAGACAAAAACGTCAGGAACCCTAGGAAATAAAAGCTAAACCTAAAAAAAAGTTCAACATAAAAAAATAAAGCATAAAAATGAAGTGCAAAGTATTAGATAATTACAAACCAAGTCCAAATCCAAGCCTAAACAACTAAGTATGGTTAATATCAGAGATCTGGTCATTGCGCAGGGGAGTCAGAGATATGAATCAAATCTGGATCATTGAGTAAGATCCATGATCAACGACACTTCCTACGGGTGGGTCACTGTTGTTGTCGTACCCTTCTTGTTATCTGGCCCCGCATGGCGCAAGCTCCTATCCTCCTTCCGGTATTCGTTGAAAACCTGTGGATCAATGTACCTCTTGCCCAAACTAGTGTGTGCAGCAAAATCTTCAACCTTTTTGCTCTTCATACGATCGTGGAAGCTATCAACATTCTTTAAAGAAGCAGAGGATGATAAAGACCCTTGAGGTTGTGGCCCAGTTTGGTTCTTGTCTTTCTTAAGCTCTTCATCGTCACCTGTGGCTTGACCCATAGCTAAATTATCCCTCGACTTAGCTAACCCACATTCAGTTTTTCAAACATTTTCATTCTGCGCCAAAAGAGAGTGTTGGCTAGGTCTGATCGATTGAGCGCTCAACCACGGTCCATAGGGGAAGGTACCATCCCTAGACATAGCTCAAACAAGGCAGTCTTTGGTCGCATGAGTGAAGAGGCTCATTGAAAGCAAATAATGGCATCCGCTCATATGTAATCCGAAGCACCTTAGCATTATTTGATGAGTTTATGGATATACACCTTAGAACCAAATTTTTAACATCCAAAAGGGCTTTAACCCTTATGAAGTATCCACTAATTTGATCCTCATCCTCACCAAATTTCAAGAAACAGTCAAGGTGATTTCCTAATCTCCTAGCAAACTCCTTATGATGATAGATGAATAAAACATCATGAATTCTAGCCCACATAGTAAACCAATTGAGTTCATGGTCGGGGCTTTGTTCTTGACAATGTGTTGGAAGATCAAGAGGGACCCATCATAACACCAATGTCCCTTCGACAGAACAACATGCAAAGAGTCAATCTTCTCAAATTCAAAAAAAAAGAGACCTTTACCTGCCAGCTTGGTTGTGAAGTCGACACCGAGTTGCCAAACTCTGGCTAATGAAGTTTCCAGCACTCGTGAAATATCCCTTAAAATTAAAATTGTAACTAAGTTTTAGTTTCCTTCATATATATATTCCTAAGATTTGAAAATGTAACTTGAATTTAGTTACCTATATACATATAATTAATAAATAGGTAGATCCATTTTTAGGATGTAAAGATTTATTGTAATTAATTGTATGGTTCAAAAAGGGTTTATTAAACCCCAAACTTATATAAATAATTAGAGAAATGGAAAAAATAAATAATGAGATCTAATATCAACTCAGTGAATTGTAAAATACTTATATAAATAATTTAGAGGAAAGAAGAAAATAAATATATAATGAGATTTAATAACAGTGAATTATAAAATATACCTTGGGATATAAGGGTATATTTAAAGAATACTACAAGTATTGATAGATAGGGAATAACATATAATAAATATGGGTACATGAAATAATATATAAATTAACAGGCTAAAATTATTGGGACTAATTAATACATTAATGGACTCTAATACAATAAAGATTCATTACTACTAATAATATTAATCAACCCAAACTTAATCACTCCGGATTATTACTTATTGGGCTAGACTACTAATGAGCCCACTACCCATACAAACCCTAAAAAACCAAAAAAGAGCTATCTATCCAGCAACCACCTCACTTTATTCTCTCGTCTAATTAATCGTATCTCTCTTGTTAATTTTCAAATCAGAAAAGAATGAGTCATTCATTCCACTTGCTGATAACGTTCATTTCATCCCTCTAGATCTATTCTCATACCTCACGCCTCACTTCCAACGCTTCATCCTTCATTCACTTTTGAAAAATCAATCTCTAACCGGCGTACAGACTACATGCTCTTCACCTCTCTGCTTCCTACCTCACAAAACGTAACCAACAAAAGCATACTATTCTGCGTCTGACACCAACCTCTGGAATTCACACTCTTCATCTTCATTCCTTTGCTCGTGTGTGCCTCTGTAGTGATAATCACTAGACTTTGCACCTCGCAGACCTGATTGGAGAAGGAAAGGCTTAAAACTGTTCCACAAAAAATGGTAAGAACCTTGAGACTTAGGGCCATTCTCTCTCATTACCTTTATTAACTAGATTAATATATCTTTAAACACCATGTATTATACTTTTATTGGTCACTATTTTAACTGAGACCCACTTTTTTCCTCTAACAAAATTAATACTTTTAGATAAAGCTCAACATTAATCTCAAAAAGAACATACCCTTAATTTACTGGATTTTAAACTTTGAAATCCATTTCTAACTTCCTTCCTCTACTCCGGGTGTTCCTCTACATGTTGATATCACAAATATCACACATATATGAATAAATTATAAAATAGTTAAAATAATAATGATTTAAATTAATATATGTTGGTTAAAATCTATAAAAAAATATAAATTAGTAATAATAATTTAAATTAGTTGATGTATTGGTTAAATTTTACAAAATAAATAAAAAATAGACATGTCTATGCATAAGTATATAATTTATAAAATACTAAGTTATAGAAAATTATAACAATCATAATATATGATATATATATATTAATGCTTATATTTTAAAACACCGCACAAAAAATAATAAGATTTTAAAATATAATAAAATAACAACGATTTAAATAGTTAACATTATATGAGATTATATATCTATTTAAATTTATACAAATAACTAAATTATACAAATTGAAGGATAATATATACTTAAGTATTTTTATTTTTAAAATAATATAATTTTTTAATTTCATAAAATTTAAGGTAAACAAATACATGTTTTTATTATTTTTACTATTTTGCCGTATAAATTTAATTTTTATAAGTAAGATACACCGGTACTTCAAATTGGAAGCATACACGTGGGATGACACTTTTTTTTGAAAAATATTTATATGTGGTGGTGCAGTAAATATATAGGTAGAGAAGGAAGAAGGAGAATTTTTTTTTATCTGATTTGTAATTAAAACTTATTAATAAAGAGTTAATATTATCGGGTTATTATTATTATTTTGTAAGTTATGTATGTATTGTTGGGAATGAAATATTATTATTTAATTAATATGTAAACTAAATTTTAAGAATAAGAAGAATTACTATAACCAAATGAATAAAAGGAGTTATTATTATTTAAACAACTATTATTTAATAAGGAGAGTTATTATAATTAAACCAAAGAATAAAAGAGTTACTCTTTGTAACACCCCAATTACGAACTAAACAGTTAACCGAAATCACAGCGGAATAAACAACCTAAACGATAACTAAACGGGTTGGTGTTACCGCCGTTAGCCACCCACGTGACTAACTAGGCAGAATACATACAATTGTACCGGTCTGATGATTAGACTCCCGAGCATAGAACTAATACCATAAATACATCAACATATACCGAGTGTAAATATTTACAAACCATCATTGTAAACCGTCACTGTAAACCGTCACTGTATTCAAACGACATCCAAAATACAACGCCAAGGGAGCACAGGCGCAACCCGGGCCCAACATCCAAAATATACTAAAAGTATTTCATAACCCCTAAGAATCTAGAGCCACTCCGCCTCCTCGATCCTCATCCTGCAAATAAATATGGAGCCCTCAAAGGGGGTCAGCAACCCTTGGCTGGTATGGTTAACGTGCAGCCCATCGACTACCGGGATACACGCAACCAATTGTCATGATAACATGGCATTGATTTTTAACAGACAACATATATAGCATAGCAAGAAATATTGCATAGCACAACAACACATACATCACAGGAACTTTCACTTTAGAAACGAACCAAGTTGGTTAGTCAACATTGTAAGCCTAGAGAATGGTTTCACCCCTCATATTAAGCTTGTTACATAAACTCGTTACCGTCCTGTTAGTCGAACGGGTAACTTAACACATAGGTGTGACGGATATAGTGATCCAACACACCGAAGACATAATTTCTCCCCAGCCCGATTGGAAGTCAGGTAGGTAAGCTTTGGCTAAGCTTGTGGGCGGTCGAAATCCAAAAAGGAAAACAACCTTAACATAAGGAGAGAGTCGAATCTGATTTAGATGTCGACCCCCGTACATACACGCATGACCGGAACGACCGGATTCCTCACTCCCAGGTTAACACTTGTTAGAAGTTCCACAATGGGAACTTAACACAATCATTCACAAATAAGTGTTTAAGTCCAGCTAGACATACAAGGGAAGTGAGTTACATTTCAGTAACACATACCACAACCAACTCATACATAGTCGTGTTTAGAACGCTCCTTAGGTTGGAACGTTATTACCGGATACCGTTCTCTTACGTCTTCCTAATATTGGTTAACTAATAATTAGTACGCATCCTAGGTTACCAGTATCAGTACGCACACAATACAAACACAACAATGACTGTAAACTCATTTCATGATTTAATCTTACAAGGTCATAAACACACAAAAAACACAACACACCAAGCCGGTGTAAACCGGTAGGCAACAGGCTGCAAGAAAACCATACCTTGGTCCTTGCTGCGTACAAGTCCCGCCAAACGTAGTTCCTAAACATGATTAATAATGTCAGTTAATTAACTTATTTAACTTCCGATTTACTAAGCATTTACATGATTATATGACATGTTTTTAATGCTTAAACTTACCCTTGTTTACCTTCATTATACCCCCTAGGGTTAACTACTTAAGCCACACTTTGTTTGTTTTTTTTTTTATAAGTTTTGGGTCGACCGACCTTACCGACCGACCTTACCCAAGGTCGGTCCATTCCAGTGACATCCGGGTTTGAAAATTTGCACTAGACCGACCTTGCTAAGTTCGGTCCATTCCAGAACATATTACCGTCAAAAAATCTACCCCGACCGACCTTGCAAGTCCGGTCCACATGGTCGGTCCATTCCAGAACGTTTTTTCCTCTTTGTAATTTAAGCCCGATCGACCTTGCAGGTCCGGTCCCCAAGGTCGGTCCGTTCCAGAGACTTATTCCGTATACAAATTTAAGCCCGACCGACCTTGCAAGTCCGGTCCCCAAGGCCGGTCCATTCTAGAGAGTTTTCTGGCTGGGTAAACTGGGCTCGACCGACCTTGCAAGTCCGGTCCCCAAGGTCGGTCTGCTCCAGACCCTTGTTTAAAAATGCATATTTGACTCCAAACTTCACCTTACATATCCTAGTATGTTCTAACCTCATTTGGGCACTTCAACCAACCTTAAGGCCTCCATTAAACTCCTTAAATCACTCACCAAAAACCTCCTTAACCATTACACAAATTCTTACAAGATCTTTTACACTATAATGTTTTTCCTTAGACTTCTAAGTGGTGTTTTCTTACCTATGATAGCAACTATCCCAAGGTGTTTCCTCATCACCACAACATCATCTCCCAAACATCTTTCACCATCCAAAATTCCTTTATACAACTACTTGAAGTTTCTCCACAAGTTTATACCTCCTCCTTACAAGACATTATTTCCTCCTTGCTTACCAAAATTTGCATAAGTCCTACACACAATTTCCTCCATGACTTTGGTGCATCCCAAAATACTCATTTTATTCCTAAATCCTCCAAGATAATGCCTAAGTCACTTTAACACTCAAGAACTCCTTAAATTATTTTCTTTCACTAATAGAACACTTAGTTATTCCTAGCACTTCCTAGTTCACCAAATCTCTATTTAACACTTAAAATTCCTTGTACATTAACCATATTTTGACATGGATTTTACTAGCACATTGTTACACAAAAGCAAATAGTTTTCACCTTTAAACTATCAAGAACACCTAAATCCTTCAAGAACATTCTCACACACAAAACTTCACCCAATTACACTACATCACAATATAATGCATAATTTAAATTGCTTGGCACTTAGCCCTTAAATAACATGGCTCTTAGGCCCTTAAATAGCATAAACCTTAACACTGAATTTCCCACATATATATTGCCTTTGACCTGCAAATACACTCAACATCACATATGTCCTTAATAATCTCCTTGTGAGTATTTTACTAACTCATTTACCATTGGCTCTTTAGGTAGTTTTTAATAAGCAAACTAAGCTCATTTTCCTTAAGGCATTAAACTACATTAGGTTAGTTTGTTTACCTCTTTTCTCCAAGGTTCTTTCCTTGTATTCTTGGACCGAAAATTAGCAGGAAGCTGATCACTTGTCAACCTTCTATCCAATACATAAGTAAGGGTAATGAGCATTCAAGCTTCAAGCTTAAACTCACTTATAAACCCTAATTTTAAATAATGTCTTAAAACACTTAAATGCTTGCTTTACCTTGGAAATGGAAGAGAGTTGGATTAACTAGCAAGAGAGGACTCCACCAAGCCCTTTGAAGATTTGAATGAAGCTATGGAAGATCAAAAGAAAACACCATGAAGAGGTAGTTTTCGGTCAAGCATAAAAATGAAAGGAAATGTTGTTTTTCTTTGGTTTTCCTTACCTTGAAGCAAAGGTGATCAACGAGGCATGAAAGATGAGCTCAAGCTCCTTCCATGGAGATTCCTCTTGGCACCGAAATGGAGCTTTTGGAATTTTGAGAAGACAAGATTGAAGAGCTTGATGAGATTAAGAGAATGGTGGTCTTGGAATTAATTTGGTATATGGAGCTAGAAGATAATGGCAATGGAAGATGGAGGTGAGGTGTTTGCTGTAGCAAAACCGATGGAGGAAGGAAGAAGTGAGGTTGGAGACGGTGGGAAAAGAGAAATGAAGAATAAATTGAAGTGAGAAGTTACTTTTTGAAAGATATTTGTACAAAAGCAAATAGTGAACTTACTTATTTATTCTTTCTTCCTTATCAAACTAGCTAAGTATGGTGAGCCATACTTAAAAACCGCCCCCCTCTTTAGTTTAGGCTGATTTATGGTCTTTGTTGACCATTTAATTGACTTACATTGACTAATGTCTTAAACTAGTACTATTTGGGCACTATTCACTAATCAATGCACATAATTGTGAAATTTTTGATTTCCCATTGATTTAGAC
Organism: Limonium bicolor; assembly: GCA_023374045.1. Taxonomy (NCBI): domain Eukaryota; kingdom Viridiplantae; phylum Streptophyta; class Magnoliopsida; order Caryophyllales; family Plumbaginaceae; genus Limonium; species Limonium bicolor. The sequence goes on along the minus strand of CM041778.1, from coordinate 121,438,869 downwards.
TTCCTAATGTGATACTAGTAGTACACATATTAATTAGAGAGTAATGATGGACATTTAGTCATTCAAAAACCATTTACAAGACAATTTTTCAAAAATGTGCTTTAAGTCTCCTTAAAGCACATTTGTGTTTTAACTTGTTTTCAGCTTGGTTTTCTTTGGTAATTGATTTAACATGTTCATTAACATGTAAATAAGGTCTTGGTAAGCTCTTAGAGTCCTAACCAAGGTTATCCCAAGCTTAGAGCACATTTTTGCTCTAATTGCCTTTATGGTATTTTATAGTGTTTTCTATGGTTTAAATTGTTCACCAATGTTTCTAAGGCACTATTTAGCCTTAATATACCATAATTTAATATTTAAAACAACATATAAAGGTTTGGGGTATTTAACTCTTTGTGAGGAAGAATTATTAGAATTTTCTTAGAATTAAAAAGTGTGTACTTTGATCAGAACAATATTTCTCATTTAGATTTATAATTTTTATATTTTTCTTTTAGGTTAATACTTTTGTAGTTGTTCTTCTCTAAATAATTTTGTTATTCATAATGTTAACATTAATTACAAAACTAATTTTGTTCTATTTAACATATCTATATTTCTCTTGTTGTCCCCACGTTTTATAAAATTTTAATAATTATCGTTTTCCCCTCCTCACACCTGAGCAATTAGTATTACACAACAAACTAAAATATTAATATCAGACTTGTTTTTTATATATCACATTTGAATATGTCTGGATAAAAATTTTCATTTATATTCAGAAGATAAAGCATTCAACCGGCGTGTCCCGATCCACTCAGCATAGGCAGCGACCATTCGCTCAAAACGCCGTCCTCGTTGATGACAATCCTTCCTCTCCGGCCGAGACCCGGTGGTACCTCTCGACATCGTTTTCGTTCCTAATCTTTCTTCGATGAAAGACGAACTTCATCAAGTTAAAACCACTAAAGATGAGACACAACGACATGGCAATCACCAATGTCTGATCCTGGACGAGAATGGAGACTCCTCGTAGTCGTCTCCGACCCCGAACAAGAACAAAGACTCCTTGCAGACATCTCTGTTCCCTAAAAAGAACAAATTAGATTCACACACACATGACAATTTGGTATCTTCTCGATTTGAAATATTGATGTTGTAAATTTTATTTATTAGCAAGTAGACATTTTTGATCTTTAAAATATTTCGAGTTAACCATTTGTGGTATTTGATTAATATAATTAAATTTTTTGTGGCAGCTGATTTTTTTTTGAAACTGTGATAATTTTAACAAACTTTTGGATGGATATTACTTTTTTAATTATTCAAATACAAAAGTGAAGGTAAAATAGTCATTTTAAATTGTTTAAAATGAAAAGTTTACAATGACTCGTACTATTATGGAGGATTGGATCAATGTGTGTGTGAAATATGATCACTTCTAGGTGTGAAGTGTAGATGGGCCTCTACTTTTTTTTAACAAAAGGGAAACTGTCTTTTTTTATGTTTTAATTTAAATGGCTTATTTGCTTCATTGCTTAGAACCGATGTTACAAATTAGTGATATGCTATTATTTAAAAAATAATAATAAATAATAAAAGAGATTTACTTATTTAATTAAGTTGTAGTGTAGCCATATATTTTATTTTATTTTTTGGTAAGGAACTTTTTACTTTTATTTGCACTTAAGTATTTTTTATGTATGAGTTAATGAAATTAGTTTAAAACAATAATAAGAATTATAAATAAGGCACTATAGATATTTTAGTAAGATGTTAACTTAATTAGAAATTAACCAATATGTACTTATATGATAATCTAAGTTTTAAATCTTACAACAATTATAAATGAGTGCAGCAGTTGTACGAAAAGGTAGAGTGAAGAGAAGAATAGAAGTTTCATATAAAAAAAACTATAATAAATCCTTCAAAAAAGGAACTTTATATACTAAAATAGTTCAATTACAAACAACCATAAATTATAGAATAATCCTAGAACTTTAGAGATTGAAGGTCTAATGAACCATTGCATTACTAAATCAATTCATTTTTATGGTATAGTGTCAAACTCTAAGTTATAAATGACAGAAATAGCAAACGACGATCGAACCCTAAAAATAATTTAACATTTAAGATCTAAAAATAACTTCTAAGGCAATTAAGATATTAATATTTTAAGCCAAAGGTTTAGCTTATCACATAATATGGTATAAGTTACTTTTTTTCGTGTTTAACTTATTTTATTTACAGAACTTGACTGATTAATAAACTTGAATACTATACACGTTTGGAAACGAAAACCTAAGTTTTTGGAGTCAATTTTAAGTATTTATTTAACATTCACTTTTACGTATCCACACTAATTTATAAATGTTTTCATTGATGATTAGAAACATTTACACAACCTTCTATAATCGTTTCCATCGCTATTATAGAAAATATGACATTATTTTTTTCCTTTGGCCATTCTCGTCAAATCATTGTGTATAAGAATATTTTTTAGCATGTCAGTTTACACAACTTGATTTATTGATAACGAAAAGGGTATAAACGTTTGGAAACGATAAATTGAGTTGTTGGAGTCAATTTTACATATTCATTTAAGTTTGATTTTTACATATACAAGATAATTTATAAACCTTTCCACTAATTACTAGAAACATGTACACCATCTTCTATAATCGTTTCCATCATTATAATGGAAAAGATAACATTAACTTTTATATATCTTTTCTTTTGGTTGTTCTTATCGAATCATTATGTATAAGAATATTTTCTTATCATTTACCAGTTTAAAGAGCTTGACTGATTGATAAACGAAAATGTTATAAACATCTGTGAACAGTAAACTAAGTTGCTAGAGTCAATTTCATTTAATCTTGATTTTTAAGTATCCACGATAATTTATAAACGTTTCCACTAATGACTAGAAACATGTACACCATCTTCTATAATCGTTTCAATCACTATAATGGAAAAGATAACATTAACTTTTATATATCTTTTCCTTTGGTTGTACTTATCGAATCATTGTGTATAAGAATATTTTCTTATCATTTACCAGTTTACAGAGCTTGACTGATTGATAAACGGAAATGCTATAAACATCTGTGAACAGTAAACTAAGTTGTTGGAGTCAATTTCATTGAACCTTGATTTTTACGTATCCACGATAATTTATAAACGTTTCCACTGATGACTGGAAACATGTACACCATCTTCTATAATCGTTTCCATCACTATAATGGAAAAGATAACATTAACTTTCATATATCTTTTCCTTTGGTTGTTGTTATTGAATCATTGTGTGTACGAATATTTTCTTATCAGTTACTAGTTTACAGAGCTTGACTGATTGATAAACGGAAATGCTAGAGTCAATTTCATTCCAGTTAGTAAACATAGGGGGAAATTTAAGAATTTGAGAGTATCTCCTAGGAAGGACCAATCAACGGTATCGAAAGCTTTACGGATATCCATCTTCATCATACAACGGGGGGAGATGTGAGCCCTTTGGTAATGTTTCATGAGGCGCGAGCAGAGTTGAATGTTGTCAGAGATGAGGCACCCTTTGATGAAAACACCCTGGCTGTTCTTAATTAAAGCTGGGAGGACACCCTTGAGTCTATCAGCCAAGATCTTACTGATAATATTATAGATAGTGTTACAACAAGAGATCGGTCTATAGTCTGTAGGGGTGGACACCGCATCTGATTTAGGAATCAGGGTGATAACAGTAGTGTTAATCTCTTTCAAAAGTCTTCTGTGGAGGAAGAAGCTTTTTACGGCAAGGCATAAATCCTCTCCAATTATAGGCCAGGAGGTTTCAAGCAACATGCAGAGTAGCCATCCGGGCCAGGGGCTTTGTCATTACCGATAGGAACAGAGAGCAGATTTAATATCTAGGTTGCTCACCGGGCGGAGAAGGGAGGACCAAGAAGAATGGTCAAGGGTCCCGAAATTATCTAGGTGCAGATCAGGGAGAGGCCTGGGGGGAGGGGAAGATGTGCCAAGGGTGCACTGGAAGTGGGAAATGAGACAATCAGTGATCTCAGCCGGAGAACAGGTCGACCCTGAGCTTGTTCTGTAACTTAACAATAGAGTTTTTGTTACGTCTAGCTTTGACGGCTCTATGGAAGAAAGCGATGTTTGATTCAGCAAGCTTGAGCCAACGAGTCTTAGAGAGTTGGCGCAGGAAGAGCAGCTCTTGGTGGTTACGCACCCGAAGTTCGTGTCGAAGGGATTTTTCTTTATGGATGAGAGAGGGATTCCAAGGGCTGAGATCAAGCTGCTGCTGGGTTATCAATAACTCTTCTCTGATGGATTGGGATTTCAGGTAAAGAGAGCTGTATTCAGCTTTGTGCAGAGAGGAGAGCTTGGGTTTAAGAAGCCTAAGGCGTTTGATGAAGGAGAACATTCTACCCTCCAGGGATCGACTCCTCCCAAGTATGACGAATGAGGGGGGATAAAAGCAGGGTCTTTAGCCCAGATATTGAGGAATTTAAAGGATTTGATAGTAGGGGTAGGCCTGGCGATGGATATTAGCATGGGGTTGTGGTATGAGATGAGAGGGGGGAGGAAGAAGCCGAGCTCAAAGGGAAGGTGCCGATCCAATCTTCATTGACGAGAACTCTATTGATTTTCCCCATGACACGATCATGGTCTAGTTGGTTGTTCCACCAAGTGTAGAAGCGACCATTGTAGCGCAGGTCATTAAGCTCTGCATGGACCACACAGTTCGCGAAGCCTTCGTAGTCTCTGGGGGAGGGGGATCGACAGCTAAGGCGGTCTTCTGCATAGAGGATATTGTTAAAGTCCCCAATGACAACCCAATGTCCTGTCATATTGCCACTAAGTCCCTTTATTTCATTCCATAGCTGGGAACGTAGACCTGGATTGTTACTCCCATAAATAATAGACAGAGTGAATCGATTATAGCCCGGGGGAGAGGCTTCATAGGAGAGCATTTGGGCCGAGATGTGCTGGGGAGAGAGGTTTATGAAAGATGAGTCAAAGAGGATCCAAATGTGCCCATTAGGATGAGCCGAGTAGTTGTCAAGAACACTCCAAGAAGAGAAGTGTCGATGTAATATTGAGCTGAAGTTGGGAGAGGGACACGGGTTTCAAGTAAGCCAAAAACACAGACTTTATTAGTTCTAGCAATTTGTAAGATTTCACGGATCTTACTGGGGTCGTTGCAACCCCTAACATTCCACACAGCAATGATCATGAGAGGGTTGGGGAGGGAGGAGGGGGAGGGCCTCAGGGTCATGGCCGAAGGAGGAGAAAGAGTTAGATGTAAGAAGAGCGAAACCACCACTTGGGGGTAGGGGGTGAGAGGGGGACTTCTTGGAAGGGGGAATAGTCTGCCGGATATCTTGTCGGGAGGTTTTCAGAACAAGGTGTAGAGAAGGAGACATAGAGGATAAGGAGGGGAGCAAGGCAGTTCTAGGGAGCATGGATCTAGGGGAACTAGGGGGTTTGTTTGGGGTGAAGGTGGGGGGCTTGTGGGATTTGGGGGGTGGAACATGGGCCTTAGAGGAAATAATAGGAGCTTGCTTTGGGGGGGGGGGAGGGAGGGAGCGGGAAGGAGGGAGGAGGGGGCTGTCTAGTTTTGGACGAGGGGCCGCTTTGGATTTAGGAGGAGAAGGGGCCTATGAGCGGGGTGCCCAAATTTCTTATAGGAGGAGCAGGTGATGGGTTCCCATTCAAAGACAACAGGCTGGATAAAATAGCCGCGGGGGGAGTGGATATCTACCCCATGCACAAGGTCCTGGCTGAATTCGACTTCTGCGAGGACTCTTGCAAAGGAAATACGGGATTTATCGGCTGTGGATTTATCTGTGTGAAGAGGGGTTCCAATTTTGGCACATATTTTGGATAGGCTAGAACGGGACCAGAGATTGATTGGGAGTTTAGGTAGTTGGATCTAGACAGGAATACGGTTCAGGTCCTTAGGATTAAAAGAGAAATCTGGGGACCATTTCTTTAGGCCAATAGGGGAGGAGTTTAAAAGTCAAGGACCCTTGTTTAGGACAAGTTGAAGGTCTTCTATCTTATCGAATCTGAATATGAACCATCCTTCCTGATCAGGTTATACCCAAACTTCTTCCCCCAATATACCCGATAAGGGAGTTTTTCCAGTAAGATATTTCAGATTCCTTATCCTCCTCCACTATTGAAACAAATGAAGAATTATCCTCAGTAGCAGTATAAGTATCATCACGCAAAGATATCCCAGCATAATTTGTAATGTTTTATAAGCAATTTGTCAAGAAACACTACCAGAACATAGATCTTTGGTACCGACAATAAATCGTTACCAAAAATCAAAATCGTTACTAATCTAATATATTGTAATGATAAAAGTCGTTACATGTTGTTACACGAGATGACGTAATGATGCACTGATTATTGATATATCTTTTAAGTGCTTTGAACCCTTGTTTTCCATATTCTTTTACTTTTACTTATGATTTATGCATTTACCTTCTTTTTCATGTTATTTTGGCTTAGGACGTGATTAGGAAGGAATTGAGAGCTTTCGGAACAAAAGAGAAACATTTACACATGTCCGGATATGAGTTCGGATGGGAAGCCTCGGACACATTCGCGGACATCTCCAGATCGAGTTCCCCTCCTCTCTTGAGTCACGTCCGCAAAGCGGGCAGAAACGCGGACATTCTCCTTCTGTCCCTTGTCCGCAAACACGGACGGCCACGCGGACGACTCACAGATCTTGCCAGGACACTCACGTCCGCAATACGGACTGAAACGCGGACAGAAGTTAATCTCGCTAGGACAGCCATGTCCGCACACGGACAGAAACACGGACGCGTGTAGATCTCGTCAGGACACCCCTATCCGTATACGGACTCAAACGCGGACGTCACACAGAGATTAAAAATAAAAATCTTGCGCGCTGATAATTGTTGCTTTCGGCGCAATTATCAGCCGATTAAACCCATACTCTGTCTAATTTAAGCTAGTTCCCATGCTCAATCAAACGCCTACCCAACTCACCACTAAGCTATGTTTTAATCCTAAGCCTATTTAAACCCTTCCCCAGCCTTCATTGCAACTCGCACCGGACATTCGTCCACACCTCTCCTCATCCTTCTCCTCTCATTCCATTCATCAGCTCATCCTCATATTAATCCATCCGTACTCCATCTCCATATCCATACTCAAACACAAACACACTCCATAACACTCACGTTTTTATCCCGATTCTTTCACACAACAATCACATATAAGCTTCCGTACACTCGCCACACTAAATATCACGTCCGCATTTGTGTCCGGATTTGTGTCCGACCCACCCCATCCGGACACCTCACAAACTTGCCCAAAATTCCATTTTCACTCACTCCATTTCACCAAATTCACCTCATTGTTACCAAATCCAACCTCTCAGCCGGCATAGCGCAAGGACAATGGGCGGAGCAAGCAAGAAGATCTTCGTAACAGATGATTTCTCTCAACTCTCTCTCATTTATGATTTTAATCGCTATGTCTAGCTAAGAGGATATACTCTAGGGGAAGGGATGTTGTAATTAGTTAAATTCTGCATTATTGTACTACTTTATTGAGACTATTTGGATTGTTCAGGTTAATGCTTTTAAGTGCTTTTAATAAACGCCATGAATTTATTATAAGCCCTCGAATCATGTTATGATCAGATAAGGTGATTAGCATTGATGGTCCTATTAACATGTTACCTGTGATAATTTCAATCGGATAGATTACATTAGTCACTAGGAGCTTTAGTCTGGACGGAAAACCAGACTAGTAATTCTGTGCAATAAAACCATCTAGATATACTTGCTAAGTCTAGATTAGAATTACATGTCCTGTCTAGATGAGCTGTCTGTAATTAGGACTTAATACAGAATAGATAATTGAGAATTACAAGCCAATCCAAGTCTCCGCTTAAGTAGTAGAATATGAAGAACCTAGCTAGAGAAAACAACTCCCTGATTCTAGAGTACCGTTCACACTCCCAAATCTATCACTTTAAATTATATGCCATTTATTTTCTTGTTATCTATTTAAACCCCAAAACCAAAACAAACCCCCTTTGAATTAACGATTGTCTTAGGCTAGACTTACTTTATCAAGTCCCGTGGATTGACACCTGGTCGCTTCATAATTACTATACTACTACTACCGGGATTTTTTGCAACTCGACGGTCTATTGATTGTTCATTTCTAGGATTATTTCTTAGTATTTAATATATCAAAATAATCGTTTGCACGTAACTAAAGATCAATTGTTTATCGTAACGACTTTTATTCGTTATTAAAAGAAATACCGTTACTAAAAATATGATTTTGTAACAATTATATCGTTACTGTAGTCTTAATTTTTTAAGTCTTTAGTTCTATCTTTGGTAACGAAATTATTGTTACTAATAACAAGTATAATAACGATATTAAGTTGTTACCGGAAGCTTCGTAATAAAAAATGATTTTTTACTAGTGAAAAGAGGAAGAGTTTTGAGATTTAGAGCCTCCCGAGGGAATCGGGAGAGCTTCGTTACCTGAAGTGACTTGGAAGGGGGCTGGCCACGGGAAGACGGCAGAGGAGGGAAGCCATCCTTCTGAACAGACCCGACACCATCCTTCTGAACAGACCCGACACCAACACCGGGGGGGGGGGGGGGGGGGGAAGAGCAACTACCAAGAAGATTTCATTCGGCTCAGGAGTCAAGGGATGGCCGGCGCCAGCAGATGGGGGACGCCTGAGAGAACACCAGCAGCAGAGGGGTCCATACCTGAATTGACTAAAATGGGAGCTGGGGCGCTAACTCTAACTTGCTAGGGCGGGGAGTTGGAATCTGGAACTGCGCCTGCAGAAGAACAAACGGAAGGGACAACCAGAGAATGGGGTGAAGCAGTAAGGCCCAGCGCTTGGGACACCGACCGGGGAGAAGTAGGACAGTTGCCGGAGCCGCCAATGGGAGAGGCTGCGGGATTGGAAGCCGGAGGAGACAGAGCCGGGGAGGCTCTCGTAACAGGGCGCTGTTTGCCCATGGCCTGAGGGGAGAACTAGCTGGAGGAGCACTGGAGAAGAGAAGCGCGAAGCTGGTGGTTCTGGCGCCACCAGGCGGGAGCCCGGCGACGAGGAGAGGACACCAGGCGAAGCTCAGGGCCGCCAACGTACGGGGAGAAAAAGTTCAGAAACACGGCGAGGGAAAAGCGAGAAGGAACAACAAATCGCAAGGGAGGGGAGCGCGTGGGCGCATTCCCTGGCAACGGTCCGAAAGTATGACTTCTAAATGCCTAAGCCAAATATTACATGAGCAGTGAATTTGGTTTTAAACTCTCTCTATGTGTCATATCATTTTATTTTTATTTATTAATTATTATAAGAATACAAACATTAATCTTTAATTATTATTAATTATTATTACTATTTTCAATAATACACTAATAATCTAACCTAATATTTTATTTATGATTAAATGTTATTATATTTTTCAAACAAAAATAAAAAAATGTATTCATATATATTATTAACGTAATGTTTATTATTTGTCATTGGATATTTAGGATAAAAAATATTATATTGAATTTTGAAATGAATACAGTGGTACTATATATTTTAATATTGCATTTTTATATCACCAAAATACAAATAATAAGTACTAATATACATAAGATATATAAATTAAAATATGAACAACACAATCAATATGGATCTTATTTTGTAGAGAATGAGATTTTAAAAATTTTGATATATTTAGTTTATTTAAATCATTATTAGTTTTTAAACTATTAAGATTTTAATATATATATGTGGTTTAACTCTTTATAATTGATATATAAAAATTAGAAAAAAATGGTTAGTCCCATTTTATGGGTTTTAAAAGGTACCAAATTAGAGGTCTTACCCCACTCTCTTCCCCTCATATTTCTTTATGTATTTTTTAGTCAAGAACCCATAAGTACCATAATCATGCTCTAATATATACTGATGATATCCTCTTAAAATTTTACTCAGTAGTTAAAAAATGCGTCCAACACAATTCATTATTATATCAATCCCTAGTATGAAACGTAAATATGACAATGCATAATCGTTCATGACATTATTTGATTAAGATTTTCACTTGCTGTTATAATGTATCGGTGAATGTATATAGATGTGTACATTATTATATAAAATATACTCAGCAATATTTATATATAAACTTGATCGCAAATTCTAAAATCCTTAACTCCATAATGGGTAATAATATTTGGTGGGATAAATCTTTAAAATTCATGATAATGTATGGTTTGTAATAATTTAATTAATGGATACAATATATATTTTTATTTTCATCTCTCTCTTCTTCATGTTATAAAATGTGATAACCTAATTATCTTTGATTTAAAAGTTAAACTAAGTTGACTTAGAAGTTCAGTGGTTTGCTAATGCCTCTACCTGTAGGTCTTAAAAGTCTAAATTATTTTAAAAGTTCAACTATAATTAGCTTTATACGTCCTTTATGATACAAAGTTTGGGTTTGACATATAATTTAAAAAATATAATTGATTTAGCAACATTATGGTTCATTATACCTTCAATCTCTAAGTTTAAGATTATTTTATTATTCATTGGTTGTTTACAATTTAACTGCTATTGTTTATTTGTTTGCATATATTATAGTTTACTGTAGAACTTATATTTGTTTTTTTAATAATTGGCTGAAGATTCTGCAAAAGACAATACTTAGGTTCAAAAAGAACCTTTCCCGCCAAAGGGGATTAGTTCCAAAGAAACTAATCAAAATTTAGAACTTACAAAAAGTAAGGGAACAAAACAAAAACTTTCTCTTCATCCTAAATACCGGATTGAAACTTCGTCAACCATGTAGATCCTAGCCACGACCTTTGCAAAAAACAACTCTTGGCCAAAGCTTAAAGAGGAAGCGCCTTCTTGGAAATCATCACTACTTCAAATTAAGGAGACTAATTATCTGAATCGTTCCTCACACACGATTGGGCTTTAGGAAATCGTCGCTGTACACTAATTCCGAGAGTTCTGAATATGCTGGTGTCATGGGTGTGATTTTTCACTCTAGCTTTGGCCACCGGTCGAGAGCGCTTGCATAAGATGCCTTTAGCCAGAGGAGATGATCTCACAGACTGTCTAGGTGTTGTTTATCACGGGCTTGACTATTACGCTTGAGGATTGCCTAAACTTTTGTAAAACAATTTCTAGGTGAGGATATTTACAACCCAAGCTTACGTTGCGAAATCTAGACAGGCTTGAGCTTCTACAAGAGAAGGACTATGAGGAGAGGAGGGTGAGGTGTTAGAGAGAGATGGGTTTAAAATTTGTTGACGAGCTATCGGGAGAAAGAACAACTTCCAACTTATATTTGTGTTTTACTTTACTTATTTTAACTGTTGGACTTATATAATTACTGTATGAGATTTAAATTTTAAATTATTGTTTGAGTACACATTTGTTATTTCTTAGTTAATCCACCAAATCAATAAATCATGAATAATGTCTTGCTTATGATTGTGTTATTATATTAAATCAATTTCACTCGTCATATATATAAAAATAGTTTTAAAAAACAAAGTATAAAAACACCGTACGTATATAAGAAAAAAAATGAAGTTAATATAACAACAACTTTCTAAAATAAAATAAAATTTGTATAATTTTTAAAAGAAAAATATAAATATTACTACTCTCCTCCTTTTTTACAATATTAATTCCTTCATCCCTTCTTGACCGTCTTGTTTATTAGTTGTACATGTTGTTTTGACTTCAATATTTAACATATAAGATAATATAATTTTACAAATCTTAGTTTTGAAATTAGTTCCTTACGTGATAAACTACATAACACAAAACTTAGTTTCATAAAAATATTGTATCTTATATGTTTAATATTAAGTGGAAAAACGTGCAAAAAAAAAACAAAAAAAGGGTTAAAATGGTACAGAGATAGTAGTTATATAGTAGTGAATACTTTAATAACAATTGAAAGAGGCTCTATTCAGCATGGCTGTTTTGGCAGAACATTTGAGAAGATTAGAGAACCGGAAAGATAATGTCTTTATTAATTGAGTAGTATCTTACATTACTGAGTGTTAAGTATTAGTGTATTTATACAGAGGATGTCAACGGCTATAATAACTTTATAATTAAGAACATAAATATACGGACTTATAATTCTAAACCCCCCCCTCATGATTGACTAGGTGTGACATGAAGATCTTGCAATAATATAAGACCGATTTCTTGTAACATTGTAGAATATGATTTGCCGGGTAAAGACTTGGTAAGAAAGTCTGCCAGCTGCTGTCTGTTGGGGATGTGACGCACAACAATGAGACCATCTTGGATTTCTGCCGCACGTAGTGGATTCAACTTCTATATGTTGGTTCAATGGGTATGGAACGGGGTTTTTGGCAATGTAGACTGCAGAATTTGATGTCATAGTGGACTGGTATGGGTTCGATGTCCTGGACTCTGAGCTCGTGTATTAGCCGACTTAGCCAAGACAATTCACTGGTTACTACTCTCATCGTGCGGTATTCTGCCTCTGCAGAAGAAAGGGAAACAGTGTGTGCTACTTCTTAGATTTCTAGGATATTGGGGAGTTGCCCAACAGAATATAGTAGCCTGAGACAGAACGACGTGTGTCTTGGCAACTAGCCCAGTCACTGTCGCAGTATGCAAGCAGGGAGAAATCTGGAGTGTCGTTGAGATGTATCCCACAGTCTATTGTGCCTTGCAGATATCGTAAAAGTGTGAATGGCAGCAGCATGCGTGTTGTTGTTGGTGCCTGCCTGCAGAAATTGACTTAGTAATTGTGTGGTGAAACAAATATCAGGCATGTGTGAGTAAGATAATTTAATGTACCAACTAAGCTGCGGTAAGAAGTAGGGTTAGGAAGGATCTCACCAGCTGATGCATTGAGTTTTAGTGCAGAAGGAAGAGGAGATACAGAGCTGTCATTACCGCTGATCTTGTGTTCAGTCAGAATTTCAATGCATAATTTACGCTGAGTGATGATCAAACCTGTAGAATGGTGCAGAAACTCCATACCCAAGAAAAAATGAAGTTTACCAAGATCTTTTATCTTAAATTCTTGGTTGAGTTGTAACCCCCCTCTCCAATCCAATCGTGGTTATCGCAAACTTAATAACATATCATAAACATCGCAGTGGATTATATTACTTACCAGGACCTTGCTACGGTCTAAACGCAAGGATAACCGAACTTTAATACTTACAACCATCTAACCAAGACAATCACCAACCGAGTTTACAAGTATCTCCACAACCGACATAATTCTTCATAAGTTTAAATATTAACAGGCGGGTGCACATGCGCATCCCGTACTCAAAATATAAACCCACCCTAAGTCTAACCACCCCTACTCTGGTGATGAGTCTTCATGGGACACTTACCTGCAAATGTAAACACCAGCCCCCGAGGGGGTCAGCACCTTTGCTGGTACGATTCTCTTATAGCCCCCAAGCTAACGGGACTACACGATGACTAATTGTCGATAGCATGAAGATTGATTAGATACACAACATAATAAGTAGTGTAATAAAAACAACAAGCCACACATGAACATTACACACAGCCCACACAATGAACGTCTTAAAAGCGTTCCCTTAATAAGTGAGTTAAACAGTTAACTCCTTAGGTTAGGTTTCCTCTTAATCTCAGTCCAACCTTATCTTACCTCAATCTTAATCCTTATCTCAGTCTTAGAATACAAACCATTCTTTAAATAGAAATGGTTGTATTTTATCTCAATGTTTATTTTTGTCGGGTCAAAAGCAACCTAGCCAATGAGCTATTAACTCCATTGGTTGAATAAACAACTCATCTTAAAATTTAGGATTTAGGTGATCCTACCGCACCATCTTAATCTGCCTCCTACCTTGGACTGAAATCCACGGTAGCTGAGCCGACATTCGACCCTAGGCAACAAGTCCGAAGACAAGTCCTTAAGTGGAAGTCGGATCTGATTCAGATACCGACCCCTTTCCTTAACATGCATGACCGGAGTCGGTCACGGATTCCTCACTCCCCCCAAGTTCTAGTTAGTAGAAAGTCTTAAAGACGAAGTGTTAGTTAAACCTTTCTCGGTATTAACCAGCCAACAAATTTGGGAGTGATTTATTTATCTCAAACAAAGTTACTAAGTATTGTTAGTAACTAATCTCAAAGTCTAGTGTGTTAGTGTAAGGCAAACACACAGAAAATAATATTCCGATTGCATGCTTTATCTTGTCTTAGTCATAGCAAGTAAACAAGTAGCACACAAGCCGAGGGACACCTCGTTAGCAAGCAGGTTACAGAAAACCATACCGTTCACCGTCGGGGGTTGTTTGTTTAATCTCCTTCCAAGTCCCAATTCACAAGTTCTAAAACATTCATTCAGTTTTAGGTTATTAATTAGCTCAACTCAACCCAACTTACTTAACCTTCTTAACACCAATGTTATACCCATTAATATTCACTAAGTCCTTATAGTTTTAACTTAACTTTTAAGTGCATCGTTTCTTGTTATGTCTTATACTTATCCACCCACTTAGTAGCCATTACACCCACCAAACATGTCCTAAATAATTTCATAACATCATTACTCAACAATCCCATCATTACCTAACATTTTCCAAGCCTAAACACCTTTTTTAGAGTGGTCTGGGACTTGGTCCTTACCTTAGGTCCCGGACCAACTCATATTCTAACTCTCGGGTGATTTTTGACATTGGTCCGGGTCCTGGTACAGACCCTAAGTCCCGGACCATGTCTTTGCCTAACTCTCGGATGGATTTAATGGGGTTGTCCGGGAATTTATACTAGACTCAAGTCCCGGACCATAGTGCTGAAGCAACTCTCGCCCTTATTTTTAGTGTGGTCCGGGACTTTACCCTGGACTTAGTCCCGGACCAACTACAGATTTTTACCATTTGCAATATTCTAAGTGTAGTTACACTTGCTATCTTCATCCATGGTTTACCCAAAGTTCACACATGATCTTAGGAATATTCTAATACCAAAATAACATCTTAAACTTGCCCCCATTCCACATCTAAACTTGTTACTCATTTTCTTACAAAATCCCTTAACCCTTGTAATATTTCCCTTAAGTTTCCAAATGTAGTTTCATACCTAAACTTAAACTAACCAAAATTCTTCTCAAACAATACATACGCTTCTCACAACACCTATATATGCTTCCCCAAGATCACAAACACAACATCACTTCTTTCCCTCAAGCTCACGCTTATTCGCTAGCATTATTGTTATTTGTTTACCAAAATTTGCCTTATTCACCAAATACATTGCTACAAGACTTAATCACAATACTCCCACAAACCTAAAACTCACTCAAACTCTAATTCCTTCAAGACACTCCTAAGCATTTAAACACTCAAGACACTCTAGTTCACTTTCTTTCACACAACTTACCTAAAATTCTAAAAACATCCCAGTCGTACATTAACCCAACCTTAACTTTTTTCTACCACATTTACACATCTCGGCTTTTCTACACACCCAAAATCACTTGTTTTTTTGTACATTTAACAACCATTACACTCACCATTGGTTTTTATACCTACAACAATTCATTACACTCAATTCTTACCTACACACTATTCCAAAACAACACGACACTACACTACATCACAATATAGTGCATATACTTAAATTGCTTGGCAATTAGGCCCTTAAATGACTTGGCTCTTAGGCCCTTAAATGCATACATCTTAAACACTGAATTTCCACAATATATATAGCCTTTGACCTGCAAATACATACAACAATGCTCCCATTGCAATAATAGGGTTCTCATAATTCACCTTGTATTTGTTTAACTATCTCATTTCCCATTTGCTCTTTAGTCACAAGTTATCAATATAACCATGTTCTTTCTCCTAGGTTTAATAACCCCTTCCTTATGTACAATCTAAGAAAAACCTATGATCTATCTAATTCCCATCCCTTAAAGCAACAAAACACCTTAAGGTAAGCAATTTACCTTGTTTTTCTCAAGTTCCTCTTAACTTTCTCCTTAGGCTTTTTCCTTGGACAATCTCGGCCACCAACTTAATTTCCCTTGCTAATGTTCTAATCAATATACAATGGCTCTAATGAGTGCTAAATAATACACTAACCTTTAGGTATCATTCCTAGGTTAAAAATGTGTTTTAAAGGTATTAAAATGAATGTTTACCTTTGGAGTCTTAACTTAAGCTTGGATATGAATCAAGAAGGACCTCCTCTAGCCCTTGGAGAATAGAAACAAGCTAGAACAAGGGATAAAACAAGATCCCATGAGGAGTTGATTTTCGGTAATGGAGGAAAAGTGATGGAAACATGTTTTTCTTACATTTTCCTTACCTTAAATAATGATGGAGAAGCTAATGAACTCTTCAAGCTAATTTTTCCTCCTCTAATGGCGATTTACCATGGCTCCAAAATGAGGCTTTTACAATTTTGAAAAGATAGGAAGCAAGGCCTTGGTCTAACTAAGAGTTATCTAAGCTTATTTTTGGATTTGGAGCTAAATGAAGATTTGGTGAGCAAATGAAGGTGAGTCTACAATAGGGCTGGTTCTTACGGTTGAGAGGATGAAGAAGGTGAAGAAAAACTGTGAAAGAAGAAGAGAATGAAGAAGTGAGGAGAGAGGTAGTCTAAAATGAGATATTTGTCTTAAAAGGTAATAGTACTATTTGAACTTATCCCTTTCTTTTTCTACTTGGCTGTCATATGTGGTGAGTCACCACCTTAAAACTGGCCCCCTCCTTAATAATGAGATATTTGTGGTCTTGGTTGACCAACTAATTGACTTATGTTGACTTAATGCTAAATTAGGTACTATTTGGGCACTATTCCAAATTAGTGCACATATTTGTGAAATTTTTGATTTTATGTTGATTTAGACTTCCTAATATGATACTAAGTAGTACACAGTTGATTAAGGAGTAATCATGGGCATTTAGCCACTCAAAACCCCTTTCTAAGACAATTTTTCAAAAATGTGCTTTAGAGTCCTTAAAGCACAATTTGTGTTTTAACTTGTTTTTGAGCTTGGTTTTCTTTGTTAATTGATTTAACATGACCATTAGGATTTAATAAGGTCTAATAATTATAATTGGGTGTTACCCAAAGTTACTCCAAGCTTAGAGCACATTTTTGGCTTAAATTACTCTTATGGTGTTTCCTTGTGTTTCTTTGGTTTAAATTGTTTCTTAATGATTCTAAGGCATAATTTAGCCTTATTATATCTTAGTTTAACCTCTAACACCATATCTAGGTTTGGGGTATTTCATGAGTTAATGTTTAAGATTGAGAGTTTCAAGTTAGTTGTTTCCTGTTATGAGAATATCATCAACGTAAACAACAAGAAAAGTTACTTGGTTTAGGTTGGTTTTCAAGAATAAGGATGAGTAATTGGAAGATTGAGCATATCCCAAGTTTCCTAAGAATATATTTAGTCTTGCAAACCATTGTCTTGAGGCTTGTTTTAATCCATAAAGGGATTTCTTTAAGCGGCAAGTGTTTATTTTGTTTTCTACTGTGAGCCCTTTTGGAAGTTGCATGGATATTTCTTCTTGTGTTTTCCCATGTATAAAAGCATTGTTGACATCAAGTTGTTTTATTTCCCATTTCCTTTTGACAGCAATTGCTATGATGGTTCTAAGTGTGGTCATTCGAACTACTGGGGATAAAGTTTCTGTATAATCTAGACCATATTTGTGGTTGAATCCTTTGGCAACTAGACGAGCTTTGTATCATTCTAAAGTGCCATCAGCTTTTAGTTTTATCTTAAAGACCCATTTATAGCCTATTGCCTTTTTATGTTTGGGTAATTTTGTTAATTCCCAAGTGTCATTTTGGATGAGGGCTGTAAGCTCCGCATTGATGGAATCTACCCAATTTTTGTGTTTTGAAGCTTCCTCATATGTTTGTGGGTCATTGATGTCAAGAATGCTATCAATTATGGTTTTATTTTGAAGTGATGTTGCAGCTAGAGAAAGAGTGGGTCTTATATCAGTGAGAGAATTAAGAGAGGGAGATGTTGTTGCTGAAGAAGAAGTGGTAGTGAGTCTACATCTGAGTATTTGAGTGAAGGCATCTTGTTCAAGAAGTGTAGAGCTGGTATGGTAGTCTTGAAGATATGTAGGTGGATGGCGGGTTCTGGTGGACCTCCTGACAGTTTCTTGTGATGATAAATCAGTGGGAGATGAATTGGTGTTGGTGATTGTGTCTGTTTGGGTTTCAGGTGGTGCATTAGGAATGGTGGGATATGAGTCTTGTAGCTCTATGGTGGGTTGGGCAGGTGGTGGATTGGGACAGAAAGAAGGATCTTCATCATCAGAAACATATACTATATGTTCTGGTTCTATGGATGTAACATAATTGAGTGGATTGGTAAAGGGAGGGATGTGAGAGGGTGGGTGGTGGAAGGGGTATACAGATTTGTGAAATAATACATCTCTTGATGTGATGATTGTGTAATCTTCTAATTTTAAAAATTTATATCTAATTTGTTGCTTAGCTAAACCTAAATGAACACAAGGGGTTAATTTAGAACTAAATTTCCCTTGTTTTGGTCCTAGGATAAGAGCATAAGCTAAGCAACCAAAGGTTTTTAGATTTGTATAATCTACCTATTTGTAAGTATTTCATATGGAGTTTTACCCTGTAAGGAGGAGGAAGGTAGTTGTTTATGATGTCAGTGGCAGTTAAAAGGATTCACTCAAATAATCTATTGGAATCTTGGATTGGTGAAATAAGGCTCTAACTGTTTCCATTAAATATCTATGTTTTCATTTCACAATTCCGTTCTGTTGAGGGGTGTGGGTAGGATGTTTGGTGAATGATTCCTAAGAAGTTGAAGAATTGTTTCCCCTCATTTGAACTACCTAGTTCAAGTGCATTATCAGATCTAATGCATTTGACTTTCTTGTTAAACTGTCTTTATGCATACATTATAAATGACTTAATGAATGAAAAAGCTTCTGATTTGGATTGCAGAAGTCTAATCTAGAGAGCTCTACTTTTGTCATCTACGAAGCTTAAAAAAAGTTTCTTGTTGTTATGACTAGGCTGCTTAAAAGGACCATAAATGTCGATGTGGATTAAGTAAAAAAGATCAGCACTAGTTGTAACAGAATGTGGGAAAGGAAGCCGGTGGTTTTTAGCCCTATTGCAACTATCGCAACGGAAATATTTTATCATATATGTATTTTTAATTAGTTTAAGTTTTGATTGTGTGCTTAGGGGAGTATGACCCAACATAAATGCCATAATGTCACATCATTTGGAACAAGAGAAGATAGAACATTGTTATTCATAACTTTATCACAGTCTAAGAAAGTATCATTACAAGCAGATGTAAGCTGAGCAGTACAATATTGGTTTCTTTGGGATAAAAAAAAAACAAAGAAGCAGGGTCCAAAACATATAAACCATTTTTCTGAAATGCAAAATTGATAGAAATGTTTATCTTATGGTCCTGCAAAGCACATACATTTTCATGTGTTATCATGCTAGCTTTTATCTGTTGTAAAAACTTGCGAGCAGACAGTAAATGGAATTTAAAACTGGGGACATATAAAACATTGTGCAATGGAAACTGATTTGTGAGGCGTATTATACCAAAACCTTTAATATTACCACCGTGACCATCAGGCATGTTCACAATTGTTTGACACAGTAAAATCAGTATCAATAAATAAGTGTATATTCCCATAGATGTGATTTGTGGCACCTAAATCTATCACCCAAGAGTTATGTAAATCATGTATGTATTTGGTGTTTAGAGAAGAAATAATTGTACCTGCGAACTGATTAAAAAATCAGTTTCTTGTTCGGTGTGGTCTACAATATTCTTGTCAAGGTAGGCACTCAAAGATGCTAATTGCCGCGGGTTTATGCCAGGAATAGAAGTCCTTTTATCTTTGATGTGGGCTGTAAGAGCTTAAAGTTGGTCATTGGTGAAGCCTGGGACCGACGATTCATTTCAGGTAGGTGGAGAAGCATCATCGATGACAGCAGCAGAGACTAGGTTCTTCAGCTTGTTGCGCCAATAACTTGGAAAATTTCCCTTTACCCAATAACGGTCATCATAAGAATGTCCCATCTTTTTGCAATGGGAGCACTTAATTTTCTTTGTTTAGGTGTGAGATTGAGTGTTGTGGGCATCGGGGGACCGTCAATTTAGGAAATTAGGGTTTGTAGCAGCAAATGGGAGACCGTCATCTGAGTCGCCTTTTCTCATCTTTCTTGAGTTGCGATGGTTTTCCTCTTGGTGGAGCATGGAAAAACTTGTTCAAGAGAAGGCAAGGGACTAATCATGAGGATATTGCTTCGAATGGATTTATAAGAATCATTGAGACCCATTAAAAAATCGAAGATTCATTCATTATCGCTTAATTTGCTTCTGGAGATCGACAGCTGAACATCAAGTGCAGGGAGATATGTTGATGAGTTCATTCTGCTCATTCCAAATCTTGATCCATATCGTATAATATTCGTTGACGGTGTCACGACCTAGTTCTAGGTTATGTGATTCTTGACGGAGGGCGTACAGTCTGGTTCCTGCAGGATCTTCCCAGCATTTGCAAAGATTCGCCCAAGCTTGAGCACCAGTGGGATAGTATATGACACTTTCTTTAATTGATTCGCTGAGAGAGCTAAAAAGCCAAGCGAGGACCATATTATTCGCCTTATCCCAGTCGTGTTGCTTCGCGGCATCGTAATTGGTTCGCTAGACGTTGCTGGTGATGAATCCGACCTTGCCTTTGGTGGAAAGACCAACGATGAAGGCGCGCTTCCAGGAGGCGAAGCCATTGCCTTTGAATTTGTGTGCGAGCTGGGTACCGGGACTATCAGATGGATGGATGTAAAGAATTTTGTCTTTGTCGCCAGAGGTAGATCCTAATTGTGTGGTGTTGGTGGGTTTGTTTGTGTTAGGGTTTTCTTCGCCATCTGTAGTGGGGTTATCTTCGCCGTCGGCCATCAGGGAAGAGGAAGTCTTGTTTCGTGGGTTACTCTAATTTCTTGCACATCTGATACCATGAGAAGATTAGAGAACCGGAAAGATAATGTGTTTTTTTTTATTAACTGAGTAGTATCTTTCATTACTGAGTGTTAAGTAATGAGTGTATTTATACAGAGGATGTACATCGGCTATAATAACATTATAAGAACATAAATATACGGACTTATAATTCTTAATAATATTGGTTGCAGATTTGCGCTGACATATTTGCATCATATTTGCTGTCAGGTTTGCGCTGACATATTTGTAGCTATTTTGAAAACTGTTGTTTGGCAGTGCAGCATATATGCAGCATATTTGGTTAAGTTAGTTATATGTAGTGTGTTTACCGTTTCTGTATCACAATTACAATTTATTATATTACACTACGTAATTTAATTTTGTTAGTGAACATAAATAGAAAAAGCACAAACAATATATTACTACGAGTATTTAATTTACAATAAAAAATATGAGAAACAAAAAAAAATAAGGGAAATTTCACAATATACCCCCGAGGTTTGAGCGAATTTTACTAGATACCCCTGAGGTTTCATTTTCATTACGATATACCCCTAAGGTTTCATTTTCTTTACAAGATACCCCCGATGTTTCATTTTCATTACGAGATACCCCTGAGGTTTCAGTTTTTTACGAGATACCCCTCCGTTCAAATTCATTTCCCTAGTTTACCCTCCCACCATATGCCCCTACAAAAACCTCGGGAACTTATGATCAACGTTTTATTAAAATTTAAGACTTAAATAAAATACACAAAAAGATAAAGTTCATATAAAATTTGAAAGCAATTTTTAAAAATGAATATATTTAAATAAACAAAAACAAAAATATAAATAAATGAAAATAATATAAAAAATTGTATTATTTTGAAAAATGAACATAAATTGTAATTGTGTAACATAGTGATGACTTAAAATCATAAAACAATTATAACAAGGATATGAAACATATCAAAATTAACAATTTCATATATGTAAATTATAAAACTCATAATTTAAAAATTAAAAAAATAAGTATAATTAAAAACTATAAAATATGATCATATTTTGTGATTATTGATGTCAAATATATATTTGTTAATAAATTTTATAATTAACAAATTATTTAATAATTTCTTATATTTAATAGAATTGTCATAACTTATTTATTGTTTAGTCATTTCTTTTTATTTTTTAAATTTTAAAATATTATAACAATTACATTAAATATAAGAAATTATTAATTATAAAATTTTATTAACAAATATATTATTTGACATCAATAACCACAAAAAATGATCCTATTTTATAGTTTTTTATTATACATATTTTTCTAATTTTAAATAATGAGTTTTTTTAATTTACATATATCAAATTGTTAATTTTGATATTTTTCATATCATCGATATGATTTTTTATGATTTTTAAGTCATCAGTATGTTACACAGTTACAATTTATGTTCATTTTTCAAAATAATACAATTTTTTATTATTTAGTCATTTCCATTTATTTAATTTTTTGTTTTTGTTTATTTATATATATTCATTTTTTAAAATTGTTTTCCAATTTTATATGATCTTTACTTTTTTGTGTATTTTATTTAAGTCTTAAATTTTAATAAAATTTTGATCATAAATTCCCGAGGTTTTTGTAGGGGCATATGGTGGGAGGGTAAACTAGGGAATGAATTTGAACGGAGGGGTATCTTGTAAAAAACTGAAACCTCAGGGGTATCTCGTAATGAAAATGAAACGTCGGGGTATCTTGTAAAGAAAATGAAACCTTAGGGGTATATCGTAATGAAAATGAAACCTCAGGGGTATCTCGTAAAATTCGCTTAAACCTCGGGGGTATATCGTGAAATTTCCCAAAAATAAAAATATTTATTTAACCAATAAAATTTTAATTTGTATTATTTTAGTAAAAATTGCAACTTCAAAACAATATATTATTAATTTCTAAAATTTATAATTCTTACAAATATAAATCATAAAAAAAGAGCAAGTGTTTTAAATTTTCTAATAATGTTGTTCGAATTTATTTAGTGAAATAGTAATTTTTAATAATATATATAATATTTTTGTAGCTTTGTGTGTTGATAAATTTATATACATTCATATTTCTATATATGTATTTTTAATATTTTAATTGATATATCAACAAGTGTGTATATCTATTGCTTTTTTAATTTTATTAATCTATGTGGTATCACAAATAATACATTGGAAATTAGTATTATTAATGTAGTTTTTTAAAATTTTGGTTAAAGAAGTTTTACCATTTTTTTATAAATTATTTGAATCATTATGTAATTTATAACAAATAAAATAACTTGTAAAAAATGTCATAAGATAAGTTGTTTTTTTAATCAATAGTCACAGTAATTGCATTATGAAAGTAGAAAAGAAGCGGAAGTGAAAGCATGGAAACAAAAAATTAGCATTTGCTGCGGGCATTTATGCTGACATTTACGCTCTTTTAACTGAACGTCAAACAGATAAATGAGACTAAAGTAACATATGTCACTAGGGATGACAACGGGTCGGGTTCGGGTCGGGTGATGCTCCACCTGACCCGTCACCTGTTTTTCACCCACACCACCTGACCCGACCCATCATCTGCAACTTTATCACCCATCACCCATCACCTGTTTCACCCGTCACCCGTAGGTGAAACAGGTGAACCCGTCACATTTTTATTTTTTTCAGCAATTTTTTTTGTTTTTAACACCTTTTATAAGCTTAATTTTTTTTAAAAAATCACTCATATTTGTTCAATAATACATACCACACACATCAACTAGTGTTAACAACATACTCAAAACATGGAGTACTAACCAAAATATTTCTAAATTATCTCAACAAATATGGGATAAGTATATATTTTTATTTAATATAATACATACGGGTGACAGGTCAGGCGAACGGGTTGGGGGACCGGGTGAAAAATGTTCACCCGACCCGACCCGACCCGACCTGTCACCCATATCCGTTTCACACCCGTCACCCATTTTTCACAAGTTTTTTTTTTTCAGGGTTTTCACCTTATGAATCAGGTGGTCAGGTGAAACGGGTACCCGTCACCCATTACCATCCATATGTGTCCATATACTGCATAGAAAAAATAGGCCAACGCAACCTGAATGAAAAAGCGTAACAAACAAAAATAATACACATGTTTACTACATATAAAATGACATAAAAAAAACATAACGACTAAAATTCCCAAAAAAAAAAAAATTAAATGGCTGTAATCACCTCGGTCCAGCGACGGAAGGCCATTGCATGTGCTCTGGAAGGCAGCAACTGTACTGTAGCACTGCTGTAGTTACTGTAGAGGGGGGAAGATGTGGGATGTGGCTCGAGTAAACTGAAACAACACATGTGCAAATAGAAAAAACAATGTAATAGCATGTGCATACAATCTGTATATATATATATTATGTAATTAGATATTAATCATTTATAAAATTATAAATAATATGTATCTTATTAATTTTTATTTTCTAAATTAATTACTTTAATAAAAGCCAATATTGATATAGTGAATATTTATAAGATAATCGTATAATTAGTATGCAATGTTTTGTACTATCTATTGTACATGCTTAAAATTTTAAAGTTATTTAAAAAAGATGAATTGTAAATATTTTTTAGGGAAATTTCATAAATATCTAGAAATTAAGTGATTTTAATCAAATATTCCTACCTTTCTTTTATCCCACCTTCAGCAGAATAAAGAAACATTTCTTCCTTTCATTACGATTTTCTGCAAGGTAACTATCTCGGCTTCATATCGAAATTGATATAGAATTCTTGCAAAAGTCTTTCATTCCTTCATAAGAAAGAAAAAACTTACTATTTTTGGGATCTGATCCTACACTGCTGCTCAATACCTACGTGGATCACCTCTATTACATAAGCACAGAACCTTATACAGATTCGTCGAATGAGCCTTATACATATTTGTCGGAGGAACCTTATACAGATTTGTTGGAGGAACCTTATACAATTTCATCGGAGGAACTTATACAGATCGTATTAATTCTTATCAAGAGGAGACAGGGTTAACCGAAGCTGTTCAAACAGGTATAGGTCTAATGGTAATCCTTTAGCAATAGGGGTTATGGAGTTTTCAGTTTATTGGAGGTAGTATGAGATCCGTAGTCGGAGGGAAAATCACCCGTTTGATTGAGTATGAGAATTAGTTAGAAGTAAAAAAAAAAGCTATCCAAAGGCTGTAATCTACACATTGATTTTTTTTCACTTTGAACAGTATGCACCAAAAGATGCATGTACGGTTCCTAAGGGATATGATTTTAATTACCCTAATCAACTGACTTTATCGAGCAGGATTCCTTTTTTTATGCAACAAAATCGAGCCTAAGGTCACGAATAACCTTACTAATATTCTGGTATATCTCGGTATAGAGGATCCAACCAGTGATTTATATTTGTTTATAAATTCGACTGGCAGAGGGATAGTCCCGGGCATGTCTATTTTTGATATGATGCAAGAGGTGCACCCAGATGTATATACAGGATACATCGGAAAGGCCTATTCAATGGCATCTTTTATCCTAGCCGGAGGAAGCTTACCAAACGTCTCACATTGAAAGAGGTTGACCTCCTTGCTTCTCTTATCGTACAATCCTCTTCCCGACGAGCCCCCTTTCTTCTCGTTCCACAGAGAACAGATACCAATTTTAACTTTGAAAGCTCTGCACTTGTGGCTTATATAGGCTTTCTTCTAATTTGGATATGCTATTTTGGGGTCAATATATTAGGAATAGGTTTACATAGTTATGGTTCATTTACATTACCAAAGACCTAAATGGAATTTAATGAATTGATGATAGAACCTAATCAATCCTGATAATACAGACACAGTTCAAAGCATACATATAGAAAAAGCTCATCTAGAACCATTTGAATCACTACTTGGGTGTTCAAATAGTAATTCAAATGGTTTGGTTCTCACAAACGTAAAATATCTTTTTAGAAAGGTTTCCAATTCACTTTTTTTGACATTTACGTCACTAGAACACCCTTGTTAACAATCCTTTACGCTGACAGCATCTAGGGTTCCTCGAACAATGTGACAATTTATGTCAAGAAGGAATTACCATTGATATCGACAAATCGAAGCTCGCCAAATGTTCGGGAGTTACTCTATTCAATCCTTTTACTTCTTCTTCTTGCTGGATATCTTGTTCAGATATATCTTATGTCAGATTCCAAAACCTTTTAGTGAGTTACATATAGAGTTCAAAGGGTTAAAATCTTTGACGATGGAATCATATATGAGTGATTTGGAGGACCTTCTAGATGTGTATCCTAGTACCATTTTCTCTTAAGAATTCGTATTAGGAATATAGACATGTATATATTATATGTATGTACATATTATTTTTCTACTCCCATCGTACTGTTATAATATTCTCTACTATAACTCTAGCATATTCCCAATTCTACCATGCTCCTCTATTCTCTACTGATGCATATACATCTGTAGTTTCATTTCTCTGTAATACCACTGTAAAAACTCACGCTTTCATAATATCGATATCTTTCTCCTTCCTCTTCACGCTGCTACCGCAAGTTTAACATGGTATCAGAGCTCTACCAGAGTAATCCAGTTTTGCTTCGGTAGAGATGGCAAGCGGAGTCGCGGACGATGGCTAAGAGGAACACGAAAGAATAGAAGGTGATGAAGAAAACTCACAAACGTTAGTTCAAGAAAACCTCTCCTCTCCAAATTAAGATTATGGAGATCCTCTATACTTACATCCCTCTGTTCAAACCTCACACCACTTTGGAACGAAATACAAAGAAGGAGCCAATTTTGACTCCTGGAAATGTACCGCCATTATCGCCCTCAAAGCCAAGAATAAGTACGGTCTGGTGAATGGGCATGTTCAAGAGCCGGATATTGCCTCTGAAAGATATCCATTGTGGGAGCGATGCAACCACACTGTGATGAGCTGGATCTTGAATTCTATGGAGAAAGAGATCGCTGATAGCATAGTGTTCTGTGTGAATGCCCACCAAATGTGGGTTCGTCTTTGCAAGCGCTACAATTGTTAATGGACCGGAAGTTTACGCTATACAAAAGAAGATAGGACAAACTTTCACAACAAGAAGAATCGGTTGGATCTTACTTCTCCAAACTCA
Organism: Limonium bicolor; assembly: GCA_023374045.1. NCBI lineage: Eukaryota > Viridiplantae > Streptophyta > Magnoliopsida > Caryophyllales > Plumbaginaceae > Limonium > Limonium bicolor. Next base: position 121,411,688 of record CM041778.1, on the reverse strand, counting down.
AGAATCTCTGGGACCGACTCGACTCAGCCAAGAAAAACCCTAAGTCCATTTGTGGGTGGGTGCAAGTGCGGAGCGGCCAAGGCGATTCAAGACAATAAGGAGCAAGACCAGTTAATCAAATTTCCGGATGATCTGAATGATGAATACAAAAACGCCAAAGATACAATCCTGTTGATGAATCCACTACCCAGTCTTGAACACATGTATTCCCTCATTTATCAGATCTAGAAGTAGCGGCAAGTTTCAGACAACCACGGAACTTTTGAGAATTCAATAACTCTGGTGAACAAAATCTCCCCGAATAACAAGAAAACAAGTGGGAAATCTTCCGTCAGAAGATCGACTAACCCTAACAGCAATAACTGGAAGAAGAATACACTTAAATGCAATAACTGTGCCAAGTTAGGGCATACCAGGGCAGAATGTTGGTGGCTGATTGGCTTCCCTGGGGAAGAACGTGGCCAGACTGTTACTCCACAATGAACTCAATGAATTCCGAGCTCCATCCTTGAACCATAATCGAAGGATCAAGCGTCACCAGTCACTGGTCTTACTCTGGAACAAATCGACCAACTGGCAAAATACCTGGACCAAAGAAACACGCCTGCAAAGGACTCCTCAACTAAAAACTTTGGAAGTTTTCTGGTAACCTTTCTAAACATCATGATTATCAATTGCAAGCTATTAATCATTATTTGCCTGAAGATTTAAATTCTCTATGGATAATCGATCAGAGGCTTCTGAACACGTAATAGGAAATAAATCTATGCTAAGAAATATAAATTATGCAACTGAAAAAAGAAATATTACTTTGCCTGATGGTCAACAATGCTCAGTTGAAAATATTGGAAAAGCTGATATCTGTGACAATTTAGTGTTGAATGATGTGCAATTTGTGCCTAATTTTTGGTTCAATCTCATTTCGGTTAGCAAGTTAACTAAGCAGTTAAACATGGTTATTTACTTTCCCATGATACTTGTGTCCTGTAGGATAATCACAAAGATCTACAGGCTAAGATTGGTTTTGAACCCTAAGGTTTATTTTTCCTTGATGTTCTAGCTTTGTCTGATTTCTTAGGAAAAGTTGTCAATACCACTTCCACTGTATTGACTGCTGCACCAAGTAATGAGCATACAACTCTGAATGAAAATTTACTGCTATGGCATAATAAACTAGGACACATATCACCAAGAAAACTGTCACAAATGAACATATGAAGAAAGTTTCCATCTGTTGATGTCATTCCTTGTATTGTTTGTTTCAAGGCAAAGGGTAGAAAATTGAAATTCTCCTGTTCTGAAATAAAAAGTGACGTTCCTTTCCATATGATTCATGTTGATATTTGTGGTCCTATGAAAACAGAAAGTTTTAATAGGTACCGATATTTCATCACTTTTGTAGATGATTTCAGTCGATCTACCTGGGTGAAAGTTTTAAAAAACAATCAGAGGGCATGAGTATGATAAAAGATTTTATTTGCTTAGTAGAAAGGCAATTCAACAAACAAGTTAAAATATTGAGGAGTGATAATGCCAAGGAGTTGGGGTCTTCTCAAGAAGGAATATTTTTTTTAGAAACAAGGGTATATTAACATCTGTAACACACCACTACAACATTACACTTAACAACCATTTGCAGCGGAAAACATAACTCATCATTTACTTAATTCATTGGTGTTACACGCCGTTAACCACACGTGGCTAACAAGGCTAATACTTATACATTGTATCGGTCTGATGAACCAGATTCCCGAGCAACTACACATTACAATCTCGTTCCATTTCCAACAATCAATATACTTTTACATTCCAACTGTACCGAGTATTTACAACTGATGCCGATAACATTTTCGGACTTACACATACAATACATAGGTAATTAAATAAGCTACCCATGCCCAAACAACTACCCCTTCCTACTCTCGAATGGCTTCCAGCTCCCTTGTACCTGAAAAGGAAAAAGGATGGCCCCCAAAGGGCTCAGCACCTTTGCTGGTATGGTAATCGTGCAGCCCGCATGCTACCGGACCACGCACAACTAATTGTCATCTAAGCATGCGGTTGATTATATTTAAATCATGCATGGAAAAACTATAAACACATAACACACATCCAATCAATAGGATCCAAACAACTCAATCAACACATCAACACTTGTTAGATCACATTATTGTGTTCCTAACCCTTGAGGGTTTCTACCGTAATGGAGCTAACTTCTCACTAGACGGCATTTACCCATTTAATCGGGTTATGCTTAAGTTCCTCTTATAATAACATGGGGTTGGTACCTATGATCAACATACTCAACATCACAAACACATATCGCACGTTAACGTACATACACCATGACTCGGGGAGAGTCACGTGAGGGCTCGTATCCCAAGACGAGAGTTAGTTATCTCTTTGGAGCCTAGAGAATCTTTCTATTCCCATGTTAAGCTCGTTACACAATAATTTATTGTTCTATTTAGAGAACGTATACTTACTTAAGATGTGTCGGATATAACATAGTTCCGAACACACCGTACACATTTACTTACTTAGATATTTCGGTCTTAATATAGAACCGTTCACACTATACACAATCCCCTAGCCCGAATAATAGTCAGGTAGGTAAGCCTTGGTTGGGCTTACGGGTGGTAGTAACCAAGAAGGAAAAACAATCATAACATAAGAGAGGGAGTTGGAGCAACTGTAGATATCAACCCCAAACAAACGCGCGACTGGAATGACCGGATTCCTCACCCCCATAATATATATAGTTAAGAGCTTCATTATGGAACCTATCACATCCATACACCATATGGTGTTACAACCGGGTTAAACACACAAGGGAGGTAAACATACTTACACGCTCAAACAACACACAACTAACTCATGCATAGCCGTGGTTAGAACGTTCCCATGGTTTGGGTCGTTAAATCCGAATACCGATCTCTTATGTGATCCTAGAGTCGGTTAGCTAAGGTTTAACACATATTTGAGGTTAAACGGTATCGGAACCAAGTACGCCACATAAATGAATTACTGTAAACTCATTTTGTGCTTATTCTTGCAAGGTGGCAAACAAACAGAAAAACAGGTTGGCATACAAGCCGGTGTAATCCGGTAGAACACAGGTTGCAAGAAAACCATACCTATCACCAAGGTTCGCTCTATTGTGTCCTCTTATGTTCCTCGAATAATTCTCGAACAACTGGTAACATTACAATTGTTTCCATTAACATCGGGGTAATACGATTATTTAACGACTAGTGTGCCCATAGTTAATCCCATTAATTAGTTAAATAACTTCACATTTTTAACTTGCTTTTCTTTCACATTTTACTACAAATTTTCACCCAATTAATTGTCATTATAACTTACCTACATGTATTAAACACCTTATAACATCATTACCTACCAACCCCATCATTACATATCATTTTCCAACCTTAAACACCTTTTTAGAGTGGTCCGGGACTTGGTCCTTACCTTAGGTCCCGGACCAACTCATAAACAAACTCTAGGGTGATTTTACAGGGTGGTCCAGGACTTTGTACTCAAGCTAAGTCCCAGACCAATGTGTCTGACTAACTCTCGGCCCTTTTTTGTGTATGGTCCAGGACTTGTCCCTGGACTTAAGTCCCGGACCAAAGCTACAAAATTTAAAACTTGGCATTTTCAAGCCTTGTTCTACTTGTTCTCTTCATCCATTGTTTACCCAAACTTCACCCATGAACTTAGGCATATTCTAATACCAAAATAACACTTTGAACCTCCTTAAATCATTGTCCAAACTTGTTACTCAGTCTCTTACAAAAATTCTAGCACTTGTTGTAATATTCTTCCTTAGATTTCTAAGTGGTATATTATGCCTACTACCTCAACTAACCAAATTGTTTTCTCACAACTATTTTAACCACTCACAAGCATCATGCAACTTTTTCCATTTATTCCATCTTCCTAACATCACCACCTCTAGATCACACTTAAAACTCCACAAGGCATTATACCTCTTTTACTACCAAATTTTGCACAAGTCTTTACACTTCACATAACATAACTTTGGTGTGTCTAAAACACCCATCTAAACTCTAAATCCTCCAAGACCATACCTAAGTCATCCGAGCACTCAAGAACTCCTTAATTCATTTTCTTTCACCAATTTAACACTTAACAATTCATAGTACAACCTAGGTCACCAAACTTCATTAATCACCTAAAACTCCTTGTTTACTCACCAAATTTTGACACAGCTTCTCTTGTATCACCTTACACCAAAACACATAGTTTTTCACTTTTAGACAATCCAAGAACACTCAATCCCTTAATACACACTCTTACACACAAACACATGGTTTTCATCCTTTAACCATCAAAGACATGAATTCACAAGGAAGGTTCTTTACACACAACTAAACCTTTAAACTACACTACATCACAATATAGTGCATAAACTTAAATTGCTTGGCACTTAGGCCCTTAAATGACATGGCTCTTAGGCCCTTAAATTGCATTAATCTTAAACACTGAATTTCCACATTTAAATTCCTTTCAACCTACAAATACACACAACATCACATATGCCCTTAATAACCTCCTTGTGGATAGTTTTCTATCTCAATTCCCATTGGCTCTTTAGGGTTTTTTATAAGGCAATTTAGCTCATTTTCCTAAAGCACAAAGACTACATTAAGAGAGGTCATTTACCTCTTCTCTCCAGGATTTCTCACTTGTTTTCTCTTGTTCTTTCTTGAGTGAAAATCGGCAAGGGGCTTGATCACTTGTCAATCTGCTAACCAACACACATATAAGGGTAATGAGCATTAAGCTTCACACTTAAGCTCATAATTAAACCCTAGATTTACATAAGTGTTTTAAAACACTAAAATGGAAGTTTACCTTGGATTTGAATGAGAGTTTGAATAAGTAGCAAAAGAGGACTCCTCCTAGTCCTTGAAGATCAATTCAATCTACTAAAAAGAGTAAGGCAAGGCACCATTAAGAGGTGATTTTCGGCCATGCACAAAAATGGGTGGAAAAGTAGATTTTCTTTGGTTTTCCTTACCTTGAAGCAAAGGAGAATGACAAGGTATCAAAAGATGAGTTCTTCCTCATTCAATGGAGATTCTTCATGGCACCAAAAATGAGTTCTTGAAGATTTGAGAAGATAGAAGTGTAGAGCGGAAATTGATTTTGGAGCATGGAGCTATTATGAGTTACAAGTGAAAGAAGATCAAGAATGGGGGTGAACTGTTGCGAAACGGCTTTGGAGAAGGGAGGAAGAGGATGCAGATGGTGGGAATGAGTGGGAAAGAAAGAAATGAGGTGAGAAGCAAGCTTTTACAAGATATTTATGTAAAAAGGTAACTTCCTTTACTTGCTTTTCTTTTCTTCCCTTTAATTAAACTAGTCAAGTATGGTGACTCACACTTAAAAACGGCCCCCTATTTAGTACTTAGGATATTTCATGGCTTATGTTGACCATCTAATTAACTAAGTTGACTTATGTCGTAAACTAGCACTATTCACAATTAGTGCACATAATTGTGAAATTTTTGATTTCCCATTGATTTAGAATTCCTAATGTGATACTAAGTAGTAAAAATGTTGATTAAAGAGTAATTATGAACATTTAGCCACTCAAAACTCATTTCCAAGACAATTTTCAAAAATGTGCTTTAAGACTCCTTAAAGCACATTTTGTGTTTTAGCTTGTTTTCAAGCTTGGTTTTCTTCAGTAATTGGTTTAACATGTTAATTAACATGTAAATAAGGTCTAGGAATTACCTTTAGGTCTTATACAAGGTTACACCAAGTCTAGAGCAAGTATTTCCTAAATTGACTTTATGGTGTTTTCTTTGATTTAAATCATCTACCACTGTTTCTTAAGGACTTAATTTGCCTTAGAAAATCATAATTACATGTTAATAAAGTCTTGGTAGGTTCTTTGGGTCCTAACCAAGTTCATCCCAAGCTTAGAGCATGTTTTTGCTCAAATCGTCTTAATGGTACTTTATTGTGTTTACTATGGTTTAAATTGTCCACTAATGTTTCTAAGGCACTTTTTAGCCTTAATATACCATATTTTAATAGTTAAACAATATATTAAGGTTTGGGGTATTTCACATCAAACAAGCTGTCCACATACCCTCAACAAAATGGGGTAGTGGAACGAAAATAGGGTCACTTAATGCAAGTCACTAGATCTTTCCATTTCCAATCGGGTCTAGAAACAAAATTCTGGAACTTCTGTTTCGATCAAGCTGCTTTCATAGTTAACAGAACACCATCCAAAGCCATAGGAAACATATCTCCTTATGAGAAACTTTATGGTCATCCGCCTTCCTATAGTGAAATTAAAAACTTTGGCTGTCTGTGTTATGTGACAAACACTAATGCTAACATAAGCAAGTTGGATCCTAGATCTTAAACTTCAGTAGTATACGTAGGTGATAGCAAAAATACTAAAGGCTATAGGGTGTCAAACATAGAGACCAAACAAATCAAAGTCAGCACAGATGTAACCTTTTTCAAAACTATCTATACTGTGGTATGATAAATAGATTACTCATGAAACAGATGGTTTATTACCCCTTACAGAAACTGAAACAGCTTATCACTTTGATGATGCTTATCCCTTCAGCAACCGTGACAAAGTTACTCCTCAAACAGAAAGACTTATTTATAATCAAACACAAACTGAAAACCCCTCTCAAATCTCTCCAATGACAAAGAGTTTTCAGAAACTGAAAACTCTACTCTAATCCCTGTGATGATAAAGATCTTCCCACCCTTGAACTTGAAACTGCTTTTGCAGAAAAAGAAGAAAAACAGACAACATATGACATTTCCACCCAAACAGAAAATCAAGATCCTGATCAAATGAATCAAACTCCAAATCTCAATACCCTCAGAAGATCCAGCTGTACTCTTAAACCTCCTGTTAGGTTCAATGACTACGTCTGTTTTGTAGGAACAACACAAGGCTCTTTCTCTGAAATTATGTCCACCAGACTACACAAGCACAACCATAATATTCACTCACACAACCAGTTATCTCTGGATACCCTCACAGATCTTATTCCCAGCACAAGCATAACTAGTTTTTCTCTTGCTTCCACCTCTCAAACCCTATTAAACAACATCCTCTCCCTTAAGGAACCCACCTGTTACAGTGAAGCTAGTAAAGACCCAAGGTGGGTCAGAGCTATGCAAACTGAATTCAAAGCTTTAAAGGAAAATAAAACCTGGTCCATAGTTGACCTTCCCAATGGTAAAAGACCCATTAGCTGTAACTGGGTCTATAAAACCAAACTTAAAGCAGATGGAACCTTAGAACTTTTTAAAGCACCTCTAGTAGTTAGAGGGTTCACACAAAGTATGGGTATGATTATAAAGAAACTTTTTCACCTGTTATAAAACTAACCACAGTAAGTGCTTTACTGATTTTAGGAGCAAAAGAGGGATGTGTGATAGATCAACTAGACATCAATAACGCTTTCCTACACGACGACTTAAAGGAGGATATCTACATGACTATACCTCAAGGGTTAACAGTTTCAGGCACAAACAAAGTTTGCAAGTTACACAAATTATTGTATGGGCTTAAACAATCATCTCGACAATGGTATGACAAACTAGCAAAATTTTTAGTAAATCTGGGGTACAAATAATCAAATAATGACTATTCCCTTTTCTCAAAGAAAATAGGCAGTAAAGTTACCTTTCTAGGTGTGTATGTGGATGATATTTAAGTGACAGGTAATGATACAGTAGAAATCATAAATCTGAAATTGTAGCTTCATGCAGTTTTCAGAATAAAGGATCTAGGTAGAATAAATTACTCCATTGGGATGGAATTTACTGAAACTAATGTAAGGCTGATAATGTCTCAAAGAAAGTATGCAACTCAACTTCTTTTAGATTATGAGATGCAGGACTGTCGGGCATCAGTTTCACCTTTGCAGTTAAATCAGAAGTTCTACCCGGACACGGGACAACTTATTTCAGATCCAACCGTGTACAGAAGACTTATAGGGAAGTGAAATTTCTTTACTCACACTAGGCCAGACCTAGCTTATACTGTTCAATATTTAAGTCAATTTATTCAACAACCTACCTCTGCACACTTCAATGCCGCTTATCACACACTGTCATACATTAAAGGCACACTTGGTTTTGGTATTTCTTTTAATAAAAGACCCATATATAACCTGTTGGCTTATTACGATTCTGACTGGGCTTCATGTCCCTTAACCAGGAAATCAATGTCAGGATATTATATCTTGTTTCCCTATCTTCAGCATAGACGGAGTACCGAGCTATGAGGCAAATCACAAGCGAACTAAGCTGGTTAACACGACTGCTCAAAAAATGGAAGTTAGAGACATTGCACCAGTCCCTTTGAAATGTGACAACCTCTCGGCAATCCATATTGCTAAGAACCGAGTTGCACATGAAGGATGAAGCATACCAAGTTGGTCTGCCACTATGTTCGTGAACAACTCCAAGCGGGATTGATACAAGTCTAGTATGTTCCAACCTCACGGCAGTTAGCAAACATATTCACTTAAAATTTGACAGGCAAAGCTTATAGATCCACACTGCCAAAACTGAGAATGCATTCTGCAGAATATCAGTGAGAGTAACAAGACTTTAACCTTCTCAGCTTCAAGCCTTGAGGGGGGGGGGGGGAGGTATTAGGAATATAGATATGTATAATTATATGTATATACATAGTATTTTATACTCCCACCGTACTGTTATAATATTCTTTACTGTAACTCTAGCCTATTCCCGATATTCTACCCTGCTCCTCTATTCTCTACTGACGCATATATATCAGTAGTTTCATTTCTTTGTAATACCACTGTAAAAACTCACGCTTTCATAATATTGATATTCTTTCTCCTTCCTCTTCACGCTGCTACCGCAAGCTTAACAATTCGCCATGATCTATCTGATCTCCGCATAATATCATTCAAAATGGATACAAATTTGTGATTGCTTACTTAGTATGTCTGCAAAGGTATCCAAATATAGTAGGTCTGAAAGGGTATCTAAAAATAGTGGGTCTGCAAAGATATCAAAAAATTGTAGGTCTGAAAGGGTATCTAAAAATAGACATTTTATATATTTGTACCTTTTCGAAGTAAAGAAGAATGGCAGATACACTTAAAAGTTAGGAATCTGCTTATGTAATAGAGGTGATCCATTCGGGTATTGAGTAGCGGTGTAGGATCAGATCCCAAAGATAGTAAGTTTGTTCTTTCTTATGAAGGAAGGAAAGACTTTTGCAAGAATTCTATATTAATTTCGATATGAAACCGAGATGGTTACCTTGCAGAAAATCATAATGAAAGGAAGAAATATCCATCCTTTCTTTATTATGCTGAAGGTGGGATAAAGATAAAAACAAGGATTATGATTCTAAATAATCATTCATGTTTGAAACTTATGCAATTATCTCTTTTGGTTATCCCGAAACCAAAAAGTGAGATAGAAATATCATTCATGTCGAGAGTTCTTTTCATTTTAAATAAATAGAATTCATTTATACTCATATATCATACTAGATTTCCCACGCCTAAGAGTTCTTTCAGTTATGTTCGGAAGAAATCACGTGGTATACCCTATTCCACATTCCAATAAACAGATATCCATGTTATTCAAGTCGAAGTCTTGCAAAACCATCTTCTTTTTGCCCACCCCAGTGTAAACAATCTTGTCTTTTGAACATGAAGAAATAAAGAAGCCATTGCAATTGCCGAAAATACTAGGCATACTAAATGAGGTATTTCGTTAGTTAACTTTTCAGGACCTTGACTTGTCACATTCATATAGTTTGAATAAGCACATTGCCAGATGCATTGACATTTATCTGCATTCTTTTATTAGACTGCATTCTCAAATGCATATTGAGACTTCGTTTTTAAGTGATAATGACAATTATACTAATAGTTACGTTTTTTATTAAAGTAAGAATTCTCCTAGCACAATTGCTGGGAATAATTTGGATTTAACTAAAGACTACAGTCACTTATGGATTCGATGTGGAAATTGTTATGAATTAAATTATAAGAAGTTTTTGAAGTCAAAACTACATATTTGTAAGGAAAGCGGATATCGTTTACAAATGAGTACTAGTTCAGATAGAATCGAACTCTTGATTGATCTAGGTACTTGGGATCCTCTGGATGAAGACATGGTCTCTCTGGATCCCATTGAATTTCATTATCGGAGGAACCTTATACAGATTCGTCGGAGGAACCTTATAAAGATTTGTCGGAGGAACCTTATGCAGATTCGTCGGAGGAACCTTATACAGATTCGTCGGAGGAACCTTAAACAGATTCGTCGGAGGAACCTTATACAGATCGTATTAATTCTTATCAAGAGGAGACAGGGTTAACCGAAGATGTCAACTTACTATAAAGTATATCTCTAAATTTTCATTTTTCTTACGAAATACCCTCCGTTTGAATTCTAACATAGTATATTTAAGATGTTCCTATTTTAGCCTTCCACCATATCATCAAACTTTTTTGTATCAAATTTAAACAAAATATAAGAAAAATATTTAAAAATCATATAAATTAAAAATTGAAAAAATGACTAAGATTATAAAGACTAACAACACCCAAAAATTTATATAAAATTGTGACCATTAATAATTTGTGGAATGTTTATATATGTTTTGCAATTTATAATAATATTTAATGGTTTTTTTATTATCGTAACATCTCTTGTCTCCAATTCATTAATTCTTGTACCGTCCCTATAATTCAAACTAATCAACTTAATATCAGTTAGCAGTAGAAATTAACCCTGTGAGATGTTACCGCTGTTGCACACCTGACATACAACAAGGTTACCATATACTGCACTAAATGTTGTGTTTATAATTCTTAAATCATTTTTTGTCAATATTTTTTAACGTTTATGCTTTTTAAATATATTTTATGTCTTTTTTGTTTTTATAATTTTAAGTTAGTTGTCAAGTTCATTTATCATTTATACGACTTTTATTTATTTTTTGTGTGTTGCTTAAATTTGATACATTTTTAAAAAAATGTTTGACAACATACATTCGAAATTATTGCAAGGGCAGTGATTAACGGGTAAAAATGGGAATATCTTATATATACTATTTCAAATTTTGAAAGAATGAGTATTTCATAATGAAAAGAAAATTTAGGGATTTATTGTAGTTAGTTGTAAAATATAGGCCTATTTAGTGAAATTCGCTCAAAGCTCAGGATATTCAGTGAAACTCACTCAAATCTAGGGGCGACAATTTTACCTCAAAAGTTGACTCAATTCGTAAATAATGGGTTTGAGTTAAGATTGACCCATTTAACTTTTGGGCCAAATTTGAACAACCTATTTTGGGTTAGGTATGGGTTATAAATCTTAAACTAAATTCAAACCAACTTGTTTTCTTTATTTTAATCAAAAACAATAAAATGATAAAAATAGATAAATATGTAAATATATATAATATATATATATATATATATACTTGTTGGGTATTTATTAATTCCATAAATATTAGTATAATAATAAACAAAAATACTACAACTTTTCTAGGCTTACACATATACGTTCTTAAAAACCAATTCTAGTAGTATTCTTCTATTTAGTGTGTTGATGAGGTATATTCTATTTAGTGAGATTCAATCCGACCCATCAACCCAAATTGTCGCCCCTACTCAAATCCCAGGGTATTCGGTGAAATTTCTCACTTATAAAAGGTGATTTAGTGATATTTGTGTGTATATTTTGTTTGTAATGAGTTTCCGGGATGTTAATTGATTTCATGCGATGTGAGTTGGTGTAAGTGCATGTCATCAGCTTATGGGGCAGACCTCTTAGGAAGAGTTAAGTTTTGTAACGTTGGTTTGTCTATATAAGTTTGTGATTAATCCTGTGAGTGAATTGTTGTGCGTTAACAATGAAGAGATTGGGTAGATTATGTTTTCGTACCTATTTTTTTAAAAAAAAGTTGGGATTTTATCGATTTATTCATACGTTGACGGAAAAATCCCAAAATCATAATCACCTCAGTAACATGGAAAATTAAAGTAACAACATACAGGAAAGTAAAACAAGTCTCCGAATTCTGCTCATGTATCTTCCGTCCTTACTTCCTTTTGTTTATCAGAGCCAGTTGAGATCTTCTTTTAACCCATTAGAGTTTAGGAATCTATCGCACGAGATTGGGAATTCGCGCCACCATCCTTTAGTCCAGCGCCACACTTGGAGTTTTATCCTGCTGATTACTTTACTGGGAGAGTTTCCCCCTTGTGCAAAGATCAGTTCAGTCCTTGGCATACTCCATAAACACCATAACAGAGAGTTGATTGTCAGATCCTCCTTACTTTCTTAGTGGGGGCAGCCACCAGTCTTCAAATAAAGATCTATTGCAACGATTGTTTAAAGACAAAACTCACTTTCCACCAGCTCAAGAACGCACTGGGCAGAAGAATATAGCATGTTCCAGTTATTCCATTGTTCGATTACACCGGGGGCAGAGGGATTGTCTAATCGGCACCAGGACTCTATCAAATAGCATCTCCCGTGTTGTAAGACCTTTGACCAGGCCCAACCACATGACTGTCTACACTCGTGGTTCACATACATCGGGAAGAGTCGTTATATAAAAAAAAAAGTTCTCATACGTACCAATAACGTATGAAGGAGGTGGCATATATAATACAAAGTGTTTTTGAAACTATGTAATACGAGGTGTTACTCATATGATATGATATTCTATGTTTCATTCTCAATCTCCTCACTTTGTTTCGACTTTTCTTATCTCTAATTGTGGTATTAACATCCCTTGGAGTTGAAAGAAAATACTACTAAGTGAAAAAGTTGAGTCACACCGGACGCATTCATTGATCCTCGAGGACAAGGCTTCACTGTTGCAGACGGGAAAAAAGATCGATGCAGTAGGATTTCATATGAGAATCTACCTTTGTTCTGTTATATATGTGGGAGGCTAACTCACCAGTCGTCTAAATGTCTTTGGAAAGACAAAATTCAAGACAAAAGTAATAGGTATGGGATGTGGATGAGAGCTGAGTATGATGATTCTCCTACAGTTGAGTTTTTGCTGTCCGAGAATAATGTGAAGATGAAAGGAACAAAAATGAACTTAATAGGGACTTTCTTGGCACTACTGAGCTTTTACTGACAAATGTTAATGAAGTCCCTGAAAGAAAAAAGAAAAAACAGATCAGGTTTACCCTATCAAGTCAGAACCTGAGAAGTGATGTTAACAATCTGAATGGAGGAAGGAACAAGTGGAGAATCAAGAGCATAATCAGATAGATGAAGATTTATTGGATAGAACACTGGGAAACAAGGAGAATCAGACTGAAGTATCTGAGGCTGAGAAGAGTCAGAGTCTGATGGTTTGTACTGAGGAACCACCTAATGAAGGCTTGGGTACTCAGGATCAGGAAGAAGAAGGCATACCTAGTATACTCCAGGCTTTGAAGCTTTTATTGGGCAAGGGAAGAGTTAAGCAAGAGGAAATTCTACCAATCCTTCGATTGGAATGCTGTTGTTAAAAACTTTCAAGGAAGTACTACTAAGAAACAGAAACTCCCTCCTGGTAGAATTTTGGATCAGGATCTTATATTACTCAACCGTTAGCAGGAGAAAACATAACATAAGAAGATTTAGCAGATGGGATAACAGTGCAGTCAGATCAGGTGAATCAGAGTGAGAATTGTGATAACCAGGTTAAGAAGCACAGGGAAGGTAAAGTCCCTTTGTTCCACAGTGGGCTTCCTCATATGTTTAACAAAACAACACCGAAAAGGAAATCAAGAAGAGGAAATCCTAAAGCTCAGTCTCGAGTTATAGGCTCCCCTCCAAGGGATAATATAGTAAAGGACTCTGAGGGTAAGGAGAACACTCTTGATCAAGCAGACCTTGTCTCTTGACAAAGCTGCCAAGGCAAATGAGTTGTATTAGCTGGAATTGCCGAGGTTTGTGTCGACCTGCGGCAGTAGCCAGGGTTAAAGATTTTCTCATCAAATTTAACCCTTGTGCTGGTTTTTATTATGGAGAATCATAGATATGTTGTTCAAATGGATCATATTATTAATAAATATAAAGGATATGAAGGTTTTTGTAGCAAGTAGAGGTAAGAGTGGAGGACTGATGTTGATATGGAATCAGAATGTGGAGGTCTAAATCTGTAATTTCTCTGATCACCATATTTCTGCGGAAGTGAGATTTCAGGGGGTAAGTGGTTTAATTTTCACAGGATTGTATGGGAAGGGCAAACTGGAATCAGAAGGTATCTTTCTTGGAATCTGATTAGAACTCTCAGAAGTTTGATTTCTGTGCCGTGGGTTATTGCTGGTGACTTTAATCAAATTTTGTTTAACAAGGAAAAATTGGGAGGACAGTTTAGAAAGGATTCTCAGCTGAATCCTTTTAGAGAGGTGGTTGAGGAAGCTCAATTAGTGGATATCGGGTTCTTTGGTCAGCTTACTACTTATACTAACTGCCAGATTGGGAGGAACCAGTCTTCGAGTAGATTGGATAGAGTTTTTTGCAACAAAGATGGTCTCCTTGAGTTCCCTCAGATCTATGTTGAGCATTGGCAGAGGAGATTTATGATCACAACCCTTTGTATATCAGATTTTTTGGGACAAATCAAGCTCCTCCTAGAGTTTTTAGATTTGAGAATCAATGGGTCCAAGAGAGTAAGTGTTTGAAGATTATTTTGGAGGTGTAGGGGAAAACGAATCTTGACATTCAGTCTAAGCTGGTTTGTGTGCTACAAAGCTTGATAATTGGAAAGGATGGAATATATCAAAAATCATGTGGAAATTGAAGAGAAAACATTCAGACCTGAAGTTTATAGACCAGAAACCTTTAACAAAAGGTTTAGTCAGCAGTAGGAAGAGGATCTTAATGGAGATTGAGTTACTTCATCTTAAAGAGGAACTTTGATGGAAGTAGCGAGCTAAAATTGGTTGGCTAGAGGAGGGAGATAAGAATACTAAGTTTCTTTCATTCTAAAGCTTTAGCTGCTAAGAGAAGAAACAAAATTTTCGGACTTCTTAATGAGAATAAGGATATGTGTATTCATGGAAGGTATTGAAAGTATATCTAGAAATCATTTTTCTGATATTTTTCAATCTCTTAACCCCTTATGTGACTCTATTATTTCTAAGGCAGTTCAGGTAGACTGAATTCTGACTTTGTTACAGAATTACAATCTCCCTACTCTGATGGTGAAATCTCTAATGTAGTGAAACAGTTGGGATCAGAAAAGTCTCCAAGGCCTGATGGATTCAACAGCTACTTCTATAAAGCCTTTTGGCACATCATAGGCAGTCAAGTTATTTTATCAGTTACGGATATCTTGCAAGGTAACCCAATGCCTAATACTCTTAACCATTACAATATCATTCTTATTCCGAAAGTGAAAGGTGCAGTCAGTATTAGTGACTACCGTCCTATAGCTCTTTGCAATTTCCTTTATAAGATAGTGACAAAAGTTTTGGCAAACAGAATTAAGCACATTATCCCTTATATCATCTCGCCTTCACAGTCAGGGTTTGTTAATGGTATAGAAACATTACGGATAATGTTACTATAGCAGGGAGATTTCAACACCACCTGTTAAGAAGTAAAGCTAGGAAGAAGGGACATTTTGCTTTAAAAACAGATCTCAGTAAGGCTTACAACAGCTTGAATGGAATTTTATCATTGAGATTTTGTCTAACATGGGGTTTCCTTCCACTTGGCTGATGCTAGTGATCTAGTGTATCTCGACTGTCAAATTGTTCTATCCTAGTTAATGGATCACCTGGTAAGTCTTTCAAACCTATTAGAGGAATCAGACAGGGAGATCCCCTTTCCTCCTTTCCTGTTTATCATGGTCCAAGAATCCTTATCTAGTGCAATCTCTCAAGCTAAAATCTCTGGGATTTATAATGGGATCAGATTAGCTAAGAGCAGCCCTTCTATTACCCACTTAGCATTTACAGATGATATAGTTTTTGGAGGTGTAGCATCTGTTCAAAATGCCTCAGTCCTCAGAGATATTATCCAAAGATACCTTTCCTCTTCAGGCCAACTTATTAACTCTTCTAAATCTGATATTGTCTTTAGTAATAAGCTGGACCCTATCATTAAAGAGCAGATTAGGAGCATTTTTGGAGTGCCAGAACTACTTTCTTTGGGAAATACTTAGGTCGTCCTAGTTCTGTTGGTAGAAACAAAAATCTACATTATAAGTATCTCTTGGAAGCAGTTAGCAAGAGAGTTGCTCCGTGGGCTAATCCTATGTCTCAAGCTACAATATCAGTTATGATTTCTAGTGTGCTCTAGTCTATTCCTACTTACACAATGGTTCTGTTCAGACTTCCTCTGGAAAATCAATGCAATTTTCTCAAAATTCTTGTGGGGAGGGAGTACAAACAAAAAGAGTATGCATTGGATTAAATGAGGGCTATCTGTAAAGAGAAAAGTGAAGGAGGTTTGGGCTTCAGATCGATTGCTAGTTTCAACTTAGCCTTGATGGCTAAACAGATTTGGAATATTCTTTCAGAACCATCTACCCTTGTTGCTAAAGTTCTGAAAGGAATTTATTTCCCTTCCTGTTCTATCTTGGATGCCAAAAAAGGAGCTAAAGCTAGTCCTATATGGTCCTCTTTAGTTTTTTCCATTCCCCTTGTCAGAAAGGGGGTGAGGAGAAAATTGGATCAGGACTTGACACTCTTATTTGGTCGTCTCCCTGGATCCCTAGACTCCATTCGTTCAGACTTTATACTCCTTGCCCAGGAGGATCTGATGAGGCTACAGTGGCTGTTTAATTGATATTCAGGCAAATCAGTGGAATCAAGAGAAAATCAAATGTTTCTCCCTTTGGATTCCTCTCTTATTTGAGTTTACCTCTGAAGTTAAATGAGCAAGATTCCTGGGTTTGGCATCAAGACAAAAATGGGAAATTCTTAGTTAAACTTGCTTATAAGTTAAACCAAGAGTTGGAGGCTGAACCCTCAGCTTCTTCTAGTAATGGGTCTGCTTGTGCCAAGCTTCTCCTAAGACTCAAAGCAGATTTTTGCCCACCAAGAGTGAAACTATTTTTTTGGAAATTCCTGAAGGACATTGTGCCTTGTGCATCTAACATAGCTAAGAGAATAGGAGGAGATCCTAAATGCTTATTCTGTGGCATGATTGATACAGTAGCACATGGTATTTTTGAATGTGTTATGGCTGCAGATTGCTGGACTCACCTTCTCAACATCAAAGATATTCCTGCGCATGGGGATATGAGATCTCAATTATGGATTAGTGATGCAGCTAGTCACTGGAGTAATACTAATTGTGTAATGTTGTAAGTTTGATGTGGGCGCTTTATGATGCTAAAACTTATGCTCGACATAATTTAGATGCTAGTTGGTCAGCTCTGGTAGAAAGTAACTTGGTGTATATTACTTGTTATCAGAAATCAGGTTTGAATGTCATGTTCTCTCATCATCTATACAGGGACTGGTCTCCGCTTGAACAGGATAGCATCAAGCTTGTGTGTTCGGTGCAAAGATCAAAAGGAAAGCAGAGAATTTTGGCTGGAATGTGGAGAAACTGTATTGGGAACCAATCATGATCTATAACAAAGTTCAACATAGCATTCTAAGCAGAGGAAATGATGAAGCTGAAGCTCTTAACTTTGGATGAAATGGGCTATTGAGAAAGGATACAAGATAGTATAGATTCAAGTGATTTTATTAAGAATAAAAAACCTTGCAAAAGGTTAATGATGGGGTTGAGCTGGATTACTCAGATCAATTGAGTGCCTTGGCTTCTCTTTTTGATAGGATTATTGTGACTGTTGATCACAATCCTTGTAATTTTCCCTTAGTTTTATGCTTTAAGCTCTCTAACTCTTCTTTACGGTTTAAAATTTGGTTAGAGGACAATATTCCTAGTAAAGTGATTAGGGCTTGTAAATTAGATGAACCTTCTGAGTAATAGTGAGATATCCGGAACTTCTTTAAAAAAAGCATAAAAGTCCACACAGGGGAAATGAACATGTGGTTACAAATTGTATATGAAACACGTGGCTACAGCGAGCAGCTCGCAATAGAAATTGCTAATGGATATCAAACGCGTAACAAAGTAGCTACGTGATGTGACATCCTCCACCCCACTCTATATCCGGGGTGTCGGTGATTTTCAGGCCCCGTGCTAAGATCTAAAATGATGCCCCTTATAAAATTAAGTTATATAAATAGAAAAATTATCAAATTAAATTATGTATTTATGTTAAAATATTTAAATATTTAAAAATAAAAATAAAATATGTTTCATTCAAGATAAATTTAGATCCTTATATAAATTTTTTATGACAAAACTTTTAAGAGAATAAATAAAAATTGGACCTCCAAATTAAGGAGCCTTGTTCTATCATCTCACTGCACGGCTTAGGAGCCGGGCATGTCTATATCTTATGCTACAATACAATCAGTAATTGAGGTGTTACAATATTCTCCCCGGAGCTCAAAATATTAAATATATCAAATCATTTGTAGAATTTTAAGTCGGATGTTACAACACTACCGCCCTTGAAAATAGTTTGGTCATGAAAGCTCATTTTCAAAAGTTCAAGGTAGAGATCTTAACAATTAATAGCGCTTGGAACAAAAAAAAATAAAATTAGCAGCGCTGATCAAAGCCTCACTAGTTCAAGAATTACAATAATAAATATGGTAGTAACCATAACTTAGGAAATTGAGCACACAACTAATAATTCTTTCTGATATGTAGTTGCAACTCATATTTAATCAATTGTACTTGTAACTACATTTAGCAATGCCATTCATATATGGCGGAATGAAGAAGGTCTGGAGTGCCACATTTTGCTTCACCACCCGGCATATGTAGCGGAGCATGAATGGCACGGTAGGTATTGTTCAAAGATATGGGAGTTTTGATTACTTCGGTAAAAGTGTTATTATGACAGATGTATGATTAGGAGTATTGTGTGTGTGTTTGACATAGTCTATATGCTGTATGATAATGCACATTGTGTAAAGTGTAATGTCTAGAGCCAGGGTTCTAGATTTGTAACATCTAATGTCATAGGAACATGGGGGTTGAGTTGGATATTCTTTTTCCTCTTTGGGTTTTTCCCATTGGTTTTGTCTAAGAAGATTTTAACGAGGCCCATGCTTACCCACTCAACTGACATTTGTCAGATTATGTTTAAATTAATAAAGGACAAATGCCTAACTTTATATATAAGCAATGTCATTCATATTGTTAACTCACCAATAACAAAACCATATCATTAAATATCATAATGATTTTCATTCATATATTTGAATTAATAAGACTAATGCATTCCATCTTATGCCACAGTGAGAGTCTACTAATGTGAGTCGAACAGGTTGACAAAAAGAATTTATGGTTGCCTCACATAGTCCTTCGGCACAATTATATGTTACTTCGGGTCTGATGGAGACCGCTTCCTCGGTCCTCCAAATAGTGGTCAATCATTGACCAAGGATGCTGCCTTGACCAGCCAATATCTGGCTACAACACACTCTGAATTTGATAATGTTTTAGGATTCAGGGGTGTACCCTCACCTAGCCTTACTCTTCGTAGCAACGGGGCTGTCCAGGTCGGTGCTCCAATTTGTGCTAGCTCTCTCGGGGGGGGGGGGGGACAAGGCTTCTGCCCCCATTGACTTGGGGTTGCTAGAATACCTCAACAATTGTGGCTCGGCCCCCGCTTCGATTCTCGAGAACAACTTCCGCTGCTCTCCAAGACCCCTAGTCCGTCAGTGCCGAGGGTTGAAGCTCCTGCTCGATCAAACATTCCAAGTAAAGCAAAGTTCTCCATAGTGTCAGAAAAAGGCATTGATCTAGTGGTCGATCCCTCTAGCCCCCATTGCCCTCTTGTGGATGTGATGTTACAAGAGTACCTAAATCCTCCTGCTCCCTCTTCGAAAGTGATGGACAAAGACTTCCCACCCCTCCCTTTAGCCCTGGGGGCAATCGGTGCTTTCGGAAAGAAGATTCCCATGGCTAAAAGAACCCCTCGGCCTACCTTCTCGACTAAAGCGACATTAGGTAAGAACTATAACCCCTCTTTTCTTAACACGCTTCTTGGCAAACATAATTCAAATTATGGCATGTCTTTACGCTTAGATAATAATGACATCTTAGACACTGATAGCCCGTATGTTACTATTGAGGAAAATGATTTATTGCCTGAGATAGACTACTGGAGAAATGCCCTTGTTGGTCATATTTGGGGAAAAAAATTTGGGTTCAATATTGTTAAAGAATATGAAATGGGCCTGGATTTTGTAGCCACCCCCCAAATCATCCTCCATGACGAGGGTTGGTTCTTATTCCACTTTGACGGTGAAGAGGACCTCCAACAAGTACTTGATAAGGGCCCCTGGCTTCTCTATTCATCCCCCTTGGTCCTAAAGAAATGGTCTCCTAACTTTACCTTCAATCCGAAAGACCTCAATCGCATTCCTGTCTGGATTCATCTCCCTGGCCTCTATACTAGTCTCTGGTCCTAATCCGGCCTTACAAAGATTTGCTCCAAATTGGTTCTCCTCTTTACACCGACCAAGCTACGGCCTCTAATCCAGAATCTCCTATACTAGAGTCATTGTCGAAGTCGATTTCAATCTTGATCTTGTCAAAGATATAGAGATCCGTGCCCCTAGTGGTTCTCGGTTCCAGCATGTAGTCTACGAAATGGGAGCCTATTTCCTGCTCTACTTGTAGTCTTCTAGGACACTTCTCAGCCCATTGTCCTAGCTCTGTCCAATCTGGACCTAGGCGTACTCAGGAGTCTTTGTTAGGTCTCCTAAACCTTTCGGGGAAGACCCCCGCCCTCTCTAGCCCAGGTCGCCCAAGTGGATAGGGTGATCTCTTAGCCGACCCTAGTTCCCAGTACCCAATCCCCTCTTTCCTGATCCCCAACCTCATCCTGCCGTTCTTCAATCTAGCCACCCACCCCGGTCTTGCCAGCCTTTGGAAGCTATTCCAAGTCTTTCCCAGCCCCTGCTTGCCCTCTGGCTCCCTGGCCTCCTCTCGCCCTGGTGCCTCCTACTCCTCTCCCTTTGTCTCCTCATCTTTCCTTCTGGTGAGTCGATGTCGCCCTCCCTCAAGCTCGTGTTCGATCCCAACCCTGATCTAGCTTGGCAGGTGGTTCCTCGTAATGGTAGGAACCCTATTAAGGCGCCGAATCCTATACATGATGGTCCCTCGCTCCTGCTCACTAATACCTTTGATATTATTGATGGAGAACTACTCCCCGTCCCCCCATCCCACAAACCCCCTCTCTTTATGAATTTCGCAATATGGAACGTAAAGGGTTGTAATGAACGCCCCAAACTGCTTGAGATCCAAAAGTTGTGGCCAACAACAATCTCTGTGTGTTTGGCATTCTTGAAACTCATGTTTCTTTTAACAACCACCCCACTATTCTCGCTCGCTTCTTCCCCTCCTGGAGTTTAGTCTATAACTATGGTGCTCACCAGAGTGGCCGCATCTGGATTCTATTTAACCAGTCCATCATTACCCTCTCCCCCTTCCACTTTTCGGACCAAATTATCTCCTGCAAAGTGTCTATTTTGGGCACCTTGAACTTTACCTTATCCGTGGTCTACGGGAGGAACAAGCAAGCCTTGAGGGCCCAGCTATGGAAGGATATTATAAATCTCAGCCAAAATACCATTAGACTTGGGTGGTGGCGGGGGATTTAAATAATATCCTTTACGTGCAAGATAGGCTCAGTAATCGCAACCCTTTCCCTAGAGACTACCGAGACTTTGTTGACTCTGTCTCTAAGGTTGAGTTACAAGACCTTGGCTTTTATGGGCGATTCTTCACCTGGTGGAATAATCAATATGGCCATGGGCGTATCTTAGGGAAAACTGACCGGGTTTTAGTTAATGAAGAATGGATCCTGGCTTTCCCCTCCAGTTATGCTTCTTTCCTTCCTCTTTTGGTTTCGGATGATAGCCCCATGGTGATCTCCTTCCAGCTCCAGCCCCTCATAAGAGAAGCTTCAAGTTTCTCAACTTTTGGACTAATGACCCCTCTTCCCCCCCCCCCCCCCCCTTGTCCGTGATGTGTGGGACCTTGCTCCAACAGGGAGTTGCCTTTTCACAATCGTCCAAAGGCTTAGACACCTCAGAAATAACCTCATCCAGCTTCATAAATATGAATTTGGATCACTTGGGGACAAAGGCCAAGGTATCAGAAATAAGCTTAGTGACATTCAAAAAAAGTATGGACCTTGACCCATGGAACTCGGCCCTTATATCTCAGGAAAAAATCTCTTAGGCACAACCTCATTGTTAGGGACTCCCAAGAATTACTATTCCTCCGCCAGCTCTCGAAAACCCATTGGCTTAAGTGGGCAGACTCTGATACCTCATTTTTTCATAGAGCCATTAAGGCGAGAAGGAATAAAAACTCCATCGCGTCCATTATGAATGATCAAGGGGAGATCCTCCATACCTCTGCCGACATAGAAAACAGTCTGGTAGGCCACTTCCGCCAAGCTCTAGGCTCCAGGTTTCCACCCCAGTGCTCCTTTGCTGAGCTCAACTTGGACAACACTAGGACGCTTGACTACTCTTCATGGACTCTCTTAACCCATCCCGTTGAGAATAGTGACATTTGATTAGCCCTCTTTTCCATTGTTGACGATAAAGCCCCGGGCCCGGATGGATACTCTGCAAAATTCTTCAAGGCAGCCTGGGACATCATTGGAGAGGACATTAGTAGTGCCATCAAAAGATTCTTCCATAGTGGTAGACT
Source organism: Limonium bicolor (assembly GCA_023374045.1). Classification (NCBI taxonomy): domain Eukaryota; kingdom Viridiplantae; phylum Streptophyta; class Magnoliopsida; order Caryophyllales; family Plumbaginaceae; genus Limonium; species Limonium bicolor. The sequence goes on along the minus strand of CM041778.1, from coordinate 121,388,873 downwards.
CCTCAAAGAAATTAATACCACCATTATCACCCTTATCCCCAAAACAGACAATATCTTATCCGCGGGGGATTACAGGCCCATCTCTTGTGCAATACTCTATATAAAATCATTAAGGAAATTCTGGCTGATAGGCTCAAGAACATTCTCCCTCTCTTGTGAATTCTAGCCAAGGAGCATTTATCAAAGGGCGTCTTATCTCTGATAACATCCAACTCTGCTCGTGCCTTATAAAAAACTAACAAAGGGCTAACATTTCCCTCGTTGTACAATGAAAATGGATATCAGGAAGGCATTTGACACTGTCGACTGGGGATTCCTCCAGGACACTCTCTCCTTCCTGAACTTCCCCCCTATTTTTAGAAATTGGATTATGCAATGTTTCACCTCCACCTCTTTCTTGATCAACATAAATGGCTCTCCCTCAGCATCTTTCAAAGGGGAACAAGGGCTTCGTCAAGGCGACCTTCTCTCCCTACCTCTTTGCGTTTGTTATGGACATGCTTTCTCAGCTGCTCGACCAGCTCATTTTCACCCAGGCTTCCACTTTCACCCATCATGTAAACCTCTCTGTATCTCACGCCTCTTCTTTGCTGATGATGCCCTCTTATTATGTAAAGGTGACCAAAGCTCCATAATAACCATGCCAAAAAAAGTCAATCTCTTTTCTAAAGCCTCTAGCCTTTTGCTTAACCCTACTAAATCCGACATATTCTTAGGAGGGGTTCACCCACCCTTACAGATTCTCTAGTTCAACTAACGAGGTTTAATCTGGGTTCATTTCCATTCCGCTATCTTGGCATCCCAATCACTGCTAGGAAGCCTAGAGCCGCTGACTTTAACTCCCTTATTGACAGCATTCGTAAAGCATCACATCTTGGGGAAGTAATCCCTCTCTTTACGGGTAGACTCTCCCTCATCCAGAGCACTCTCTTTGTTTTGTTGGTTTCTGGGCCTCATAAATCTCTATTCCTATGAACGCCATCAAAAGAGTCAATAATTGCCTCCGTTCGTTCCTTTGGTCAGGAGAGGCTGACAGTAATGCCACCCCTCCCGTGGCCTAGAACACTATCACAAATACCAAGAGAAATGGTGGTCTGGGCCTTAAGGACATCCACAAATGGAATATGTGCTTCATGCTCGAAACCATCTCAGTTATCTCTCATGACTCGGAGCGCCTTTGGATCCAATGGATCCACATGCTCTTCTTACCCAACCCTAGCAGCATCTGGATGACTACTATCAAAGCAATGATCCCTGGACTTGGAAAGTATCCTTTATGCTAGGGACTGGTGGATGAGGCAATGTGGCTCATCCAATGATGCCATTTCTCTTTTCAGCTCCTACCCTTCGGCCCTAGAGTTAGCTCGTTCTACAAGGACATCTCCATCCCTCCCCAGATCTTCCAATGGTACAATGTCTGCTGGAAAAATTGGTCTATTCCTAAAGCCAATTTATCTTGCGGTTACTCTAAAAGGTAGACTTAAAACCTATGATAAGCTCCAGTCATGGGGCATATGTCTTGCTAACAGATGCTGGCTTTGTGAGCGTGCTCAAGAGACAAGTAACCATCTTTTTTTCATTGCAAACTCTTGTTGGGTTTAGTGGACCATCTGTGACTGGCTTGGAGTTCCTACCAATCGGAGAAGTCTTCGTAGCTGCGCATCCTGGATCCTTCGCTACTGCAAGAGGCATCGACCGATTGACCTAGTGAAAAGAGCGGCAGTAGCTAGCAAATGTTGTCTACCATATATGGATAGAAAGGTGCAATCGAGCTATGGCCAACCAATCTAGAGATCCCACTTCTGTTGTTGCGGACATAAAAACTGCAATTAAAGCCATTATTTGGACAAAGATGAGACGATCCAACGCAGATTTCGATTGGCTAGATAGGGTGCTCTGCTCCTAGAAGCGACATGTTTTGTTATCAAGTGTACATGCTCTGTAGGTCAGCTCCAAGATACTTTTGTTCTCTATATGGGGTTGTTTTTGTGCTACCCATTGGTCAGCTTCACGTTGCTTTTTGTGCTCTAGAATGGGGTTGTTCGTATTCTAGCTTGATGCTATTTTGTTCATCACTAGGGAAGGCTTTTGTATATCCACCACCCCCCCTTGACGAGTTTGCCCCCAATTAGTTATCAGATATATAGAACTTCTATGTATCTAACACTACCATATTCATTTGCTCGTTTTATATATATACATCCATTTATTAAAAAAAAAACATCCTGGGGGCATCCCGCGGGGTAGGGTTCCTTCATATGATACTATATAGGTGATACCAACCTATAGAAACTACGTTGTCCATATAATAATCCGTACTAGTGTGCAAGATAATGAGTTGTTGTCAACTTGAAATAGTAGATGGTTATGCATTACAGTCCAATCACAACACATAAAACAGCAGACACCTACACCACAGTCACAAGCAACCCACTCTAATATCATCAGTAACATATCCTACCCTACGTACCTTGTAGAGAATGCTACTGTACAATCAGTAATTAAAATATGGGTGTTACATTAATGTTCATCTCTAAAGCTCAAAATCACTAGCATTTATTTTTGGCAGAATGTTAACTCATACTCCCTGTATCCAGAATTAATGGTCTTGTTTATTATTTTAACATGTTATTTTACTTCAATAAAAAACATACCAGGTTTTTTTTATAATTAGGACTTAAAGCCATTTTATTAAAAAGTGGTATTTAACATACCAGGTAAAATACATGATAAACTATGTATTACAAAATTTAGTTTCATTTGTGGCTTTATGACAATTCTAAGAAATCACCGAGATGATCACCTAAAGTTATTTTGTATAAAGTAGTTTCTTTTCTTGTTTTGAAGGGTCGGTTTGATGTAGTTATAAAATTATTTTATCTTATATGCTTAATATTGAAGTGGAAAAACATGTCATAAAAACAGGATGGTATGAAGGAATATGTTAATGTGATTAGGCTAAACGGCGAGAAGGTAGCCTAAGTAAGTATGACTTAATTATTTGATATATTATGGGGATAATGTGGTCCTGGGACAAGTCATTAGAGACAACTGCAATGAAATAGGTTAAGAAACTTCAATAATGAACTAAATTAGAATCAGCAGCAACCGGACCAAACATCGGAGCCTTTAGATGGAGTGTGAAGTAGTGACTATAAGTCTATAAGGGCTCTTGTAAATAGAGGCAAACTTTTTTTTTGTAAATAGGTAATTAGTATAAATAATGATGAATGTTCTTACAAAAGGAGATATATAGTGGACCTATATATCGGAATCGGAGCCAGGATATACATATGCGCAAGTGGCATCAAAATACAAAAGGGAGGCAACAAGCCATCCTATAACCAAGTCACCAAAAATAGGGGAGGCAACTATACAACTCAGAAGGAACACCCCAAAAATTAGGAGGATAGGACTTTATCAAGCCAATCCGAGTCACGCCTAGTGGAGGACAGGACATCATCCAGATACTCTTCTTGGTTGCACGCTTGATGTCTGCAATGATGAGGGATGGGTCTCTGGATTGGTTTGCCATTGCTCTCTTACATCGTTTAATCCAAATGTAGTATACTGTATTGCAATGGCAGCTCGTCTCACAAGGTCTTTAGGTCGATTCCTTTTGCAGTAGCTTGAGAGCCAATGAGAGCAGCTAAAGAGACTGGTTCTGTTGGTGTTGATCTGCAGCCAGTCACAAACACACCACCAGATCTTGCATGATACCCTACAAAAAAATAAAAGAAAAGATGGCTACTGGTCTTTGGAACCTGCTCACAGAGCCAACATCTGTTAGCAAGATTAATACCCCAGGATTGTAGTTTATCACAGGTCTTGAGCCTGCCCCTAAGCGTGACCCATAGGATGAACTTAGCTCTAAGTAGAGCCCAAGATTTCCAACAAATCTTAAACCAAGTAAAAGGATGCCTCGGGGCAGTGGTATCATGATAAGGGAGCTGACCCTAGTCTAAGGGGGGTAGGAAAGAAGGAGGGAGGTGGCATCTGGGATGGATCCATATTGCTTGATCCACCAATCTTAGGCATGGAGAATGGTTTTCCAAATCCAGGGGTCATCCCCTTTTGGGGATATGGTCCAGATGCAGGAGTCCTCAAGGAAAACACTATGGATCCATTGGATCCAAAGTCTCTTAGAGTTGCTTATGCTAGCCTTAATGATTTTTGTGAGGAAACACATGTTCCATTTATGTATATCTCTAAGGTCTAGCCCACCCTAGGTTTTTCGGAGACAAACCATGCTTAAAGCTACAGGGGTGGGACTGCTAGTGCCATCACCAGCCCAAAGAAATGATCGAAGCTTTTTGACAATACTATGGATGACGTTTTTCTGAACGGAAACACAGGAGGCCCAGAACCTAATGATGCCAAACAAGCAGCTCTGACTAACGTGAGTCTGCCAACGAAGGATAGGTGTTTACCCGCCTCAGGATGTGATAGTTTTATGGATGCTATCAATCAATGGGGTAAAATCAGTTTTTTGAGGTTTCCTAACAGAGATAGGGATTCCAAGATAGTGGAAGGGGAAGATACCCAGATTAAAGCCAGTGGATGCAAGAATGGAACTAGCCAGCGAGTGAGAGACACCTCCAAGGAAGATGTCTGATCTATCGGGGTTGAGATTGAGCTCGGATGCCTCTGAGAAGAGGTGAACTGAGTTGAGCATAAGGGAGATAGAGGCCTGATCCCCCTACAGAAAAGTAGGCTGTCATCTGCAAAAAACAAGTGGGAGAGATGAAGGGTTTTGCAGGAAGGGTGGAAGTGAAAGTTAGGATTTTGGGGAAGCTGACAAGGAGACGGGAACGCATGTCCATGACCAGAACAAAAAGGTAGGGGGAGATGGGATCACCTTGCAGAAGGCCTCTTACTTCTTTAAAGAAACCCTATGAGACCCATTGATGTTAATGAAGAAAGAAGTGGAGGTTACACATTGCATGATCTATTGGTAAACATTGGGGGAAAGTATAAGAAATTGAGAGTATCCTCGAGAAATGACCAGTCTACAGTGTCGAAGGCTTTACGGATATCCATCTTCATCATACAGCGAGGGGAGATGTGAGTCCTTTGGTAATGTTTCATGAGGCACGAGCAGAGCTGAATGTTGTCAGAGATGAGGCGCCCTTTGATAAAAGTGCCCTGACTATTCTTAATTAAGGCAGGGAGGACACCTTAAGCCTATCAGCTAAAATCTTGTTGATTATCTTGTAGATAGTGTTACACAAGAGATTGGTCTATAGTCTGAAGGGGTAGATGCCACTTCTAATTTAGGGATCAGGGTGATGAGGGTAGTGTTAATCTCTCTCAGAAGTCTGCTGTAACACCCTCGTCTATTAATCCTAATCCTCTTCGTAATTACCGAGTAATTGCAACAAACATTAAAGACGTTATAATCGTAGCGGGAACACTCACTAACTAGGCGGGTGTCATAACCACCATTCCAAAGACTTAGCCAACCATCCACCATGATGATCGAGACTAATCCAACCACAACGCTTACCAACATTTCTCCACGCCATTCGCTCAACAGTGAATCTAAATATCATCCTAGGAACTAGTGAGCAACTAAGTATAAATTTACATCACCGAAAGTGAGAATATTTAATACAATGCCACCAATGCTCAGGGCAACCCAAAAATGCTATAATTTAATTCAACTACAACAGTTGCCATATACAAAAATAACCAAAACAAAAACCCGTGCTCCGTCATCGCGTCAATCGCCTGCAAATAAACTGTCGGTGCCCATGGAGGGCTCAGCGCTTGTCCGAGTATGTTAAAATGTGTTATCTTAAACCCCTTTAGGTTACTAAGGTTAATTAGCCATCTTGACATGTCATTCAATTTACATGCTGTTCCAGTTTACAAGTAGGAATAAATCTGTAAATGCAGAAATGTAAACACCCAATAGTTCATCATAGATCATCAAAACAGATGTAACATCTAAACATTAAATCATCTACTTTAAACCGTATACAAGGATTGAATCGTCGAGTCAAAATTCACACTCTCATGTTTACCACCAACGTTGGAAGCCCCGCTTCCACGAACTCTCTTATTATCTTGTGGGTGTCTCGTTAGATGGACAAATTCTCATTAACCTCACCATGTCTTATTTTTAATTGGACAGTAGTCCTGTTGCCAATGATCAGAGACCATTGGGCTTCCCTGTGTCTTGAGAGAGAGAGAGAGAGAGAGAGAGGACGTCCATATGGCCGTAGCCGTGTGCCAAACAGCAGCACCCTCTGCCAACCGATCTAAGACGATCAATTGGATTTCCTCAACGAGAGGTTCCACACTTGGATCCTCTCTGGTGATCACTCTGCGCAACCTGCTGGAATGAATGCAGACCAGGGTTTCCCGTACATAAACCTCACCACCTCATCATCACCATATCTCCATTGTTAATCGTTTAACCGACTCACCACATTAGTTTTGAGTTCGTTGGAGATTACATTTATTAATTCGATGCCTCGTAAGGTCTTACACATACCTAGGATAATCTAGGTTATATTCATGTTCTGTGCCAATGCTCTAAGGTCGGTAATTCCGAACCTTTCTTCCTAAGTTTTAAGTCTTAGGTAATTTGAGTATTATTGACAGCGTCGTACTCCATTGCGTTACCATCCTTGCTCATATTGTGTCACGTGATGTAAAGTACTAAAGCGTCCGAAAGACGTACGCGTAACAATAATAATACGTTCGGTCATCAAGCATATAAATCATATAACATAATATCATCATACATATATTTCTTAAGCATTTAGCACACAAATTTGTCCAAACCGAGGAATCCCTCAAGGGTTCAGACCACACAATCCAACATACCTTACACCGTTGTCGCCAGCGTGATAACCCCCGCAGACTCTAATGCTCACCGTGCTCACGCCCACCCACTCGTACCTCTGGTATACACATTGTTCTAATATCAGCATGTATACATATGTACCTCGTGTCTATTAATCAACTAGACCAACCCGTACTTCCATCCCGTGGCTAAACCTTAATTTATCTCTTGTTCAACTTATTAGTCGTCAGCCTTAGGGATTTAAATTTCAGCTACTCGTTATAGTTTACGAGTGCGTAATTTTCCAACGGTAGTATTACTTATCACAAGGAAGTTTCATTTTCAATTTTTGTCTACGTACCGTCGGGTTGCATGCGCGGAAAAAAATATTACGTACGTGCATGCATGTCATTTAAACATTCCGTTTTACAACTAATTTGCGTAGTTATATTTACATAATTGCACGGGCATTTATATATATATATATATATATAAAAATATGTATATATATAGTTGTAATCATACGTCATTGAGTCCGCACTTTTTATGTGTATGTAAAATTTACCACTGTATACGTTTATAATACGGTTGTCATTATATTTTACGTTTCTACTCGTAATAGCATAGCCCTATCGTAAATCCATATTATGTATGTTATAGCGTCCTTATAGCAAGGTTCCAATATATAGTATATCTCTACAATTCTCCACTTAGCTATCATTTTGTGTGTAAATGCTTATGATGTATATGGTTATTCCTTAATAACTCCCCCGTAACATATCCTTCCACACTTTAGCATAATGTTACATTACATTACCCAAACGTTGTAATATATCTTGTCCAAACTTTTAAATTTCCTAAACCGCCCATATCTATTTTTGGTAATAACAATCTTTTCCCCACACATTTGATTATTTATAAAATTAACCCATATTTTATAACCATTACATTTCCAATCTTGTTATGTTATAACTATGGTTTTCAAACATTATTATAACATATAATATGTATATAATTTCCAGATAGTATTAATGTTCTTCTGAGATTCTTATGTCATCCCATACACATATATATGCTCCAGTTTTTTTTGGTTTCCATGCAGTATCCAACGTAATTAAGTTTTTATATTAAAAAGGAATATAACCATTTGTTACCTTGATTACACTATTAAGGATATTTCTCCCAGCTGCACGGCAACTTCTCCCATCTACCACTTCTTTTCTCTGCCTAGTTGTATATATACATACCACCGTAAAATTTTTGTACAAAGTTGTGTATAAACCATTACAAAATCTTTAGGAGTTTAGTTGAGAGTTTTACCACTTTAAACACTTGGCCTACTCCTTAAACTCAGCCTCCAACTCTCGGCAATCTATAGCTGAACCAACCCAAGTTTTGTTTTGCACAATCATGCGCGATGTAAGGAGCTAGATTCGTAATGATATAACCAGCTAGTTTAGAGAGATTTTGTACGTGCCTTTAAGCTCTTATAAAGGTGATTATTACCTTGTTTCTTTTTGCTGGAGATTAGGTGAGTTCTCGGTCACTACAAGCAGGGGAGTGCTTTAGTACATATGTTGGAAAACTGACAGAAATAGAAGGCTATACAGCCATGTTTTAACTGAGTTTCTACCTGGTTTTTAAGCTCCTCTCATGGAGTGTTTCAAGTGCAGGATTTTGCTCAAGGAAAGGCTGAAATGAAACTGTGTGTGGGTGAAAGGAACAGAAAAAATGGTGTCAAAGAGACATATTTTTGAACATCAAAACTGGGGAAGAAAGAGGGTGTTTAGTGTTGGTTTTCTTTACCTTAAAATACCAGGAAGTTCCCTCTTCAACTGGTGCAGCTTCTGGTGGTATTTTGAGCTTTCAATGGTGATCTATGAGCCTTGTAAACATGGAGAATACTGAGTAGAGGAGGAGATGTTTACATATCCAGAAAACTGGTGACAGAAAAAAAAATAGAGGAGGAGATGGACTGGACATTACAGTTCTATTCCCTCTTCTTGTTGTTTTGTTTTCCAGCTGCTGCTTCACATGAATGACTAGAGTTGGGCTGGGGTTTAACACTCACAAGGGAGGAACTGCCATGGTTTTATGGTGGAAACGAAGAGGGGTTAGTGGAATTTCCTTCCTTCTGCCAAAGATAGGCGTGTAACAGGAAGAAAAGAAATAAAACAGCAAGCTCACTGTTGTTGATGTTGCTGTTTGGAACCGAGAATGGATGAGCAGCTTTCTTGTTCTTCTGTTGTTGTCCCAAAATGAGATAGGGAAGAATGAAGAGTGGTTGGTTAAATGCCCAGAAGAAGAAAAAGAAACGGAAATAAGAAGATGAAGGTACTACCGTTTTTATTGTTGTTGCTCTGTCAAATGTGGACCGAGAAGGAGTTCATCCAGGAACTGTTATTGTTGTTATTCACTGCAACCAGGAAAGTGTAGAAGTGGGATGTTACAAAGTTTCTTGTCTTCCAGAAAATGCAGAGATGAAAAAAGAAGGAAAGAAGAAAGGAAAGGAAAGAACAGAGAGCTCACCTTTGGTTGTTGTACCGTGAATGGCAAGGGAGGTAAGAGCAGCTTGGGCTTGCAGTTTCAGTTGAGAGGGAAATGGGAGAGGAGAGTAGGTGGTATGTACTGATAGAGAATAGAAGAGAGGGTTCATATGCTTAGATATAGATTTGTCGTTGCATGGGGAAAAGAATGAATCGATAGGCTGCTATGTGTCATCTGTTAACATGGGAAGTATGGGGGAAGGGGAGCTTGCTTAGGGGGGAGGAGTAGACATGAGAGGGAGGAGAGGGCAGATGGGGGTGGGTTAGAAGAGGTGTAATACCCAACCAGAAATCCATTAAACTGAACGGCGATCACTCCCGAATAAAATACAACTGCAGCGGAAATAAATACAACAACCGGGCGGTATTACAATGCCGTTGGCCACCCTTGTGACACAACAAGACTAAGTCCAAATACAATCCTCAAATGTCACGGTCTAGAATACAGATACAACCCGAGATACTAGGAATCAAACTCAAAAGTACAATACTGAAAAAAACAAATAACTAATAGTAGACTCCCAAAGCTTGGTCTACCCCACCTACACTCAGTGTAGTGAACTTCTCAATCTTCAGGTACCTGAAAAATGGGGGTGCCCCCAAAGGGGCTCAGCAAACAATGCTGGTATGGAAAACGTGCAGCCCATCGTCTACCGGGCCACACCAACTACTTTGTCGAATACATGCAGTTCATTTTTATAAAGCTGTAAACAAGCATAGTCTGATAATAACAAGTATCCATACAAGGACAATAATGTCACATAGAACAAGACACAGAAGGTCGAGTTAGCTGAACTGAAATTCCTTACTGATAGTCGGTCCACACAATGGGACTGACAGTTATAACTGAATATCTGAAATAGTGGAGGTATAGTGACCTCGTTATAAAGAAAGGTTGGGTATAAAAACCCCAGGAGATGACGTAGTCAAACCTGAACTGAATGGCGTGGGAATAAGAACCCACTAGAGGAATAAAGTCTTCCTCGAACTGAAGGGCATTTGAATCCGGAAGGAATAAAGTCTCCTCCCAACTGAATGTTCCGTCGCGACGTAGTAGGAGACGACCTGAGACAGGTACAACTCCCGTAGCATGCATGGCCAGATCCAACTGGGCTCCTCAATCTCGAAGTATATAATTGATAAGTGTCATATAAAGACGTTTAAACAAGAACACAATGTGTATTGTCAATTATCACGTTTAGGATAATGACGTATGTTATAAAGTGAAGTTAGTGAGAGACTTGAGTACAAGTCTCGGTATACTGAAACGCAGGTATTTAATCCACTGGTATAGTAGTGTTGTATGCGTGGGACATACACGTTGTAGTCAGCAACAATCACGCACATAAAATATAAACTACCACAGTGTGCAAGAGTAAAACAACAGTTTACATTAATATCTTGGTCGTTATTTCAAACACAGATAGCACACAAGCCAGTGAATCCGTTTTAGAAAACAGGTTGCAAGAATCCCATACCTCACCGTAGACTGTACTTGTAAATTCCCGGTCAACGTCTGGTCAAACAAAGTCCTAGAATAGGATTAACTGAGAGGGTTAATTTATGTTACCCTTATATAATGATCCTATTGGATCTTCAACAAATCTCTTATTGTTATTTCATTTGAGGTTTATTTCTTTTAATGTGGTCCTCATGATTAATGTATAACTTATTTGTTATTCCTTTTTTGATTTATTTTAAATCCTTTAATGTACATATATGTATTCATATATTCATGTACTATATTTGTTGTTTATTTTAATTGTCTAAGTGACATAACAACTTATAATTTTCTTAACTATATTTAAATGTCTTACAATGACATAATATTCTTATAATCTCCTTATTCTCCTTTTAGTCATAAACAATACTTATTGTTTCTTTTAACTTCCTTATAACTGCATAAGCCATAGTTCTAATTCCATAATTCCTTTAATTAAAATTCTTTCTTCTAATTCCTCACATATCCATATAGGACCTATATTTATTTAAATCTAAATTATTACCCTTATATTTCGGTTATTTATAAACCAACCACATTAATTCATAAACTTTATATTTAAATTCTAATCTCATTATATTATAGAGTTTTAATTTCTTATTTAGCTAAATTACAAAACCACCCCTAATATTTCGGTGTATAGCTTTTAAATATTATAACTCTCAAAATTACAACTTAGCCCCTTAAATTTCGGCCAATATATATTTATTCCTTATAATTACAATCTAACCACCAAAATCTTATAACCTTTACATAATGTCATGTAAACTATAGTTTTAATTTTAATCCTCCATAAATGCCGAACATATATATATAAATTCTTAAATTACCAAACTAACCCAAAATTCGGCTTTGGTCTTGAACTTTCCATTAATCACATTTTCATCCCAAAACTTTATAATAGGTTCTTATTAACTTATAAACTATAGTCTAAATATTTAATTCCTTAAAATTTCAAAAGTGAATCTAATAATTCTCTTAATTATGAATTCGCCCACTAATATATTCTAAGCTTTCATAGCAACTTTTATAAATTACATAATAGCCCAAAACTTTATAAAGTGTTACTTAAACACATGTTTAAATTATCTAAAATTCATAAACTTAATTCCTAACCTTATATTATTTCATAATTACACTAAGTACCCCTTTAGCTCTCGGTTTTTATACTAAACCCACTAAACTTTGTAAAAATTATACTTAAGCCACATAACTTAATTAATTAGCCATTTAAGCTCTAATAAAATATTTTTAACTCACAAAACTTTATGATATAAGTTTATATACCTAAGTAGGTCATTAATACCTATTTAACACTTAGGTAATTCGGCCATATTTATTTAGTGACCATTTAGTATATAAAAGTGGATTTATATGTCATAATAAATGTACATAAATTCATATGAGTCATATAACTCATGTATAAATTATTGTAATGTCTTATATTTATTCTTAGCTCAAAATAAGCATTTTTGCCCAAGACATTTCGGCCTTAATTAATTTGTAACATAAATAAATTTTGTGACACAAAAATGTGTCTTAAGGTAAATATTTTCTATATATGTTATAGATTATATTTTTGGCATATAAAACCAAGTAGTTTCGGTATTAATTAACCTAGGAGGTGTACATAATTTTTGTACAATTTTTAGAAGCTTGACAAAGCTTATAACATAAAGATTTACTTAGTAAACTTACTTCTTAACAAAGGTGGTTAAGTGCTTGAACTTCTTCTTGAATCTCCAAGCTTTCTCCTAGGTAAACTTGATGCTCCTCTTTGGTTTTATGCAAGAGGTGAAGGTGTTTAGGAGTTAGATCTTCAACAAAGATCTTAAGTAGATTTGTAAGTAGTTTTTCAATACTTTACCTTAGACTTTTTCTCTTATAATTTCGGCTCACCAAAGGTAGATGAAGAGCAAGTTTTTCCTTCATCAAAATGAAGAAGAGAAGAGACTTAGAAGAGGTAGAACTTGGTTACACACAAAATGTGTTTTAAGGATTTTCAAGCTTTTAAACCTACCTTAAGATAACCTTGAGATGCTCCTTGGTTTAATGTTGGTTTGGACAATCCCTTGGAGAACTAAGTGAAGCCAAACACACCTTGTTATGCTAGGAAGAGTTTTGCTTCAAGACTTGACAAGAAATGCTAGGAAATTACCTTAAGATGAAGATAGAAGTTAAATCTCCATTAATGGACTTAAGAGCTTCAAAGGAAGAAGATGAAGCTAGAAGAGAGAGGAGAGAGCTTACCAAATTCGTAGGTGTGGAGTGCAAGAGAGGAAATGAGACCTAGCTCACGTATAAGGTAGAAAATGCTCTTAAATTTGATTTTGTTTTGTCAATTTTTAATGTCAAATGACTATACTTTTTCCTTAGTTTATTACCTTGATTATTGGCTCAATAAATGCCTCCTTTCCAGCATGAAAACCGGCCATGTGGTGTGACTAAGCAAGAGTTGGAAAGAAATTATTTGGCTAGAAGACAAGGTAAGAAAAGGTGAGTATGTTCCTTTGATTTTTCAATGCTACTTGGCTTGTCTTCTTCTTCATGTGGAGTCACGAAATGGAGGTCTGAATGGAGCTCAAAAACCGGCCAAGAAGAGCCAAGGAAGAAGCAAGGAAGGTTACTTGCTTAAGAAATCAAAAGGCAAAAAGAAAAAGGAATCTACTTTTTGCTTTTAGCATTTGTTTTGTATCTAGCTCACATGGCCTTGTTCCATGACCTAATTTCGACAGCTCTCTGGTCAAATGAGACCTACATACTTTGGCATTAAGTAATGTAACACATGGGATGATGAGTCATCATGTTTTAAGCCTTTTATAAAATTTTAAAGCAAATTTTATACTAGTTTTTGCCCTTAAAATCGGCCCCTATAGAGCACCTTGTTGACTAGTCACACCAACTGTTTAGAAAGGTCATTTTAACCCTTTTTAAGATTACCAATTCGTGGCATGTCAAAAACTACAAGGTAATTGCGTAAAACGCATTTACGTGACACCCGAAGGTGTGTTTTTGTGCTCTAAGGAAATTTTGGGAAACCAATTGTTCTTATGAGTTCCAAGTGTTTGTAAACACTTATTATAGTAAATAAACATATACTAAGATGTTACATTGAGTTATATGGGGTTATATCAACCCGTGACATAATTTACGGGCCATCGGGACACTCCCGGCCAAAAAGGAGCGCTAAGAAATCCTCCTTTGGTTTTTGCTGAATTTTGAGAAACCACTTCGTGGGTTCTCTTTAGAATGATAAATAATGATGTTAGGAACTCTAGGAATTAATTTTATAAGAGTTCGTGCCACCTCGGCACTCCTCCGGACTTTTCGTGCTTTAAGGAGCGGGTGTGAGCACTCCCGAGCATTTTGCGTATTTGACTGAATATAGCTTAGGGAATATATTTGTATATTCATATAATAATTGTATGACCATTTAGTTTGAATATTAGAGGGTCATACAAGGTCATGTTTGACCATATGCTTCTAAGGCGTTTTAGCGTTTATGGTGAAACGACTGTTTTTACGTAACGTTTTCATGCATGGGTTTGCATGCGTACGTGAAATGATTTATATTTGGATTATATTCCAATAAATAATGATTAAATAATATTATTTAGATTTGGGGTATTTTAATCTACCCCCCTTAAAAAAGGACTTCGCCCCGAAGTCTCATATCTAAAGTATAAGGTTGTGGGGGAATCAAGTTCCACTAAGTATCCACAACTCAATCTAATTTTTAGGATCAAGTCCCAAGTCTCTATATCCCTAAGTTCATAGTGTATATCAAGTACAACAGGAATACTTGGAATGTCATAACATATACTTGCAGTGTAAAGCAAGGTAGTGAACACAATCACTTTTCGTTTCAAATGGTGCAACGTAGTGCATATAATATTTCCATTGTAGTATAATGAAGTACACACAATCACGTAGAAGTACAAGGTACATTCAAATACAGTGTCACAAAAGGACACATATAAGACAAAGTGTCACTGAATACTGAACAGTGTTACACAAGAACACTTATAAGACAAAATGTCACTGAAATGCACAAAAGTGCCACAACTGAAATGCACAAAAGTGCAACAACTAAAATGCACAAAAGTGCAACAACTGAAATGCACAAAGCAACAAATGCAATGCACAAAGGTGCAACAAAATGCACACTAAACTCAAAAATGAAAAAGGCTCTACCCCCCAAAAAGAAGGGTACGCCCCGTACCCTAGACTAAAGTGCCTAGTCGGTAAATAATGAGGGAAACTTCGCTCGCATATCAGCTTCGAGTTCCCATGTGGCCTCTTCCACATCGTGGTTCGACCAAAGAACCTTCACGAGGCTCACAGACTTGTTTCGAGTCTCTCGTGTCTTTCTATCTAAGATTCTTTGCGGTGTTTCCACATACCGCATTGTTGGTTCTAAAGAGAGTGTCTCTGGTTGTAGAACATGAGAAGGATGAGGCATGTATTTCTTAAGCTGAGACACGTGAAAAACATTGTGTACTTTGCCCAACTCGGCTGGCAAATCAAGTCGATATGCCACTAGGCCCACCCGCTCTATGATAGCGTAGGGTCCTACAAATTTCGGGCTTAGCTTGCCCTTCTGACCAAATCTGAATACACCCTTCATGGGTGAAACTCGTAGAAATACCTGGTCGCCAACTGCGAACTCAAGGTCTCGTCGCCTCTCATCAGCATATGATTTCTGCCTGTCCTGTGCTGCTTTCATATTGTTTCTGATCTGCTGAACTTCTGCCTGGACTTGCTCCAAGTACTCAGGCCCAATGATGACGGTCTCACTAGACTCGTCCCAGCACAAAGGTGTGCGGCATGGTCTGCCATATAAAGCCTGAAAAGGTGACATCTGTATAGAGGCGTGATAGCTGTTATTGTAAGCAAACTCGATGAGATGTAATCTATCTATCCAGCTGCCCTGAAAGTCCAAGGCACATGCTCGTAGCATGTCCTCTAAGGTCTGAATAGTCCTCTCTGACTGACCATCTGTCTGAGGATGAAATGCTGTGCTAAGCTTTAATTCAGTGCCAAGTGCCTCGCGAGTAGTTCGCCAGTATCGTGAGAGAAATCTAGTGTCTCGATCTGAAACAATAGTCTTAGGTACTCCATGATGCCTGATAATCTCCTGCTCAAATATTCTGCTAACTTTGGCACTTTCCAAGTGTCTTTCATCGGAAAAAACCTAGCAACTTTAGTCAGTCGGTCAACAACAACCCAAATCATATTTAATCCTCCTCTCGTAGGTGGTAGTCCCACCACGAAGTCCATAGAAATGTCATAAAACTTCCATTCTGGAACTGGCATAGATTGTACCATACCTCCTGGTCGTCTATGTTCGAATTTCACTTTCTGACAAGTGAGACATCGAATCACATACTCTGTCACGTCGCCCTTCATACCACTCCCCAGAAATACCTCTTTAGATCTCTGTACATCTTAGAAGCTCCTGGATGGACAGATGTGGTAGAAGTGTGGGACTCTCGAAGAATATGCTCCTTTATATCTGTGTTGTCTCTGGGAATACACAATCTCCCTTCAATCTGATGAGTCCATCATCATGTAGCTGAAACTCATATTTACCACTCTCAAACGTACCGTCAGACAACTTCTGACTGATCTCCATCATTCGCTGATCACTCTGCTGTGCTCTGCGTATGTCGTCCATAAGACTCGAGCTAGCCACAATGGCATTAAGAGAATATGCTCGTCGACTCAATGCGTCTGCTACAACATTAGCTTTCCCTTCCTTGTACTGCAAATCAATGTCATAATCCTTAAGAAATTCAACCCATCTTCTTTGTCTCATGTTTAACTCCTTCTGGGTGAATACATATTTCAAACTCTTATGATCCGAATATACGGTCATCTGGACACCGTACAGGTAGTGGCGCCAGATCTTCAAGCAAAAACAATAGCTCCAAGCTCCAGGTCATGTGTGGGATAGTTTTCCTCATGTTTCTTCAACTGTCGGGAGCGTAGGCGACTACCTTCCCATTCTGCATGAGTACACACCCTAATCCCCTACCTGATGCATCACAGTAAACTTCATAACCCTCTGTGCCTTCAGGTATAGTCAAAACTGGTGCTGATGTCAAGGCATTCTTCAGAAGCTCGAATGAGGTCTCACATTCAGTAGTCCATGTGAAAGGTGCATCCTTCTTCATTAAGCTGGTCATAGGTTTGGCTATTTTGGAGAAGTCTCTGACAAACCTTCTGTAGTAACCTGCTAAACCAAGGAAACTCCTGATGTCCGTAACTGTCTTTGGCCTAGGCCAAGTGCGAACTGCTTCTATCTTTGCTGGATCCACTGCGATCCCAGCATCAGAGATAACATGTCCTAAAAAGGAAACCCTGTCCAACCAAAACTCACATTTGGAGAACTTAGCATAAAGCTGGTTCTCCCTTAAGATCTCAAGTACATGTCGGAGGTGACTCTCGTGCTCTTCCTTAGACTTTGATAGATGAGATGTCATCGATGAATACAACCACGGTCTTATCCAACTGCTCTCTGAATAACCTGTTCATCAAATCCATGAAGACTGCAGGTGCATTTGACAAGCCAAAAGGCATAACCGTAAACTCGTAGTGGCCATACCGTGTTCTGAATGCTGTCTTTTCTATGTCTTGCTCCCTGATAGGTATCTGATGGTAGCCTGATCTCAAATCGATCTTCGAAAATACTTTTGCTCCTCTCAACTGATCAAACAAGTCATCAATCCGTGGTAGTGGGTATTTGTTCTTCACCGATACTGCATTAAGCTCTCTGTAATCAATACACAAACGAAGGCTTCCATCCTTCTTCTTCACAAATAGGACTGGTGCTCCCAAGGAGATACGCTAGGTCGTATGTATCCCTTGTCCAATAAATCTTTCAGCTGCTCCTTCAGCTCAGCCATCTCTGTTGGTGCCATACGGTACGGTGCCTTAGCTATGGGACCGGTACCTGGTAGTAATTCGATGGAGAACTCTACCTCTCTGGATGGCGGTAAGCCTGGAAGTTCCTTTGGAAAAATATCTGGAAAATCCGACACCACTGGCATAGCTGGATCAAAATCAGGGTCATGCTCTACATTCTGAACATAACATAGATATACCTCCTTCTACTTCCTGACGTGCTTGTACATGGACATAGCAGATATAACTTTTATCGATGGCGCTCTAGGGCTCTGACGGTAAGATACTGTCACTCCTGATGGGCTCTTAAGCAACAGTCTGCGCTCTGCACAAAGAATGCGGCCTCTGTGCCACCCCAGCCAGTCCATCCCGGCTATAACATCGAATCCTAGACCTCTGAACTCAATAAGGTCAATAGGAAATTCCTCCTCCTTAATACTGATAGTGGCTCCTCTATAAAGACGAGTGCAACTGATCTTCTCCTTAGACGGGAGTGCCACCTTAAAATCAGGTAACTCTACTGCGTCTAGCCCCAACTTCCCCGCAAGCGTAGGCGAAACGAAAGTATGTGAGGCTCCGGAGTCGAACAGTACTAATGCATCCACTCCATTAACCGGAAAGGTACCAGTGAGGATCGCGCCGCCCTTGCTGGCCTCCTCCTCAGTAAGTATACTTAAGGCACCTTCCGTCTCCTTAGCACAACCTAATAACAGAATAGTAAGTACTTTGGTATATGATGGGGTCTAAAGACATTCACTTTCATGACAATAATGCTTCACTGATGATATGATCTCCTTTCGGATGTCCAAAACAATTACAACACTAATACTTTCTAAAAGTCAAACTTAATCTTCCTGGTCTCATGTGAGTGGTGTTTATCACTGTCGAAGGTGCTGTGTTTAGCTTAACCCTCTTAATTCCATGGTATAGCAACCTTGACTTTCCACCCATTATTAAACATCTCCTGAACTCAATATAATTTTCTTTGCAAGGTCCACACGCTTCTGCTCGCAATAAAGGAACTCTGCGTCATCTCCAATAGACAAAGATAATACTGGTATCCCCTGTTCAAGGGACCCTTTGTTTCATCATTGTCCTGGTGTAGCCCTAAACGGCCTCCTTCTTCATAGAAGTTGATGATACATAGATCAGCCCTTAAGTTGGGAACTGGATCTTCTTCCATCTGCTGAGCGGTAGTAACTGCTTGTTCCACAATTTGTAAAAATTCTTCTGGTTTTTGGCACTTGTGCTCCATCTCCATTTCTTGTATCTTGGTAGGTCTTTGAGTAAGGATTCCAATCCTTTCCTAAGCACATCATTTTCAGCTTCATTTTTGATCCTCCTGGAAATTCTGGAGTGTAGAACCCTCCTGGTCCTGCTCCCCATTTCTTGACATCTTCTGATGATTGCAATTTGTGTCTCCGGTGTTAGGTATCCTTGAGTTAGTAAACTCGTTTGAGTAGTATCAAACCTGGTTGGATAACCTTACATTGTTCGTTTCCTGGTTCTTGTATTTTGATAATGTTTTCTTCCAGGGGAGGGCGGTGAGGGGGATAGGAAAGCATATCTTATAGCTTCCTACGTGGTTTCAAATTTTCTAGTGAGTCTTACTAATTCTTTCCTTTCAATTAGGCAATCAAGGCATGCAAGCACTCATTCACAATCATCCATTGTTCAATAACGGTTCACATGGTTTAGAAATACCTGGGTTAGAAGAAGGACCAGCCTCATCTGAGCGGTCCATGACATGTAGGGCGGGTCCCGATGCTAGGCCTTTGCCCTTATACCCCTGAGCCTGGTTTGTTGGTGGAGGGCGAGTATCGCTAGCTCCATTCTTAGGGCGGTGTTTGGCTTTGCTCCGGGCGGTAGTTCCTGCTCTCCGGGTTCCGGATACACTCGAAGGCACGATGCCAGAGTATCTGACAGTAGCGGCACATGACTTTCTCCCCTTGGCAGTCAACGCCGGGGTGGTCCTTTCCGCATTGCTTACAGTTGAAACGGCGGACATACTTCTGGCCCGTGTTTGAGCCATGTCCGGAACCTAACACAATCAAGGTCAATTATACATCCCAAAGGTACTGAAGTAATCACAAAAGTTCAAATTTAACTTAGAGTTCCTACCCTTAGATGGGTAGGTTTCTGTGTGTTGCTGCTCCGTAGGTTCCTGACTGGGGGTTCCCAGTAGTTTGGTTCCCTTTCCCTTGATAGGACCCCTGTCCTTTCTGGTAGGGTTTGTTCTTTTGTTGGAGTTCCCCTGCTTGGCATCTTCGCCACCAGGTCCGTCCTTCCTCTTTTGGGAGCTCAAAGCATCCCTTCTCTTACAAGTGATCTCCACTACGGAAGCAGCATGATAGCATTCCTGAAATCTCAAGATATTAATCTCCAAATCTCCCATGGTGGGGTATAGTATGTAATAAGATTTCCAACTGATTTATGTCTTTCCTGTTTTACCTACAAACTGGTGGGGATGATTGGTCCCATCCCAAACTGAAGTCGAGGGCTCAGTCCCCCGTAGAATCGGTCGACCAACACCTGGTCCGAGTATCCTATGCCGGGTATAGTATGAGTAGCGAAGTGAACTTCGCATAGTACTCATCCACTGACATCTTCCCCGTCTGCTCCAAGGCGTCAAACTCCCGAGTCTTCACCATCCTGGTGTGGGTGGGCCGGGTAGTATTTGCCCCTAAGTAATGCAGTGTAATGTCCCCAAGTAAAAGCTGGGTCATTCAGGTGGTTGGCTTTCACCATGTTCCACCAATCTCTAGCTGCATCCTTCAGATAAAAGGCAGCAAGTCTTACTTTTTCCCTAGCTGGGACTGCAAGCGTCTCGAACGCTGTCTCCATCTCCATGATGTAGGTTTCTAAGTGAGCAGGGTCAGTCTGCCCCTTGAATGCAGTCGGCCTCAGATCAGCCAAACTCTTCACCCAGTCTCTCTCCTGGGTGGTGGTGGTGGAGGTAATGCTGCTGCTGTGCAACCCCCGCCTGTGCAAATGCCTGAGCAATCAAGGTGGCAATGTCTGCCAGCCTGATGTTTGGCTCCTCATCAGCCTGTCCACGTCGTCCTCCTCTTCCTGACATCTGCAGGATGTTGAGGTATATTAGGCACTGTGGTCAAAATCTGGTCTTGGATAGTGGTCTAAGTAAAAACTAACTTAAACTCTTTCAATACTATCTCTCAACCCTTAACCTAAGTCTTAGATATCCTAATCTCGGTGTATCCTTGTATCCAGAGCGTAACTACGCTCTGATACATTTTTGTAATACCCCAACCCGAAATCCATTAAACTGAACGGCGATCACTCCCGAATAAAATACAACTGCAGCGGAAATAAATACAACAACCGGGCGGTATTACAATGCCGTTGGCCACCCTTGTGACCAACAAGGCTAAGTCCAAATACAATCCTCAAATGTCACGGTCTGGAATACAGATACAACCCGAGATACTAGGAATCAAACTCAAAAGTACAATAATAATGAAATAAAACAAATAACTAATAGTAGACTCCCAAAGCTTGGTCTACCCACCTACACTCAGTGTAGTGAACTTCTCAATCTTCAGGTACCTGAAAAATGGGGGTGCCCCAAAGGGGCTCAGCAAACAATGCTGGTATGGAAAACGTGCAGCCCATCGTCTACGGGCCACACCAACTACTTTGTCGAATACATGCAGTTCATTTTTATAAAGCTGTAAACAAGCATAGTCTGATAATAACAAGTATCCATACAAGGACAATAATGTCACATAGAACAAGACACAGAAGGTCGAGTTAGCTGAACTGAAATTCCTTACTGATAGTCGGTCCACACAATGGGACTGACAGTTATAACTGAATATCTGAAATAGTGGAGGTATATTGACCTCGTTATAAAGAAAGGTTGGGTATAAAAACCCCAGGAGATGACACGTAGTCAAACCCTGAACTGAATGGCGTGGGAAATAAGAACCCACTAGAGGAATAAAGTCTTCCTCGAACTGAGGGCATTTGAATCCCGGAAGGAATAAAGTCTTCCTCCCAACTGAATGTTCCGTCGCGACGTAGTAGAGAGACGACCTGAGACAGGTACAAACTCCCGTAGCATGCATGGCCAGATCCAACTGGGCTCCCAATCTCGAAGTATAATTGATAAGTGTCATATAAAGACGTTTAAACAAGAACACAATGTGTATTGTCAATTATCACGTTTAGGATAATGACGTATGTTATAAAGTGAAGTTAGTGAGAGACTTGAGTACAAGTCCTCGGTATACTGAAACGCAGGTATTTAATCCACTGGTATTGAAATACCCCAAACCTTCATATGTTGGTTAAATGTTAAACTATGGTATTCAAAGGCTAAAAAGTGCCTTAACAACATCAGTGAACAATTAAACCAAGCAAATACAAGGAAACACCTTAAGGTCAATTTAAGCAAATAATTGCTCTAGACTTGGTTAACCTTGTATAAAACCTAAAGGTCATTTCTAGACCTTGGAAATATGTTAATGAACATATTAAATCAATTACTGAAGAAAACCAAGCTTGAAAACAAGTTAAAACACAAATGTGCTTTAAGGAGTCTTAAAGCACATTTTTGGAAAATTGTCTTGTAAATGAGTTTGAATGGCTAGGTGTCCATCATTACTCTTAAATAAATATGTGTACTAATTTGTAACACATTTGGAGGTCTAGGTCAATGGGAAATCAAAATTTCACATCTATGTGCCTTGTTTTAGTGAATAGTAACTAAAATAAGCTAGTTTGTAACATATGTTACTATAAGTAATTAAATTGACAAATGAAGACTAAAATACCCCTAAGTTAAGATGGGGGGCCGGTTTTTTTATCATGGTGAGTCACCAACATGTAAAAGGAAATCAAATAATGAAGGGTAGGAAGGTAAAAAGAAGAAAGTTACCTTTTATAATGGAAATATCTTGTAAAAGCAAGACTTATCCTCATCTTCTCCTTTCCTTCTTCATTTCCCACGTAGCAAACCTCTCTTCTATCTTCTTCTTGCTCTCCATCGGTTAAGCTACAGCAGCTTCACCATTTCTCAACTTCCATGGTTGGTATCTCCTAGCTCCATGGTCCAAATTCAGCTTCGAGACCACCGTTCTTCTAGTTGGAGCAAGCTCTACACTCCTACCTTTTCAAATCTTCAAAAGCCTCATTTTGGTGCCATGGAGATTCACCATTGAAGGAGCTTGAGCTCATATTTCAACATATTATTGTTCTCCTTTGCTTCTAGGTAAGGAATCTCAAAGGAAAATCAAGTTTCCTCTCCTTTATACATGGCCGAAAATTTACCTTACCATGGTGTCTTTACCTTGCTTGTTCTAGCTTCATTTGAATCTTACAAGGGCTGGTGGAGTCCTCTCTTGATATATATTCAAGCTCTCTTTCCATTCCAAGGTAAAAACAATTTTAATACCTTAAGATAATATATGTAACTAGGGTTTACAATGAGATGAAGCTTAAAGCTTGTATACTCATTATATTGTGTATAATGTTTAGAAGTTGACAAGCAACTAAGCTTGGCCGATTTTTAAGCAAGGAAACAAGGAAGAAGTTTGTGTGGAAAAAGAGGTAAAAAACTATCTCAAAGTGGTTTAAATGCCTTAGGAAAATGAGCTTGATTTGCTTAATAAAATACCTAAGGAGCCAATGGTAAATGAGCTAGTGAAATGCTCTCAAAGAGATTATTAGGGAATATGTTTTGTTGGGTGTATTTGCAGGTCAAAGGCAATATATACTTATGGAAATTCAGTGTTTAAGGTTTATGTTATTTAAGGGCCTAAGTGCCAAGCAATTTAAGTTATGCACTATATTGTGTGTGGTGTATTTGGTGAAGGTTTGTGTGTGATGGTGTTCTTGATGGATTTAGGTGATCTTGAATGTTTAAGGGTGAAACTATGAGTTTTGGATGATGATATGCTAAGAGAACCTATGGCGAAAATTTGTAAAATGAATAAGGAGTCTTAAGTGTTTAAGTGAACTTTGGTGAACTAGGAAATGTAAGGAATGGGTAAATGTTTTGCTAAGGAAGAAAACATGCATTAAGGTGTTCTAAGGTGCTACAAGGACTTAGGCATTGTCTTGGAAGTTTTAGAAATCTAATGGGTGTTCTTAGGATGTGTTCAAGTCTTGGAGAAATTGGTTTAAGGTTTAGGTAATGTTGGTGAATATATAAGGAATTGAGTAACAAGTTGAACATGAAACTAGGGATGTTTAAGATGATATTTTGGCATTAGAATATACCTAAGATCATTTGGTAAGTTTATACAATTAATGGAGGTGGAGAACTAAGGTAACAACCATTGAAAAATGACATTTTAACAATTCTGTAGGTTTGGTCCGGAACTTAGGTTATGGTTCAAGTCCAGGACCATATATCAAAATCAGGTCGAGAATTGTACGTGGTCGTAGGTCCGGGACTTGGTTCTTGTCCAAGGACCCGGACCAATCCCTTAAAACTGTCCGAGAGAATTTGCTTAGAATGGTCCGGGACTTAGGACTTGGGTGAAGTCCCGGACCACCCCAATAAAAGAGACCAAGAGGTTTGCTAAGTATAGGTCCGGGACCTAAGTTAGGGAGCAAGTCCCGGACCACTATAAAACTTGGTTTCTAGGTTGATAAACGATGTCTAATGACGGGTATAAGTAGTAATGATGTTATAAGGTTGTTCAAGACATGTTAGGTGAGTTGTAGTGACAATTTGGTGGGTGAAAAGTTAAGGTAAAATGGGAGAGTAAAACAAGTTTAAAATGCAAAGGTATTTAACTAGCTAACGGAGTTAACTATAGTCATACGACGTTACACAAACATGTTACCCCAATGTTAATGAAGGTAACTTTAATGTACCAGTTGTTCGAGAATTGTTCGAGGAACCTAAATGGACATGGTAGAGTGGACTCCGGAGACAGGTATGGTTTTCTTGCAACCTGTGTCCTACCGGATTACACCGGCTTGAATGCCAATGTTTTTTCTGAGTGTTTGCCACCTTGTAAGATAAAACATGGAATGAGTTTATAGTAATTCATTTATGTGGCGCAATTGGTCCCGATACCGTTTAACCTCAATAAGTGTTAAACCTTAGCTAACTAAATCTAGGGACACATGAGTTATCGGTATACGGATTTAACGACCCAAACCTTGGGAACGTTCTAACCACGGCTATGCGTGAGTTAGTGTGTATGGTTATTGTTTGCAAGTGTGTGAACCTCCCTTGCGTGTTTAACTCGGTTGATACCGTATGGTGTGTGGATGTGATAGGTTCCATAAAGGAGCTCTAATTACTTAATTATAAGGTTTGTGTACTAATGGGGGGTGAGGAGACCGGTCATGTTCCGGCCACGCGTGTGTGATGGACGGGAGTCGATGTCATACCCGGTTCGACTCTCTTGGTGTATGTTTGGTTGTTTACTCATTGGGTTTCCAACCTTCCCTTTAGCTTAACCAAAGCTATATTACTGACTCACGTCGGTTTACTGGGGCATACAATGGTGGTTCGGTGTGCTTGGATGACTATATCCGACACACCTTGGGGTTTAAGTTAACCGTTCCATATAACAGACGGGTAACAAGGTATGTAACGAGCTTATCATGAGTTTGACAATATTCTCTAGGCTCTACAGTAAACTAATTATGGTAGGGACGGTTCCTAAGAGGACCGTACCCGTTATGTTATGTGTTGTGTTGTACTGCAATCGCTATAGCGATGCGGTGCTATAGGTTGTAAATTATGGAATATGTGGTCATGGATATGAAACATAGTTTAAATAAAAGGTGTCTAAGAATAACCCGATTACTGGGTAAGTGTCGTCTATTAAGGAAGTATCTCCGTTTAGAGGAGAGCCACTTTAAGGTTAAAGGTAATAATGGATGGTTTGTTATGTGTGGATGTGTGGATGTGTTGGTATTGTTGAGCCCTATAGTTGGGAGTATGCAATGTGTTGTGTGTTTATGGTTTACATGCGTGATTTAAATATAATCAACTGCATGCTAAGACGACAATAGTTGTGCGTGGCCCGGTCGGTAGCATGCGGGCTGCGGGATTGGGATTACCATACAGCAAAGGTGCTGAGCCCCTTGGGGGCCACCCTTTTCTTCCTTTTCTATTTCAGGTACAAGGAGCTGGAAGCCGTTCGAGAGTAGGACGGGTGGTTGTTATACATGGGTAGCTTTTTAATGGGTGTATGTATTATAGGTGTAGTAAGACCGAATTTGTTATCGGCATTGGTTAATGAATACTCGGTACGGTGGGGAATGTATATGTAAAATAGTTGTTGGAAATGGAATAAGGATTGTATTATGTAGTTGCTCGGGAATCTAGTCCATCAGACCGATACAATGTGTATGTTATTAGCCTTGTTAGCCACGTGGGTGGTTAACGGCGTGTAACACACAATGGATTAAGTGTTGTGTTGGTTTATGTTTTCCGCTGCAGATGGTTATAAAGTGTGTTGTTGTGGTTGGGGTGTTACAAAAAGTGGTATCAGAGCGAAGTATCGCTCTGATGACTGAATTACCGAGCCTAGGAAGTACCGAGTTAAAATTTTAGTACTTTGGGTTAAGGGTTGAGGGATAGCGTGAGTGATACGCTAGTTAGGAACTGCCAGTGAATACTGGAAACCTACTATATCCATCCCGCCCTCCACAACCCCTATTTTATGACTTGGGGAGGAACGCCAGAGAGATGAAAGCCCTCTCTTACCCGGGAAGACCCGGTCTGGCTGTTATTAACTATCTTGTAGGTATGGAGAACCTGTCACACGGTAAATCCCGAAAAGTGGGAATCCCGGAGACGGTTCCCATCTGCATAATGTTAACCGCATTTCATAGCGAAGAATGGAGAATCTTGTGTATAGAGGAATGAAATTTCCGGCAACCTGGGTCGACATGCCGAGCAGTCGAAAACTACCAGCTTGCAACAGGCAAGAAGAGAAATAATAAAACCCGAGACGAGAGTCTACGGGATGGCAAATGTTAGGTAATGGCACCAGCAGTATACCAACCGACAAAGGAACTACAACGTAGTACCCAGACAAGAGACAAGTCTCAGTAACCACGACAAATGCGTGGAATGGGCTACGAAGAGGATACAATAATAGTAAAAAGGGGTCTCCCAGAATGGGAAACACCCTAGTTAATGATTATTAGAGGAGGACAATAAGAAGTTGTGCAGGAGATTAGTTACCAATTAGAGTATCCAAGTAAGGACCCATGAGGCCACTGAATACGGTGCAGACAAAAGCAGTACCGCAGCCGGTACATGTTGAACCGACAGCCAATTAACAGGGCGCACTTGCCGTGGCAAGTGCAGCTATAACAGGGCTGTTCGAAGAAAAAAAAAATTTGACAACTACAAACTACTTAGTAAAGTACCCAGAAATTTAATGTGATCATCGTAACCGTGGAAGGGCTTAACAGCCTAACCTTTGTAAATGAGAATATACCAGTCAGCAAGAAGCTAGACTTGGTTAAGACAAGAAAGAAGGTGTTGTGAAACCAGGAGAAAATTTCTTTCAAACTCAGATTAGTTCAAACTCTTTTCTTCAAAACCAAATTCTCTTTTAAACCAATACTTCTTTTACCCTTCTTTCAAACCAGTTTACCTTTGAATAACCGGACGAAAACCGGTAAAACCGAGGGTACCAACCCGACGGTATGGATGGAGTTCAGAATAGTACAACGGTGGATAAACCTTCCCTTGAATGAGTTCGGGAAGCACGGAAGTATATTGTCATAAGACAATACAAGGGAGTTGACAACAGAATACTTCACCTAGGCGTGTAACGGACACTACGAGTGTACCAACTGTGTTGTGGGACGACCGCACTCCGAATAGGAGCATGTGGGCCTGACAGACCTACTTATGGGTTAGTCGGGTAAGTAGTAATGTATCAGTATGATACCCCATATATGTATACGAGAAGAGTCCGAAACACGGGGAGTAGTCAACTCCATACTACGGTCAGCAGTAAAGTCAAATGAGAGTCAATGGATTACCACGAATGGTTGAAGTAAAGGAACCCAGTTAAGAGACTAAAGGAATTAGTAAATTCGTCCAAGAGAATGTGTAGAGTTAGGAAGTGCGAAGAGCACGGATGGTTATGTAAAGACATCACATATGTCTTAGGAAGCTGAAGGAATGAGACATGGTAGCTGGAACGAATACCCGACTAAGAAACATAAGAAGGCGAAGTTTACTGAAAGCACCCATGAGTGCAAGCCAAATGAATGGCAAACCTTAGCAACACCCAGGAGCAATCCTTGAGGGGTGTTTGGATCAAACATTGTCGAATGAGACAATGTAACAGAAACTCAAGAGTTGAAATAATTACTCGGGTTAAACACCGAAGAGAACCCACTTAACAGTAGGACCCTAAGTTGCCAAAGAGACAACTTGGAAGGAATCGAGATGTGACGACCTTGTTAAACCATGTAATGTCGTGCAGAAAAGTAAATGTGTGGAAGTAGCTTAGTGAGCAGAGCTCGAGGCAGTGGCTTATAAGCCACAAGCAAGACATGTTATGTCAAATTGAATCAATGTGGGAAGTTGTGTTACACAAGAAAATAAAGCGGAGAACGAACACTGCTGCACAAGAGGGGGATACCTCTCAATATTGTGAAACCGCGCGGAGCGGTAGCTGTGTGAACCAAGTTTAAGAAATATATTAAGGATGGACCATGTTATTATTGTGGAAGAACAGCTAGTTTACTAGCATGTAGGTATAACGTGGAGCACCGAGCTGAGTAACGCCGGTGTTATAACTCAAAGTGAGCAACGCTCAAGGAGCATTCAGTAGTCATCCATGAGGATGATGCAAGTATATGTGTGGAAACTAATATGACAGTGAATACCATGTAAGTTAGTGTTGTGCAAGGAAAAAGAACACGGTACGCAGAAAGCGACCGTTGTATATGTATTGATTAAGTGATGGTATGACAAATAAGCGGAGTGATGTGTTAAACCCAGTACAGATACAATGGGAAGTGATAGCAAATAAACTGGACAGTAAGCCAGTAGCCAGTATTATGAGATAAGAATCTCAGTGGAACACAGTGTGAATTCCTATTGCAATTGCATGAGAGATTTACTGCCAAGAGTTTACGCCTCTGCACTCTGTATGACTGAGTGTTTTGGTATTGCGTTTGCGCAGTAATGATCGAGTGGGATAGCTAGGATTTGGAAGATGATAATGGTGGAAGGCGAACAAAGAGAATTATAACACTATAAGACTGAAGCGTATGAAATGCAAGGTCATATCAATGAAATGATACAGGTGCAGAATTAAATGTGGAAGTAGGACTGGCAATAAGTGACTACAGTAGCACTAAATATCAAAGATCGGTATGAAATGTACCTCAGGTGTAGGAAATAGCTGAAAGAGCACTACACATTAGGTGGTAGCTCAACCTCAACCGACAGTAAGTCGAAAGGAATTGAGGCAATCATTGTGAAATACATAGCAGTATACACAGTAAACTACTGTGGAGGTGAATAGAAAGTTCGTAACTCACCGAAATCGCGCACGGTAAGAGATACCACGCGTTGGTTGAGAAACCATGGTTACCAAGATAAAGGTAAAAATTGGAGGTGTACAATACAGTATGAATAACGAATGGACAGGCCAGAATCGAAACTGGTTAGGAGTTAAGAAAACTCCAATGAGAATTCTTGGTAAAGGAACTAAACCGCTAATATGGTCAAGATCCTTTAACAGACCGCGTGGTAGTTAAACACTTCACGACGGCAGAACATTTTAAGCTAATGTTCAGTGATTGATTACGTGGGCGTAATCCCTTTTAAGGGGGGTAGAGCGCAAAGCCGCTTAGTGTGTTTTACCGTACAAGTGTACGTGAACTATGTTGTGCATAGCACAAAAATAATTTGTTATGATGGTTGGCATGGTTAATAATTGGTTGTGATGGTTGGTTTGGTTAAATGGTGGTATTTGCGCACAGAAGATGCGAAATACCGTTGTGGTAGGTGAGACTACCTTGTTAATGGCTGTGGGTTAGTACAAGTGTTAAGGAGTAAATAAACCCCTGGGGGAACTAAAACCCCAATGGTGTGTGTTTGCATAATACCAAATGTGACACGATGTATTGTATTTTGATTAAAAATATGTATATATATATACAGTGCGGTGATTTATGAAGGGTATGAAACTGACATGGAACCTAGTAAGAATTAGATTCCCTAGGTAACTTGATTAAAAGAAAATGGATATAATTGATGGACTGAGTTCTATCCCTTGGAGATGTGATGATTATGGTTAGAATGATTGAAAAGATAGAAAAGGGAAATGTGTGTATTATTTGATCCTTGAAAATGAAGTGGGAGGTGGAACTTGATTTGCATGTGATCAAGGGAAGCCGAACACAAATTGGGGTGGAAGGATAGTCCAACACTGATGCTGATCACATCAGGGTTGGATGACTCTTGAAGCTCCCTATAAGTGGTCACAAGTAACACCACTAAGAAAGGATGCAAAGAGCATAAGTTGGACTTGGAGTTGTATTGAACTTTCAAAAGGGTTTTCAATTGGTATTTCCAGAACAGTGGATTGATATTTTGAATAAAGGATTCTCTTGTTTACTTAACCTGGTAAAGAATATTTTTTTTGTAGTACTTGCTCACGAGCTGAGGACGTATGAGCCTTTGTCTTCGGACCGGTGACATGAGAAGTACATATGTTAAAATTAAGTGAATGTTTTGATCTCCCAAAGGAACGGGGACCAGAAGGTGTCCATCGCGACCGGGTTCTGCGGGGATCACAGTGTATATGTACTCAACATGGGACTCGAGCCCATAAAGAGATGGAAAAGGTATTTCTGGTTGTTATACATGCTAAGGCATGTTGTGTGGTGCGAGTAATAAATATTACTTTGACCTTGAGTCTTAATAGGGTTGAGTTCTGAAATGATTATGTTACTTGGGCCTATGAGTCCAAAGGTGGTTATGTTACCCAGACCTGAGAGTCTAAGGGTTGTTATGTGAGTACATTACTGTTAAGGTACCCGGACCATTGAGTCTGAGGTAATCATGTGAGAATGATATGTTATGGATGGATGTATATGTACCCGGACCGTCAAGTCCGAGGTTGTGGTGTAAGGTGTGTTTGGTAATGGAAGTTTATCTTGAAAGTAATTCCCGTATTCTAATCAAATGATGTGTTGGGAAATGTGAACTTCGAGGACGAAGTTCTTTTAAGGGGGGTAGATTGAAATACCCCAAACCTTCATATGTTGGTTAAATGTTAAACTATGGTATTCAAAGGCTAAAAAGTGCCTTAACAACATTAGTGAACAATTAAACCAAGCAAAATACAAGGAAACACCTTAAGGTCAATTTAAGCAAATATTGCTCTAGACTTGGTTAACCTTGTATAAAACCTAAAGGTCATTTCTAGACCTTGGAAATATGTTAATGAACATATTAAATCAATTACTGAAGAAAACCAAGCTTGAAAACAAGTTAAAACACAAAATGTGCTTTAAGGAGTCTTAAAGCACATTTTGGAAAATTGTCTTGTAAATGAGTTTTGAATGGCTAGGTGTCCATCATTACTCTAAATAAATATGTGTACTAATTTGTAACACATTTGGAGGTCTAGGTCAATGGGAAATCAAAAATTTCACATCTATGTGCCTTGTTTTAGTGAATAGTAACTAAAATAAGCTAGTTTGTAACATATGTTACTATAAGTAATTAAATTGACAAATGAAGACTAAAATACCCCTAAGTTAAGATGGGGGCCGGTTTTTATCATGGTGAGTCACCAACATGTAAAAGGAAATCAAATAATGAAGGGTAGGAAGGTAAAAAGAAGAAAGTACCTTTTATAATGGAAATATCTTGTAAAAGCAAGACTTATCCTCATCTTCTCCTTTCCTTCTTCATTTCCCACGTAGCAAACCTCTCTTCTATCTTCTTCTTGCTCTCCATCGGTTAAGCTACAGCAGCTTCACCATTTCTCAACTTCCATGGTTGGTATCTCCTAGCTCCATGGTCCAAATTCAGCTTCGAGACCACCGTTCTTCTAGTTGGAGCAAGCTCTACACTCCTACCTTTTCAAATCTTCAAAAGCCTCATTTTGGTGCCATGGAGATTCACCATTGAAGGAGCTTGAGCTCATATTTCAACATATTATTGTTCTCCTTTGCTTCTAGGTAAGGAATCTCAAAGGAAAATCAAGTTTCCTCTCCTTTTATACATGGCCGAAAATTTACCTTACCATGGTGTCTTTACCTTGCTTGTTCTAGCTTCATTTGAATCTTACAAGGGCTTGGTGGAGTCCTCTCTTGATATATATTCAAGCTCTCTTTCCATTCCAAGGTAAAAACAATCATTTTAATACCTTAAGATAATATATGTAACTAGGGTTTACAATGAGATGAAGCTTAAAGCTTGTATACTCATTATATTGTTGTATAATGTTTAGAAGTTGACAAGCAACTAAGCTTGGCCGATTTTTAAGCAAGGAAACAAGGAAGAAGTTTGTGTGGAAAAAGAGGTAAAAATACTATCTCAAAGTGGTTTAAATGCCTTAGGAAAATGAGCTTGATTTGCTTAATAAAATACCTAAGGAGCCAATGGTAAATGAGCTAGTGAAATGCTCTCAAAGAGATTATTAGGGAATATGTTTTGTTGGGTGTATTTGCAGGTCAAAGGCAATATATACTTATGGAAATTCAGTGTTTAAGGTTTATGTTATTTAAGGGCCTAAGTGCCAAGCAATTTAAGTTATGCACTATATGTGTGTTGTGGTGTAATTTGGTGAAGGTTTGTGTGTGATGGTGTTCTTGATGGATTTAGGTGATCTTGAATGTTTAAGGGTGAAACTATGAGTTTTGGAATGATGATATGCTAAGAGAACCTATGGCGAAAATTTGTAAAATGAATAAGGAGTCTTAAGTGTTTAAGTGAACTTTGGTGAACTAGGAAATGTAAGGAATGGGTAAATGTTTTGCTAAGGAAGAAAACATGCATTAAGGTGTTCTAAGGTGCTACAAGGACTTAGGCATTGTCTTGGAAGTTTTAGAAATCTAATGGGTGTTCTTAGGATGTGTTCAAGTCTTGGAGAAATTGGTTTAAGGTTTAGGTAATGTTGGTGAATATATAAGGAAATTGAGTAACAAGTTGAACATGAAACTAGGGATGTTTAAGATGATATTTTGGCATTAGAATATACCTAAGATCATTTGGTAAGTTTATACAATTAATGGAGGTGGAGAACTAAGGTAACAACCATTGAAAAATGACATTTTAACAATTCTGTAGGTTTGGTCCGGAACTTAGGTTATGGTTCAAGTCCAGGACCATATATCAAAATCAGGTCGAGAATTGTACGTGGTCGTAGGTCCGGGACTTGGTTCTTGTCCAAGACCCGACCAATCCCTTAAAACTGTCCGAGAGAATTTGCTTAGAATGGTCCGGGACTTAGGACTTGGGTGAAGTCCCGGACCACCCCAATAAAAGAGACCGAGAGGTTTGCTAAGTATAGGTCCGGGACCTAAGTTAGGGAGCAAGTCCCGGACCACTATAAAACTTGGTTTCTAGGTTGATAAACGATGTCTAATGACGGGTATAAGTTAGTAATGATGTTATAAGGTTGTTCAAGACATGTTAGGTGAGTTGTAGTGACAATTTGGTGGGTGAAAGTTAAGGTAAATGGGAGAGTAAACAAGTTTAAAATGCAAGGTATTTAACTAGCTAACGGAGTTAACTATGTCATACGACGTTACACAAACATGTTACCCCAATGTTAATGAAGGTAACTTTAATGTACCAGTTGTTCGAGAATTGTTCGAGGAACCTAAATGGACATGGTAGAGTGGACTCCGGAGACAGGTATGGTTTTCTTGCAACCTGTGTCCTACCGGATTACACCGGCTTGAATGCCAATGTGTTTTTCTGAGTGTTTGCCACCTTGTAAGATAAAACATGGAATGAGTTTATAGTAATTCATTTATGTGGCGCAATTGGTCCCGATACCGTTTAACCTCAATAAGTGTTAAACCTTAGCTAACTAAATCTAGGGACACATGAGTTATCGGTATACGGATTTAACGACCCAAACCTTGGGAACGTTCTAACCACGGCTATGCGTGAGTTAGTTGTGTATGGTTATTGTTTGCAAGTGTGTGAACCTCCCTTGCGTGTTTAACTCGGTTGATACCGTATGGTGTGTGGATGTGATAGGTTCCATAAAGGAGCTCTAATTACTTAATTATAAGGTTTTGTGTACTAATGGGGGGTGAGGAGACCGGTCATGTTCCGGCCACGCGTGTGATGGACGGGAGTCGATGTCATACCCGGTTCGACTCTCTTGGTGTATGTTTGGTTGTTTACTCATTGGGTTTCCAACCTTCCCTTTAGCTTAACCAAAGCTATATTACTGACTCACGTCGGTTTACTGGGGCATACAATGGTGGTTCGGTGTGCTTGGATGACTATATCCGACACACCTTGGGGTTTAAGTTAACCGTTCCATATAACAGGACGGTAACAAGGTATGTAACGAGCTTATCATGAGTTTGACAATATTCTCTAGGCTCTACAGTAAACTAATTATGGTAGGGACGGTTCCTAAGAGGACCGTACCCGTTATGTTATGTGTTGTGTTGTACTGCAATCGCTATAGCGATGCGGTGCTATAGGTTGTAAATTATGGAATATGTGGTCATGGATATGAAACATAGTTTAAATAAAAGGTGTCTAAGAATAACCCGATTACTGGGTAAGTGTCGTCTATTAAGGAAGTATCTCCGTTTAGAGGAGAGCCACTTTAAGGTTAAGGTAATAATGGATGGTTTGTTATGTGTGGATGTGTGGATGTGTTGGTATTGTTGAGCCCTATAGTTGGGAGTATGCAATGTTGTTGTGTTTATGGTTTACATGCGTGATTTAAATATAATCAACTGCATGCTAAGACGACAATTAGTTGTGCGGGCCCGGTAGCATGCGGGCTGCGGGATTACCATACCAGCAAAGGTGCTGAGCCCCTGGGGGCCACCCTTTTCTTCCTTTTCTATTTCAGGTACAAGGAGTTGGAAGCCGTTCGAGAGTAGAAGGAAAGAACAGAGAGCTCACCTTGGTTGTTGTACCGTGAATGGCAAGGGATAAGAGCAGCTTGGGCTTGCAGTTTCAGTTGAGAGGGAAATGGGAGAGGAGAGTAGGTGGTATGTACTGATAGAGAATAGAAGAGAGGGTTCATATGCTTAGATATAGATGTTGTCGTTGCATGGGGAAAAGAATGAATCGATAGGCTGCTATGTGTCATCTGTTAACATGGGAAGTATGGGGGAAGGGGAGCTTGCTTAGGGGGAGTAGACATGAGAGGGAGGAGAGGGCAGGATGGGTTGAGGGTTAGAAGAGGTGTAATACCCCAACCCGAAATCCATTAAACTGAACGGCGATCACTCCCGAATAAATACAACTGCAGCGGAAATAAATACAACAACCGGGCGGTATTACAATGCCGTTGGCCACCCTTGTGACCAACAAGGCTAAGTCCAAATACAATCCTCAAATGTCACGGTCTGGAATACAGATACAACCCGAGATACTAGGAATCAAACTCAAAAGTACAATACTGAAATAAAACAAATAACTAATAGTAGACTCCCAAAGCTTGGTCTACCCCACCTACACTCAGTGTAGTGAACTTCTCAATCTTCAGGTACCTGAAAATGGGGGTGCCCCCAAGGGGCTCAGCAAACACATGCTGGTATGGAAAACGTGCAGCCCATCGTCTACCGGGCCACACCAACTACTTTGTCGAATACATGCAGTTCATTTTTATAAAGCTGTAAACAAGCATAGTCTGATAATAACAAGTATCCATACAAGGACAATAATGTCACATAGAACAAGACACAGAAGGTCGAGTTAGCTGAACTGAAATTCCTTACTGATAGTCGGTCCACAGAATGGGACTGACAGTTATAACTGAATAACTGAAATCTGAAATAGTGGAGGTATAGTGA
This sequence comes from Limonium bicolor, assembly GCA_023374045.1. NCBI lineage: Eukaryota > Viridiplantae > Streptophyta > Magnoliopsida > Caryophyllales > Plumbaginaceae > Limonium > Limonium bicolor. The sequence goes on along the minus strand of CM041778.1, from coordinate 121,353,145 downwards.
CCTCGTTATAAAAAGGTTGGGTATAAAAACCCCAGGAGATGACGTAGTCAAACCCTGAACTGAATGGCGTGGGAAATAAGAACCCACTAGAGGAATAAAGTTTCCTCGAACTGAAGGGCATTTGAATCCCGAAGGAATAAAGTCTTCCTCCCAACTGAATGTTCCGTCGCGACGTAGTAGGAAGACGACCTGAGACAGGTACAACTCCCGTAGCATGCATGGCCAGATCCACTGGGCTCCTCAATCTCGAAGTATATAATTGATAAGTGTCATATAAAGACGTTAAACAAGAACACAATGTGTATTGTCAATTATCACGTTTAGGATAATGACGTATGTTATAAAGTGAAGTTAGTGAGAGACTTGAGTACAAGTCCTCGGTATACTGAAACGCAGGTATTTAATCCACTGGTATAGTAGTGTTTTGTATGCGTGGGACATACACGTTGTAGTCAGCAACAATCACGCACATAAAATAATACCACAGTGTGCAAGAGTAAAACAACAGTTTACATTAATTATCTTGGTCGTTATTCAAACAACAGATAGCACACAAGCCAGTGTAATCCGTTAGAAAACAGGTTGCAAGAATCCCATACCGTTCACCGTAGACTGTACTTGTAAATTCCCGGTCAACGTCTGGTCAAACAAAGTCCTAGAATAGGATTAACTGAGAGGGTTATTTATGTTACCCTTATATAATGATCCTATTGGATCTTTCAACAAATCTCTTATTTGTTATTTCATTTGAGGTTTATTTCTTTTTAATTACCTCATGATTTAATGTATAACTTATTTGTTATTCCTTTTTGATTTATTTATAAATCCTTTAATGTACATATATGTTATTCATATATTCATGTACTATATTTGTTGTTTATTTAATTGTCTAAGTGACATAACAACTTATAATTTTCTTAACTATATTAAATGTCTTACAATGACATAATATTCTTATAATCTCCTTATTCTCCTTTTAGTCATAAACAATACTTATTGTTTCTTTTTAACTTCCTTATAACTGCATAAGCCATAGTTCTAATTCATAATTCCTTTAATTAAAATTCTTTCTTCTAATTCCTCAACATATCCATATAGGACCTATATTTATTTAAATCTAATTATTACCCTTATATTTCGGTTATTTATAAACCAACCACATTAATTCATAAACTTTATATTTAAATTCTAATCTCATTATATTATAGAGTTTTAATTTCTTATTTAGCTAAATTACAAAACCACCCCTAATATTTCGGTGTATAGCTTTTAATATTATAACTCTCAAAAATTACAACTTAGCCCCTTAAATTTCGGCCAATATATATTTATTCCTTATAATTACAATCTAACCACCAAAATCTTATAACCTTTACATAATGTCATGTAAACTATAGTTTTAATTTTAATCCTCCATAAATGCCGAACATATATATATAAATTCTTAATTACCAAACTAACCCAAAAGAATTCGGCTTTGGTCTTGAACTTTCCATTAATCACATTTTCATCCCAAAACTTTATAATAGGTTCTTATTAACTTATAAACTATAGTCTAAATATTTAATTCCTTAAATTTCAAAAGTGAATCTAATAATTCTCTTAATTATGAATTCGCCCACTAATATATTCTAAGCTTTCATAGCAACTTTTATAAATTACATAATAGCCCAAAACTTTATAAAGTGTTACTTAAACACATGTTTAAATTATCTAAAATTCATAAACTTAATTCCTAACCTTATATTTTTCATAATTACACTAAGTACCCCCTTTAGCTCTCGGTTTTTATACTAACCCACTAAACTTTGTAAAATTATACTTAAGCCACATAACTTAATTAATTAGCCATTTAAGCTCTAATAATATTTTTAACTCACAAAACTTTTATGATATAAGTTTCTATACCTAATTAGGTCATATACCTATTTTCCCACTTAGTATAATTTGTGCATATTTATTTAAGAACACTTAGGTAATTCGGCCATATTTATTTAGTGACCATTTAGTATATAAAAGTGGATTTATATGTCATAATAAATGTACATAAATTCATATGAGTCATATAACTCATGTATAAATTATTGTAATGTCTTATATTTATTCTTAGCTCAAAAATAAGCATTTTTGCCCAAGACATTTCGGCCTTAATTAATTTGTAACATAAATAAATTTTGTGACACAAAAATGTGTCTTAAGGTAAATTTTCTTATATGTTATAGATTATATTTTTGGCATATAAAACCAAGTAGTTTCGGTATTAATTAACCTAGGAGGTGTACATAATTTTTGTACAATTTTTAGAAGCTTGACAAAGCTTATAACATAAAGATTTACTTAGTAAACTTACTTCTTAACAAGGTGGTTAAGTGCTTGAACTTCTTCTTGAATCTCCAAGCTTTCTCCTAGGTAAACTTGATGCTCCTCTTCGGTTTTATGCAAGAGTGAAGGTGTTTAGGAGTTAGATCTTCAACAAAGATCTTAAGTAGATTTGTAAGTAGTTTTTCAATACTTTACCTTAGACTTTTTCTCTTATAATTTCGGCTCACCAAAGGTAGATGAAGAGAAAGTTTTTCCTTCATCAAAATGAAGAAGAGAAGAGACTTAGAAGAGGTAGAACTTGGTTACACACAAAATGTGTGTTTTAAGGATTTTCAAGCTTTTAAAACCTACCTTAAGATAACCTTGAGATGCTCCTTGGTTTAATGTTGGTTTGGACAATCCCCTTGGAGAACTAAGTGAAGCCGAACACACCTTGTTATGCTAGGAAGAGTTTTGCTTCAAGACTTGACAAGAAATGCTAGGAAATTACCTTAAGGATGAAGATAGAAGTTAAATCTCCATTAATGGACTTAAGAGCTTCAAAGGAAGAAGATGAGCTAGAAGAGAGAGGAGAGAGCTTACCAAATTCGTAGGTGTGGAGTGCAAGAGAGGAAATGAGACCTAGCTCACGTATAAGGTAGAAAATGCTCTTAAAATTTGATTTTTTGTTTTGTCAATTTTAATGTCAAATGACTATACTTTTTCCTTAGTTTATTACCTTGATTATTGGCTCAATAAATGCCTCCTTTCCAGCATGAAAACCGGCCATGTGGTGTGACTAAGCAAGAGTTGGAAAGACAATTATTTTGGCTAGAAGACAAGGTAAGAAAAGGTGAGTATGTTCCTTTGATTTTTCAATGCTACTTGGCTTGTCTTCTTCTTCATGTGGAGTCACGAAATGGAGGTCTGAATGGAGCTCAAAGACCGGCCAAGAAGCCAAGGAAGAAGCAAGGAAGGTTACTTGCTTAAGAAATCAAAAGGCAAAAAGAAAAAGGAATCTACTTTTTGCTTTTAGCATTTGTTTTGTATCTAGCTCACATGGCCTTGTTCCATGACCTAATTTCGACAGCTCTCTGGTCAAATGAGACCTACATACTTTGGCATTAAGTAATGTAACACATGGGATGATGAGTCATCATGTTTTAAAGCCTTTTATAAATTTTTAAAGCAAATTTTATACTAGTTTTTGCCCTTAAAATCGGCCCCTATAGAGCACCTTGTTGACTAGTCACACCAACTGTTTTAGAAGGTCATTTTAACCCTTTTTAAGATTACCAATTCGTGCATGTCAAAACTACAAGGTAATTGCGTAAAACGCATTTACGTGACACCCGAAGGTGTGTTTTTGTGCTCTAAGAAAATTTTGGGAAACCAATTGTTCTTATGAGTTCCAAGTGTTTGTAAACACTTATTATAGTAAATAAAACATATACTAAGATGTTACATTGAGTTATATGGGGTTATATCAACCCGTGACATAATTTACGGGCCATCGGGACACTCCGGGCCAAAAAGGAGCGCTAAGAAATCCTCCTTTGGTTTTTGCTGAATTTTGAGAAACCACTTCGTGGTTCTCTTTAGAATGATAAATAATGATGTTAGGAACTCTAGGAATTAATTTTATAGGAGTTCGTGCCACCTCGGCACTCCTCCGGACTTTTCGTGCTTTAAGGAGCGGGTGTGAGCACTCCCGAGCATTTTGCGTATTTGACTGAATATAGCTTAGGGAATATATTTGTATATTCATATAATAATTGTATGACCATTTAGTTTGAATATTAGAGGGTCATACAAGGTCATGTTTGACCATATGCTTCTAAGGCGTTTTAGCGTTTATGGTGAAACGACTGTTTTTACGTAACGTTTCATGCATGGGTTTGCATGCGTACGTGAAATGATTTATATTTGGATTATATTCCAATAAATAATGATTAAATAATATTATTTAGATTTGGGGTATTTTAATAGGGGGTATTTATGGGTATAGGTTTGGACTTTGGGGGCATTTAGTCGCCCTAGGCTTTGGCGGGGGCGGAGGGGGGTCTCTAATATGGGGGAGAGCACCAGAGATGAGAAGGGTGCCAAATTTCTTGCAAGTCGAACAGGACACAGGCTCCCACTCAAAGACAACAGGCTGAAGGAAAGAACCAAGGGGAGAGCGGATATCAACCTCACGCACAAGGTCTTTGTTGAAATTAACTTCTACAATAACTCTCACAAAGGAAATACGGGACTTATCGGCTGTGGATTGATCGGTGTGGAGAGGAACCCCAATTTTGGTGCAAATTTTGGAGAGACTTGAACGGGACCAGAGAGAAATGGGAAGTTTTGGGAGTTGAATCCAGACAGGAATACAATTCAGTTCTTTAGGATTAAAGGAGAAATCCGGGGACCAAAGCTTTAAGACTAGGGGAGAGGTGTTTAGGAGCTAATGGCCTTTGTTTAAGACAAGTTGGAGGTCTTCTTTCTTATCAAATATGAACAGAAACCAACCTTCCCCATGAAGCAGGACTTGGGGAGGGAATAAAGTTCCAAGCCCTTTTTACAAAATCCATAACCAGATTAAAGCCAAACTTCTTTCCCAAATATACCCAACAAGGGAGTTCTCCCAATAGGATATTTCAGATTGCATATCTTTCTCAACAATTGAAAAAAATGAAGAATTGTTCACAACATCAGAGAAAACATCATCACGTAGAGATAACCCAGCATAAGAGTATTGTTTAGTAAGCAATTTGTCTAAGAAGGAAGATGAGTTTTGAGACTTAGAGCCACCCGAAGCTGTCGGGGAGCTCCGTTACCTGATATGGCATTGGAAGGGGCTGACCACACGCTGGTGCCAGGGGAGGAATGTCTTTGATCTGCTTGCACCCGGTTATGGCAACAGCTTTGGCAGGGGGAGAAGATTTGGCCATGGGAGCTCGGGGACCAGATACGCCATCCTTGGAGAGAGCCGGGAAAGGCACCTCGCCTTCCTTGGGCTGAATGAGGTAGTCCTGCAAGGCTGCATCAATTGGGGGGGGCCAGTGAGCTCCACCACAAGATCCAAACCCAAATTCGAGACTAGGGTCCTTGACGGAAGCGCAGCAGCACAGTCGGAGGCAACCACTTGCACGCCCCCATTGTCATGAATAACAGTCGATTTTGTTCCAATAGCATTGGAGCAGCTAGCAACGAGGTCAGTCTCGACCACTCCGAAACCAGGGGGCGAGCAGAGGGTCCTTCCACCCCACAAAGAAGGGCCAATGGGTTGACCCCCGGACAAGCTAGTGGATCTCCTGAACCATTGACAAGGGGAGTCCATCAACCACCAAGTTTCGAGGACAACGACCAGAAGCAATATTCGGGGATGTTAGAGCATTGTCCTAAGAGGGTCTGGCAGAGAGAAGTGACACAGAGGCCACAGAGGGTCCAGCCTGAGGAGCACCAACAAGTTTGTCGAACTGTCAATAGAAAAAGGAATTGACGCTGGAGGAGGGAAGTCGCCAGCAGGGGACTTGGAGGAGGGACGCACCGGAGCAGAAGACTGGGGGTTGTTGCAGACGCGCTTGGGAGGGAGGAAGACCGAGGGGGTCTGGGCGTAGGAGGCGGCGGCCGGAAAGGGCACAACCGACGAACCCGGAGCTGGAGGCGGCAGAGCTGGGGAGGCTCTGGTGACTGAACACCGTTTGGCCATGGAGGAGCAGAGGAAACCTAGAATAGAGGAGGGGGAGCAAAAGGGGGGGGGGACGCACCCCTACAGTGGGGCCGGCACCACCAGGCGGACGCCCGGCGACGGGGCTGGACCACTACGGAGCTCAGGGCGGCGCGGGCAGAGGAGCTAGGGTGGGAGCAGCAAACTTTATTAAAGAGGAGATGAAGAACAACACATTGGACCAGGATTATCAAATGGTTCTTAGTTATATAAAAATAATCAAAAACATGATGGAGGATTGAAACTAAGAACTTAGTGGATAAGATACTTCTACAATAACTCTAAAAAAAACTAAATGTTGGTTATTTTATTTCAGTAATAAATAAAAGACAATATTTATTTGTTAAATATTGGTTACAATCAATGTTAAATAAGTATTGATAAGAATATTTGTTATTCTTATCTCCTTATATTATTATTATTATATATAGAGACTTTGTAATCAGAGTCTGGGTGTGAAACCTAAACAGAAACTCTATTTCCTACATAATACATAGAGAGACATGTTAGGGTTTTTAAGTCGTGGATGCTGTAGGAAGTGCTGATGTGCCTTCCCCCACGCTCCACCTAGTAGCCGGAAGATTCATCCCTTGCTGTCAAGGGAGGACGATCCAATTGACAACGAACAAAAGAACGATTCTACTTATTCCGCTGCGCTCAAGAGATAGGCACCCTAATCCTTAAAATTCTAACAGTGGTATACGAGTCAGATCGGTTCTAAGATGTTGATTGGTTGACGATGAATATTAAAATTCTTCCCACACGTAGTTATCTTTATCGTAACTTGATTGATGGTCTGCTCATAAGATTTTTTTTTTGATCAAGTATGAAGATCTTGGTAATCCCGTTTCTTTTGCCGTTTCTCCGTGGCTCCGAAGGCGGTGAAAGAAAATAATTGAATCTTTCATATGTTTCTGATTAGTAAGTGACTCATATATTTGTGATTAGTAAGTGACTGCCGCGTCTCAAGCTCAGATTGATTTGCGTGAATAAAATAAGAAAAAGTTAACTAGTTTTGCTTGCCAGCATTCACCGTCGAGTTGTTTTTTAATGTCGTTATGAGAAACATATACCATGACTCATAATATATTCACCCTAATTCATTAATTTTGTGATAAGATGATGAGTTCATCAATTACGAATGAGGTAACTTCTTCCATCGATAAATGTTGTGATAATGATGCTGATCTCGCTCTGGTGATTAAACAAAAGAAAGAAAAAAAATCGGTTTTGTTGATAGTGAGCCGCAATTATAATTTACTGCTGTTGTTTAATAATTCAGTTTGAATTGACTGCGTACGTGTTGTCGTGAAACACAATTTGTTCTTTCCTTGCGTAGGTATTTATGTTTTTGTGCGTGTGTTGTCTAACAACACAAAAGAGCTGGGTCATTATTAATTATGACGATATCATATCTTGTAACTATTTTGCTATAGCGGCAAGAGGAATATCATTACTTATGTATAGTAATTTGATATTATGGCTGTTAATTATGCGATACATTTATTCTCTTTGTGAACAATTTGAATGTAAAATATTTGATTAAATTCTAACGTGTAATTATATTGAATCTATTAGGGATATGTATAAGTTACATATACTATTTATATAACACTCTAAATATATGTTTTTGCAACATGTAGAGGTTCTTATAATGTTTTGAAACATTAAATTCTTACAATTATAATATTAACATTTCTGTTCATTTTTGTAATGAATATTATTGTTCCATAATTTAGCAATTATTATTCTATTATTTATGAATAATAATTTTTTATTTAAAACAAAACATATGTTATTCCAATATTTTTTTTGATTATCTAGTTTGTCTAGATTGTCTTTAGTAGACATCAAACAATTTAATCTTTTGAACATAAGTTGTTCAACTAATTTTAAGGAATCTAGTTTGTCTAGATTGTCTATAGTAGACACATATTAATTTAATAATTCTTTTCATAGGAATTTATAAATGGAATAATAATACTGAAAAAATTGTTTTTCATAAGCTATAGGAACCGATATAATTTCAATTTCTCCTGAAATTATAAATGCTTTTGTTGTGCGTGTTTATGGTGTGTTAATTTGTAATTCTAAGTACTGAAATTGATTGTATGCGTGGAGCATATTTTGTTTCTTATAGTTGGAAAATATTTTATAATTCTATATAAACAAGTGGTGTTATGTACACGTGTAATGCACAACTACTAATGACATTTTTTTGTAAGATGGATGTCGAATCGAAGAATATTGTAGCAGATCTTAGCAAGGGTGAAACATTCTTTATGGAGAAAAGTCATACCTTAAGCTCTTGTTGTGTTGTTTCGCCGGATTCCTATAGGAAACCAACAAATTTATATATTGGGAATGATACTAGCATAGATGTGCACAAGATTGGAACATGCAGATTAGTTTTGCATAGTGGTCAATCTTTGTGTTTACAAAATGTCTTGTATGCCCCTGAAATAAGGTGAAATTTAGTTTCCCTTCCGTCTCTTCTTAAGACAAGCTTCTTTTTTTGAAAGATCAACTTTAGAGTTGTTTCATAATAGTACATTTTTGGGTACTAGCTCTTTATTGGATGATTTCATAGTATTAAATGCCAATGTTAGTTCAAACAATCACATCTTCAGCTTATGCAGTTCATTGTGATGATTTAGAACTTTGCATGCTAGACTCTGTCATATTGGTATTGACCGAATGAATAGACTAGCAAAAGAAGGGCTCCTTGGTGGAACTCAAAAGCTAAAACTTGCTAGGTCCGGGTCTTGTTTAGTTGAAAAAGCTACTAGGAAACCATTTTCTATAGAAGAAAGAGCTGTCCAACCTTACAGCTAATCCATTTAGATATTTGTGGCCTAATGAGTGTGTCTGCCAAGCATGGTGCTAGATATTTCATCACATTCATTGATGACTTCACATGTTTTTGTTACGTGTATCTTATTTCACATAAATTGAAGTTCTTAATTTCTTCCAAAAGTATGTGAATGAAGTCGAGAATCAATTAGCTCTCAAAGTTAAGTGCTTGAGAACAGATCGAGGTAGAGAGTACCTCTCTGATCAGTTCAAAGAACTTTATGAAGCAAAAGGAATAGTAAGACAATATACTATTCCTCACACCCCACAACAAAATGGTGTGGCTGAAAGAAAAAATAGGACCTTACTAGATATGGTAAGATCCATGATGGCACAAGCGAATCTACCAATTTCGTATTGAGGAGACTCCTTGTTAACATCAACCTATGTTGAACACGGCTCCTACAAAATCAGCTTTTAAAACACCATACGACTTATGGGCTGGAAGACAGCAAGATTGAGTAATTTGCGCCCATGGGGGTGTGCTACCGCTACATCAGCTTACCCTTTCATAAGTTTGAGAAATTAGGTCCAAAGGGAAAGAAATGTATCTTTGTACGATACTATGAGAATTCCTAAGGGTATGTCTTCTTAGGTGAAGATGATAGTGGTAAAAGAACATAAATTAATTCTCGTGATGCCACATTTTGGGAAAATGATTATCCATCAATTTCTGGAGCAACCAGGGATCAAGAGTTCTATGAACTAGATGATCCCGATCAACAATCTGATTTGAGTAATCAAAATGATATGATTGTTGAAGATGTTCTTTTGAATCCTCAAGTTCAGAAGGAGGAACATAATTTACATGAGCCTAGGAGGAGCGAAAGGGCAGAGTTCTCAAAAGACGCTTTCAAATTGACTCTGAGGCAAACATGGTAGCTCCAGAAGAAACTAATTATGAATCCTTCTCAATCACTGTGATGGATGAAGAGGAGCTTAGGAATTTTAGAGATGTTGTCTTAGGTCGTAAGGCATATGAATGGATGAAAACAATGGAAAAAGAGTTAGCGTTCATGTCAATAATCAAGTTTGGGACTTGGTTGATATTCCGCCTCGTAAAATAACTATTGGAAACAAGTGGGTTCTTCAAGTAAAAAAAGGTGTGGATGGATCAGTAGAAAGATATAAAGCCAAGCTAGTAGCTAAAGGCTATACTCAAAAGAAGGGAGTCGATTATGATGAGACGTTCTCACCTGTAGTGAGATTCGGGTCCATCTGACTTATTCTAGCTATTGTTGCATGTTTGGACTTAGAATTACATCAGATGGATGTAAAGACTACTTTCCTCAATGGAAGTCTTAAGGAGGAGATATATATGGTTCAGCCTCATGGGTTTGAGGTGAAGGGTCAAGAGAAGAAGGTATGTCGTCTTCATAGATCCATCTGTGGTCTTAAGTAGGCATCCTGACAATGGAATATTAGATTCCACGAGGCAATGGTTAAGGACAAGTTTTCCATTATAAACGAAGAACATTGTGTGCATATAAGTCATACACAAAAAGGATTAGTCATTCTAACTATGTATGAGATGACATCCAAATAGCCAGCAATAACTTGGATCTACTTTCCACAACTAAACCTAGTTTAACATCCAAGTTTGAGATAAAAGATATGGGTGAAGCCAGTTATATACTAGGAGTCAAATATTAAGAAATAGGAAGAAATAGATATTGGGTTTGTCTCAAGAGAACTACCATAATAATGTTTTGAAGAGACACCATCTTACTGATTGTAAACCCATTGGCACTACTATTAGGAAAGGTGCTACGCTTAGTGCGATATGAGACCTAGCTCAGAAAAAGACAAAACATATATGAAGAATGTACCATATTCCAGTGTTGTTGGTAGTTTGATGTATGCCATGATGTGCACCAGGGCGGATATCTGCTATGCAGTTGGACTCATCAGTCGTTTTTTAAACAAATTCAGGTCCTGAGCACTGGTAACCTGTCAAAAGAATTTTTTGTTACCTTAAGGGCTCAGCAAACTATGTGTTATCCTATGGCGATGGTAATTTGAACCTTGTTGGATACACTGACACTGATTGGGGAGGAGATCTGGATGAGCGGAAGTCCACTTCTGGATATGCATTTTTGCTAAATGGCGGAGCTATCTCATGGTGTAGTAAAAAGCAATCCTGTGTGACGCTTTCAACCATGGAGGCTGAGTATGTAGCTTCATCACAAGCTGCTTAAGAGACTGTTTAGTTACATAGGTCCATGAAACATTTGGGAGTCATCGAAAGTGTAAAGAAGCCAGTAATCCTTCTAAGTGATAGTATGGCTGCACTAGCTTATGTGAAAGATCCCAGGTATCACGGAAAGACCAAACTCATCCAAATTAGATATCGCTTTGTGAAAGATTTCTATGAGAAAGGTAAGATTTCCTTACAACATGTATCCACTAATGATATGGTTGCTAATTCGCTAATAAAGCCTGTTGTTTAAACCCTACCAGGATCATGTTAGATTTTTAGGACTTAGAGGGTTTATAGAATGTTGATTTGTTTTGACATTTCTAATAATAATGAAAATTCTCTTCGACATTTTGTTTGTTAAAATATCATGTTGTGTATTGATGTCAATGAACTATAAGACATACTTTCTTACACAATTAGCCAGCTTCATTGGATATATGTTATCGTGAAGTAATACTAATATTTTCTAAGTGACTCAATGTTAGTGGGACTTTTGTAGTGTATATTAAAAGGGTTATTAGTTAACCCACATGTGATATTTGATAAAGGTTCCTGTACCCATATAAGTTCATTTTTAGCCGAGTGAGAGGTGTCTATGTGAACCTTTTAGACTCATGTGGGTGAAAGTTGACATCCTCTATGTAAGAGAACTCCCTACAACGTACTTTCATACGTTACATGCTAGCGACCTTATTGAAGCGTATGGATTGATCATTGGTCCTTCATTGTGTGAGTAAATATTTTTTATTTGTACCTTTTGACCTTTTTGACTTGGGTTGTAATAGTGGTAATGATGCCGCTACTTTGGAAAAATTACCAAGATTCTATGATTTTTACGGTTTTAATGTAACCTTCTAGGAAAGCGGTTATTACCATTAGGATACGACGCTAAGTAAAAGGAAACGTTTACAAGAGTAGTTTAGACTGAAGTGACAATTGCTGGCGCCAGTAACTTTAGTAGTTATAGTGATTGGTCATGGTATCCTACTGATCCATATGTTGAAGGATCTGGGCTGTGTTTGGATTAGTCGAACAAAAATTGGACTTGAGATGTAGACAACTTTTTTTTTCTAGATGCTTCATTCTGGCCGGTGAGGTTTGGTTTGAAGTTATCCACATTGTAGGTGTGTTGCGAGGTCGCATGGCCTATTTGCTTGTATGAAACACGAAAGCTCTTGAGTATTTGACTATTGTTAAGTGGAAGATGTTGATTATTTTATTTTAGTAATAAATAAAAGACAATATTTATTTGTTAAATATTGGTTACAACCAACGTCAAATAAGTATTTTTTATCTTATCTCCTTCTTATTATTATTATATTATTAATTATTATTATTATTAATTATTATTATTATTATTATTATATAGAGACTCTAGAATTAGTTTCCTCGTTGTGAAGCGTAAACAGAAACCATATTTCCCACATAATACAGAGAGAGTCGTGTTAGAGTTCTTAGGTTGTGGATAGCGAGTGTTGTCATGACTTCATCCACCTGTTAGCCGTGAAGATTCATCAGTTGCTATCAAGGGAAGAACAATCCGATTGACAACAAGTAAAAGAACGATCCTACTTATTCCGCTACGTTCAAGAGGTAAGTACCCTAATCCCTTTAAATTCTAACACTAATTATAGACGTCACAATAACTACAATCCCAATCACAATAGTGCATATAAATGAGAAAGAATATGTTAAGAAACAATGTGTAGTTCTATAATGTATAGGTCAAAAGATGTTTCATATTGTAAAGGATGGCTAAAAGTTTGATAAATATGCTTTTACAAGGACGACCATCAGAACCGTTACTAATTTCGGTGAATAGACATTTTCTGGCATTTTTTAAAATGATACTAGTCCTTTCCGTCACTCAGCCGCATACACGTGCCATAATAGTATATATCTGGTCAAACATATGAAACCTCACCATTCCGAAAATATCACATTGTATTATATTATTTATCATATACTCAGAATGACCCTTTATATCTATCGATATGAGTCTTATTTATTACTACCAGCGTGTCTGTCGTGTTAAAAAAAGGGACATCCACGTTCGATGAGTACATGTAGTGTCTTTTTCACTTTAGACCCATCATAATGATGTACCTCCTGCCTAAATATCCAACTATACACACATTGTACTATACCTATTACCTAGCTAGCACATGTAGCTACATTGTGCATGCGAGTATGTTAGGTGCCCGAATAAGATCCCCTAACATAAATTTTGCTAATCGTATTTTTTACAGTTGACCGGATATTCCAGTTACATAAATTGATAGTTGACTGGATATTCCGGTTACATAAAAAACATACTACGACAATGTGCCTTTCTCGCCAAGTTATGGAGAAAAACAAAATTATGAGTACAATAACTTAAAAAGATCCTTTGAAGACAAGATAACATGTGACGACAAATAATATGTGTTGTCGGCACCACTCCAGACTGCATCGTTTAACCGACTTAGCCACTTCCTCCCAGTCTAGAGCTATGCTTTTGAAGACTAGCTTGTCTCTTTGGGTCCAGATTGCACTGACTGTATGGAGCATTGTGGAGGACCATAGCCTGCTGCTCCGAGTCATCTTTGACATCCCTTGCCATGCTTGGAAGAAAGCGGTTGGTGCTTGCGGAAATACCAAACAAACTGCCCACCATCTCAGCAGCAGGGACCATAGTTTCGATGAACTTTTACAGTGGAGAAAAAGGTGTTATGCGGTCTCCACCACTTGTTTACAGAAGAGGCATCTTATTTGGCTGAGTGGAATCAAGTTTTTGGCGAAGAGAATATCTTTGGTTTGAATACGTCCCTGAAGGAAGAACCATACCAATAATTCAATCCGGAGGGGGGGGGGGGCAAGCTTTCTCTAGAATTCTCGACACCAAACTACATGACTTCCTGTGGAGATGATCGCCTCGTAAAAAGACTTTGTGGTGTATGTGCCGTCATTTGTGATTGTCCATCCCAATCTATTAGAGTCTTCCGACATATTAGGAGAAAATGTGTTTATTTTCTCGGTCATTTGTTCTACCTAGGCTCGTTCATATAAGAACAATGGTCGTCTTCAAACAAAGCTCCTCTCCCATTCCGATTCGTTCCATTGACCCATCTCTTATACTTTAGCATGTATCTAGTCGTTTATAGAGAACAACCTAGGGAAGCGTTTTTTTCAAAGTTTGGGGGCCATCCCATGTATCTTCCCAAAAGCGCACTTTCTTGCCGTTTGAAACTATCCATCTTACATTGGATTCTAATACTTGAGCCCTTGACGGTAGCCAGAAGGAGATGGAAACTACCGTCTTCCACACGTCTCTTCTTCTTACTCTACTCGCTTCCATTTACTATCGGTGATAGGAGGGTCGATATCAACATCATATATTGAGCATATTATGTTCTTCCACAGTTTCCCATCTTCATGTTGAAATTTCCACCACCACCTGAATAGGAGTGCCGCGTTCTTGGACTCAATATCTGTGAGGCCTAACCTGCCACTATCTTTGGGTTTGGTAAGTGCACTCCAAGGGAGGAGGGGCAAGCCGTGGCAGTTTCATCCACTCCAGAGAAGCTACTTTGCATTTTCTTGATTTCCTTTAGTATTGACTTAATCAATACTAACCGTCCTGCCTTTGACAACGAGGAAGACTTCTAGCCGGCCAATCATTTGGAGATCTTGTCAAGTACCAATCTCCATGTGGCTTCTTTGAGGGACTTGCGCAATGATGAACCCCAAATATATTGCAGGAAGGGAGCATACTCGGCAGCCTAGCGTTTCCCTTATTAAAACCATAATTTGCCCATCATATTGATTAGGATTGCAGCTGACTTTGCCCAATTAATTTCTAATCCCGACATCTCCGAGAAGACGGTGATTCACATTTAATGGTATCGAGCTCGTCTTTCGTTGGGGGACAAAAATCATAGTCTCATCCATATTTAATAGGTGTGAGATAAGGGTTGCATTTGCGCCAATGTGTAGTTTTTTCCTCACTCCCATGCTTATTGCTTCCTCAAGAAGCCAGCCAAGTCCTTACACACATGACAAATAATAGTGGGAGAGTGGATCCCCTTGCTGAACCCCACGTTTTGGTTTGATGGGTGTGAAGGGCACTCTATTAATGGGAATCGAGATAAAGGCTGTAGAAGTGCATTCCTCTATCAAACTCCGCCAAGTAGCATTAAAACCAAAGAAGCTTAACATTTGATCAATGAAAGACTAAGAGAGGCAGTCAAACGCTTTGGAGAAGTCAATCTTTAACAAGATGCCTGATTTATGCTTACTTCTGACCTAAACAATTACCTCATTTGTGATAAGGGGACCCTCAGCGACGTGGCTCCCGTTAATTAAAACGGTTTGCGTGCCTTGGATTAACTTGCCAATCACTTGACTTAATCTTGCCGCTAGGATTTCGGAAATTATTTTATAAATTGAGCCACCATACTAATCGGCCCAAAGTCTTCAATTTTGAATGCACCAACCTCCTTGGTGTTAAGGTGATCCATGTCATGTTACTACCTCTTGGGAGTTTATTTAAGTCGAAAAAACTAAGGATTGCATTTGAGAAGTCCTAGCCAATTATGCTCCACACTGCTCTGATGACATTAAAGTTGAGCCTATCATAACCTGGGGCTTTGTTACCGTTAATCATCCAAACAACTTGTTTGATTTATGAAATGGAAGGTCAGGTGGTAATGGGCTTGCTTCATTTTTTGTGAGGCAGACCGACTTGAAAGAGAAGGGGAGGACCCGGAGCTAGGTTTGTTGGTGAAGAGCTAGATGTAGAAATTTCGTATGCCCCTCTTGATGGTGTGCGGATCACTTGTCAACTTCTCGTTAACTTGTAGGGAGCATATCATGTTGGTTCTCCGGTTAATGGATACTCTTCGGTGAAAATATGCAACATTTGGGTCTCCCTCTTGAATGAAATTCTCCCTTGACAATTGTTTCCAATATCGTTCTTTTTCCCTCAAGAGTTACCAAAGGCGGTTTACCACTATTGATCTTTGTGCATCATCAATCTCGCCCATGGCTCCATTTTCGACCGCTTTATCAATTTGTTCCAATTCGGCTAAACTTGTCTCAATACCCCTCTCAATGTGCCTATATACATTCTTGTTTCATTCTGTTTCAAAGTCTAACGACCATTGATTTCTTTCAACTTTGATGCTAGCGGTATATTTCCTAACTTTATCCATTCAAAGATTTGAACTCCATAAGGCTTAGGTCCCCAGTTGATATCTGTTAGGGTTATTTTCATGAACGGTGATTAGACAGCCTCTATGGATTGACGGTGAGACTGAGACCGGGGAAAGCTGCATGCCATTCCGTTTGTGAAAAAACTCTATCAATACGACTCATTGATTTCTTGCTTCTTCATGTGTATTTTGCACCCAAGAGATCTACTTCGACATGTCTCAACTGCTAGATCCAATCTCTCAAATCTTCCATTCCTTTTGTGCTAACCGAGTCCCTACCTCTCTTATGCTCACTTCCTTTTAGGACTTCCTTCATGTATCCCGCCACTAGAATAGATTTATTGAAAACCTTATATAGGATTTTAGTATACATATTTCTTCTTGCATCTGGTTGTGTTGGAGCGTAAACAAAGATTACGAAACTTGAGAAGGAACTAGAGGCCACTGTAATTCAATTACAATCCAGCAATTTCCAAAATAGGAACTCTGGTGATATTAATGAAGCTGGGGTTCCACATTACAGCCAGGCCACCCAAATGGCCTTCTACGGGGATTTCGATTGAGTTTAAGTTATTCCGTTGTCCTCAAAGCCCCCGATTTTCATGTAAAGGATGCAAGCGGTGTGTCTCCAGTAGTCCTACTATGTTTGCTCTTGACTCCCGTACTTCATTTTGTAGCATTGCCCATTTCTCGCTTCGATTGACCCTCTTATGTTTTGAAAACATATAAGGTTTGGCATTAGCACTTTGCATTTCTTCAACTCTCTTGCTTCTCTTCAGGATCTAGTAAAATTATGTAGGGAGATTACTAGATTTGGGTAGTGAAAAATTGAGAGTTCTCCCAAAGTCTAGGCATTTTTATGCGGCTAACACTCCGGGCTAAGGTGAGGGTTATCTGCTAAGTTTAGGGTAAAAAAACCCTGAGGGTGGTTAAGGGTAAGGATAACCTTAGATTAATTTCAGGGATAAGAGCGAGAGAGATGCGTGATCTTGTGGTAGTTGGCCGGCCCCTGGGGCTGTGTTACTGAAGGATTAATGGTGGGGTTTATAGGACATGGGTTTCATAAAGTCGTGTTTCTTATTGGTGGGTTATTATGGTTTAGGTGACAAAAGTGTTTTGGCTTAGGGTTTCTTTTGGGGTGTGGGGGGACTATGAGTGGAAAAAGGAGAATAAAGGTGACAGTTGCGGGGATTGAGGTGAATAGAGAAGGTCAGCTGATTTAGAATTACGTGTGGGAGGACTGCAGGGAACAATATGATGATGTTCCTTTTTAGGTTGATTAAAAGGTACAATATTTTGAGTGGGGGCGAGGAAAAATGACTGTTCCTTCAACTGTCTTGTGGAATGTTGGAGAGATAGACCCGAGATCTAATGCATAATAAGTAGATGTGCATGGGATCGCCCGCAGGAGGCAAACTGTCTTCCTCGAAAATATTCATCATTAATGAATGGGGATATGAGAGGGAATTACCTTGGGAAGATGGAAGTTTGCTCCTTTTTCCAAAATAATCATGCCTCTGCTACCGTTACTTTTTCTTGCGTAAAAGACAAAATTTGAGAATGTTTTGAGCTCGCCTAACCTTTCGCTGATCGTAGGTAACGGGATGATTTCGTTTTGGTAGGGGTCTCTCCTGGCATGTTTGCATCGACTGTGGTATGTCAAAACGCACCGTTTGGATTGAAAAGACTTCTTCGTTGGTTGACTGGGCTTTTCCGCCACCCGCTCACATTTCGACGGTGTGGGTCATTGTGCTCATTTTCTTGACTATGTGTGATGATTCCTCCGACCAGAACTTGATAATTCTGACATTGTAGATCATACCCTCTACTACCATTGAGACTTCTTCGTTAATAATGTTTTTTTCTTTGCTTTCAGTTGCGCATGCACCTCTAGTAAACGTGGCAGTTCTCGCATATTCATGGTTATCCTGGAGATTTCCCCTAGACGCTTTGTGATTTGATGGACTGTATTTTCTGACCAGGTTTGTAGAGGTTTTCCCCAATTGCTAGGGAGGTATGTCTACTGGCCAGTTGGTCTGACGGTTGCCATTTCTTCGTTTCCCACCCATGATCTTCTCCTAGTCTGGACATTATGAAATCGGAAGCCTTCTCGTGTGATACAAAGATCACCTCATATTTGAAATCTGAGAGGATATTATCTTCTCTATGTTATCACCCCACTCTCTAGCTTCTTCTGTATGCCGGCAATTGCTTGTTTAGGGCGTTGGCGTTGATAACCCCCCTTTTTCCAATTTCTCTTGCATAACCGACGTTGGATCCAGGCTAATGTGGCCTTTTGTGTAGGTCATCGTATGGCTGTGAATCCTTTCGTGGGGAGGAGGAGGCAGCATTGCTTGCCTGGGGTGTGGTTGTCGCAGCTCTAGGTCTGGGTCAGGTTACGGTCTTGGCATCCATCAAGCTAGCTGTGGGGGTTTCCTAAAGCAGAGCACCGATTTATCGTCGTCTGTGTTTGAAGGTGGTTCCCATATACAAGCATACCATTTGTCTCCCTAATGGCTTGATCCGCTTCCTTTTTGGTTTTGTACTCTGCAAAGTCGTACCTCGATTTCGTGCGGATTCTTGGTGTTTAAGCAAATGAATGCCTACTATGTGGCTGAAGTGTCGAAAATCTTCCACATGGTACCCAGCCTAGAGACTTGGCTGATGTTATCTATGAAAACCGTCACGCCTGGGGTTAATTTTTGGCCTGCCAGACAGAAGCAAGCAAGTATGTGATGTGTAGGGATTCACTTAGGAGTAGAAAAGCCAGTGTATGTTTTGTGGAGGTTTTAGTATGTGAAGGGGTGAAAGAAGTGAAAGGCGAAAGGGTGGTGGTGGCTGAGAAGGATGTCTGAAGTGAGGGCTGAGAGGTGATGGTTGTATTGGTGGCGGTGATGGTAGGGGTTTTAGTGTGGTGGTAGTGGAGGCATGGCTGGGGGTTAGTCTTGGCGGAGGGCGGGAGTGTGGAGTGAGGAGAGATAGGGAGCGAGGAGTCATGTTGACACGAGCGAAAATGTAGCAACAACAAATAATTTCGCTACCTAGACCTGGTAAAGGTGACCCAAACCAGAAAAACTGAACCGATCCAACCCAATCCGAACCCGATTTTAAACCGAATAGTATGACCCGAACCAAACCAAGACTAAATCAAATTGAAATTTGGCACAACCCGAATTCATCCGAACCATTTTCACCCAAACTGAATCAAACCGAACCGAATCCACCCGAATGCTTTGTTAAATCTAAATCTACTTAGTTGTTCCAACCATACAAATAATCTTGAAACCAAAAACACATAATGGATATTTAAGACATCCTATAAGTGTTCATTGCTCACAAATGATATATATATATATATTCAAGCATCTCAAGCCTTGTTGTATTAAAACATTCATAAACTGTTTTGTTTCCCTTCCCACACATAGATGTTTTGGTACAAGCTATAGATGTTTTGCTTTAAAATGTTTTAAATTACAATTTAATGTGTCATTACGATTTTATAATACTCTACTAATTTTGATTTTAATAAAGTTAAGTTTTTTTATGTTTAGGACATGAGACTTGTGAATGGTTTAAATGTTAATGAAGTTTAGTTATAAAACCTAACCTTTTAGTTGAGACATATACTAACCAAAATTGATTTGTATACGCCTAAAGAAAATTACGCAATAAAATGAGGAAAATAAATATTCTCAATGGTAGATCATTGTGAAGCATGGAATAGACTAGCATTTCGGAGGATGAATAATCTCCGCTAGATTATTTCATCTACCTTGACAACATAACCTAAAATGTTAATAAGACAGAGTAATGTGTATCATACTATTTTATATTACTCTATATTTTTATAAACTTAGGTTTCTTTATGTTTAGGACTTAAGAATATTTGAATGTTGATGGATGGGCGTGGGCGCATGACGCATGCGTGAGGTGATGATGGATGGGTGCAAGCGCGCGACGCTTGCGTGAGGTGATGCGCGGGGGTGTGACGGGAGCTGGACGACGGGAGGCACAGTGTTGGGTGAGTCCAGGGGAAGCTGGGCATCAAGTACTGAATATTGACCACTAATTCATAAAATTTTAATTTATACTTGGTCGATACAATTAATAAATGTATATTTAAAAATTCATATACAAAAATTGTCATCAATTTGATTATGTCCAACCAATACACAATTACAGTCTTGATCAAGAGTAACACTATATTAAAAGAATTTGGAACCACATATGAAAACGAATACAAGTTACAAATGTTGCTTAAAATTCGTACTTTAAATTTTTTAAGCAAACCTTACTCGAATAAGTCACTAAAATTTGACCTATAACCCAACAAACTATATGACGTGGAGGTTAACCCGAACCGAAAGCACCCAAATCTGAACTCAAACAAACTGAAGTCACCAAATCTAATTTAAACCAAATAGACCTGACCCAATTCAAATCGAATAATAAATATCTACAAATTAATTTAGCGAAAACGGAATTGCCACATCTGACTACTACCCACTCATTCATCAATCATCACAATATAAATACTAGCTAGTGTCACCTTCTTTTTTCTCTCCACTTTTAATTACCAAGTGTTAAGAAGAAATCTGTTTTCACGTTAACGATGGAAGCGTTGTCTATATATCACCAGTCAATTCAAAAAAGTTTATGTCGTTCAACACAAAATCTACCTACGCTCCGCTCCAAGTTTCTTCAGTCAGACCACAAGGTTCAACTTCTTCCATGCCATCACCAGGTGAACCCCAAGTCCCAAAGCAATCTCTCCCAGCTTCCATCTTGAACTCGTTGGACAACATAGTCAACACTATCATTGACCCACCGGTTCAACCATCAGTAGACCCTCGATTCATCCTCTCCGGCAACTTTGCTCCGGTGGACGAGCTTCCCCCCACGGAATGCCAAGTTACATTCGGTTCCTTACCCTCGTGTCTGGACGGTGCGTATTTACGCGTTGGACCGACCCCACAGTTCCTCCCTCATGGTCCCTACCACCTCTTCGATGGTGATGGGATGGTCCCACTGCCTTCGGATCACTAACAGCGGCACCAGAGTCACACTCTCTAGTCGATATGTTCAAACCTATAAATTCAATGTTGAGCGCCAAGCTGGCGGCCAAGTCATCCCTAACTTCTTCTCCGGATTCAATGGTCTCATCGCTTCGGTTCTCGGGGTACCTTGGCTGCAGTCCGTGTAGCCATGGGGCAGTATGATCCCAAATACGGACTGGGTTAGCAAACACCAGCTTGGCTATGATTGGTGGTAGGCTCTACGCTCTTTATGAAGCTGACCTCCCGTATGAAATTCAGGTAAAGACTGACGGTGACGTTGTAACCCTTGCCCGGCGAGATTTTAACGGAACACTATCAAACAGCATGACGGCGCATCCGAAACTTGATCCAAAGACTGGCGAAGTCTTTGCTTTCCGATACGGTCCATTCCCACCTTACTTAACATTCTTCCGGTTCGATAAGCTGGGGAAAAAAAGCACTGATGTCCCGATTTTCTCCATGAACCGTCCCACCTTACTCCATGACTTTGCAATCACGAACAAGTACGCCATCTTTCCGGACTCGCAGCTCGGTATGGACCCGGTTGAGATGGTATTTCGGGCCGGGTCACCCGTTAGAGCTGACCTGACTAAAATTCCACGTCTGGGAGTGATCCCTAGACACGCTAATGATGAAAGGGAGATGAAGTGGTTTGATGTCCCTGGTTACAATGCTGTGCATACCATCAACGCGTGGGATGAAGTGGATGAGTATGGCAATGAATCCATCACTTTGATAGCTCCTAATATCCTGTCGATTGAGCATGTCCTTCAGAGGACGGATCTTACTCATGCGTCTGTTGAAAGGGTCAGGATTGATCTCACCACTGGAATTGTTTCAAGGAAACACTATCAGCTAGTAATTTGGACTTCGGGGTGTTGAACCCGGCATATGTTGGGATGAAAAACAGGTCTGTACGTACTGTCTCTCGATTTACTCCAGAAGCCCAACATCATTGAAAAGACAATACTCACCCACCCTCTGCAACTTTTTGCTCTGTAATTCGAAAACCCAAGAACATCTATGAATGATAATATTCATAACTAACATCTTAATTAGTCAAAAGATTTATGGTTGCAGGTTCATGTATGCTGCTATAGGGGATCCAATGCCAAAGATAACAGGGGTGGTCAAATTAGATCTAGAAGCAGAACATAAAAGTGATGGTGTGGTGGCGAAAAGGTTGTATGGAGAGGATTGTTACGGCGGGGAACCATTTTTCATCTCAAAGGACCCTAATAACAAGCAGGCTAAAGAAGATGATGGGTACCTCGTATGTTATGTTCATGACGAGGGAACAGGAGAGTCAAGCCTCGTCGTGATGGATGCAAAGTCAACAGATCTTGAGGTAGTGGCAAAGGTCGCCTTACCACATAGGGTGCCATATGGATTTCATGGATTATTTGTTCAGGAAAAAGATCTCACTGGGTTACGTCAGAGCAAGAGAGGATTGACTACTAATTAAACTGTAAATGAATGTATAGCAATTCTTTAATCGTCTTCTTTTGGAGTGGGGGTGCCTAAATTTATTTCGGTGGGGTTTTGGAAAATGTCTCAACACTAATAAGATACTTGTATGGTTGGATTCATATAATAAAGAATTTATATGACTAATTTTGTTCACTAACAGCCCAAAATGGGCCTGGATTAATTTTGGTCCTACAAAACTAGCTAGTTGATTTGGCTAGGCAACGTTTGGATATGAGTTCCCTATTAGAGGTTCCTAGTTGTTAAATTACCTTTCTAAGTGTGGTGGACAATCAGTAGCTATAGTTGTGCTGAGTGAAATTTTACTGCCTCTCCATAATCAACTTATTAAATTATATTATACTCCCTCTGTTGTTCAAGAAAAAGATGTCTCTGGGTTACATGAGAGCCAAAGAAAATTGACTACTAATTAAGCTGTATATGAATGTAGTATAGCAATTCTTTAATTTGTCTTCTTATGGAGTGGGGGTGCCTAAATTTATTTCGGTGACTTTTCGCATTGCCATGTTAATTCGTTAGCGTCAATGAAGATAATTTTTTTGTGTTGTCTCATGAATGTGATGATGGTGTCAGCCGCGTCTTACTTGTCCGGATTGGTGACCGCCAACAAATGTGAACTCTTGTTGATCAGCATCAAAAACGGCATTTCCTGCCGCCTGCAAGTAGCCGAAACTGTCTGAGCTGATCAGAAATCCTGCCGACTGGAGCAAATTTCAAAATCCAGCGCACCTAGCTGGCCGCTCCTAGGCCAATGCACCTTGGATGACTCTTCTCCAAGCTCCCCAATCTACGACAGATGCAATTGGGGACGTGGACTCGGCGTTGGATTGCATATTAGTCCGAATAAGGGGAGGCCAACCCGGTGGATGTTAGCGCATTGAGTGAAATAAAATTAAAAGTAATCATTTCATTAGAATCACAAGGAGACATGAGAGAAAAATATGGGAGAAGATGTCGAAATATGGAAGAAGATTAGGCTACTCTATCCTTCCCGGAATTGTCAACAAACTATGCTCGTTCTATAGGGGTAGTAATTATGCCGGCAAGCAAAATAATCATAAGACTGGATGGGGTATTGGGGATCAACACCATTTGAGGTTTAAGAAAGCCAAAGGGGTGAGCAGTAGTAAGCGCCCAACCGGCTAACTAAAGTGATTTTCCAATCACTACTAGAAAAAACGGATTTACCTACGGACATGTCCATGGGTAAGTGGTGGGTAATCAATTTTACCCACTAAATGCCTACTGAAATATTCTGTGGGTAAATACCTCGTGGGTAAATTAATTACCTACCAAAAAAATTTTTTTGTAGGTAATTACCTACAAAATGCCCACGGATGCTTTCGTTACTAAATACCTACAGACAAGTCCGTGGGTGAATACCCACTAAATCTCAACGGATATAATGTTCGTATGCCATGTGGATACCTATGGAATAACTATGGGAAAAATACCCACGGACATTTACTGTGGGTATATACCCACGAAATACCTATGGGTGTCAAGTTCGTAAGCCACGTGGATACCCACGGAATCCCCACGGAATAAATACCAACAGAAAATTTTCGTAGGTATTACTACGGGATACCCACGGAAAAGTGTTTGGCTTTCCTTTGTAGTTTACCCACGGATTGTCTATGGACCACTTTACCCTCAGCCTTTTTCGTGGCTATCACGTGGATAAATCTATAGCATTTTTTCAAAAAAGAAATATTTCAGCGCCTGCAATCCACTCCCGTAAGATCAAAAATAATTACCCTCCAGCTGAATACATACACAAGAACGCCAACACGCAAATCCTCAAAAGACATTGTTTTTGTCTGATGAAGTAATGTCAAAAAATTGATTTTCCAGCTCACAAGCCAATACGCTAGTAGTTTTTTTACACCTAAAAGAATATCATATGGTAATTACAGAGAACTTTCCATTGTATAATACAAAGGCAACACAACAGCCAGCATCACCATAGAAAAATAACACTGCCGATCCATCCTAAATAACAAAGAAGAAAGAATTTACCTTCCCTCTATAAGAGCACTGCTACATTTCACAGTGTGGGGAGGTCTACTAGTGTGCATTGAGGTCTAATGAGCAGGAAAAGAAGTGAAGATATGACTTGGCCATGAATTGAAATCAGCTCACCATCAATACCACATCCAGCATGTGTACTCTATCGAAGTTTGATCTTGACAGATTTCACCTTCACATACTCAACAAAAGGCAAAGTCAAGTGGCGACCAAATTGAAGCCACAAGTAAAATATCAGCAGCCCGAGCCTCCCACTTCCATGAACTAGCAACAGATCCAAGGCACCATCATCAGCTTTTGCCTTAGGTGCCACCACTTGAGGGCTCACACTCTGAACAGTTTTGTATGGATGATTGCTGACCAGAATACCCATAAATGGTCCTTTAGCTACCTTCCAATTGTCCTCTAGTATGAATACGATAGTTATCATACTGAGTTTTGTTGTTAATTACAAATCACACTTTGCAAACTTGGTACAAGAAGCTTAATCCTATTACACTCCTCCAGAGCATACATAGTACTCCACGAGATTTCATTAGTGATGATCATCCTGAGATGATCTTGAACTCCACGAGATTTCTCCCTTCCTATACCTTCTCACTTTAGCTATTTCTAACCACAACCTATGCATTTTCAACACAACAAAAGCAACAAGAAACTCAAAAGCTATTACAACAAGAAGATATAAATTGAACAGTACCTCGGCGTCACCAAGGTTGCTTAACGCATCAACAATTACATTTGAAAAGATGGTACAAACACCTCGGTTAATTAGTTTAGTTTGGAATAGTTTCCCAACACAACCTATGCATTTTCAACACAACTACTATCATCAACACAAGTTATCCATCGATTGAAACCCTTAATTAATCATGGCATCAGAGCCCTAAAGTGGCGCTCGTTTCCCAAAGTAGTATGGCGGCGACAGAAAACTCAGGCTCAGGTGTTGGAACGCAACCAACTACTATTTCATTATCTTCAAGCGTAGCGCCTTTATCTTCTTCATCATTTACCGGCATTTAATTTGTGTTGTCCGCTGCTGGCAATATGATAAAACTCTCTTAAAGTAACTTCAATCTATAAAGGACCACAATTGTTCCTTTTTTCAAAGGTGATGACCTCTTTTAGTTTGTCGATGGTTCACATTGTTGCTCAATTCAATATACAACAGAGGAAGTTAATCCAGAGTACTTGAAATGAATAAATCAGGATCAATTAATCATGTCTGTGATACCCATGACATTGACAGAGAAATGATAATTTCAGTAGTAGGCTGCAAAACTCCTAAAGATCTCTGCGATTTGCTTCATAACATCTTCGCAGCATATATTGTTGCTCATCTTGGTAACTTTCATTTATAGTTAGCGGACATTTCAAAAAGGGGGATGAGAATATAGATGATTACTATAATCGAGCTAAAAATTTAGTTCATTTTTTGGCTGGTGCGGGATATGTTTTCTCAAATAGAGAATTTCAAACTTACTTGCTGAGAGGTCTACCTAGTAACTACAATCCTATTTCCATGATTATTCTCTCCTCTAGTGATCAACTTGCCTCGAGATTCTAACCAATTTGATGCAGTTTTAGGTTACCTTAAATCAGCAAGCTCAACAACATGCTCACTTTGTTAGTGCCAACACCATGAATCTAGCTACTGCAAGTGCTAATTTTGCTACTCAACAGAGCAGAGATAATCGTTCTAATAGAGGAGGTTTCTCTGGCAGAAACAATAGAGGTCGTGGAAGGAATAATTATAATAAGAGAAGTGGTTTCTCTCAAGGGTGTGGTGGTCAGTTGTTTAATGAACAAACAGATACTCCTCCACAGTGTCAAATTTGTCTAAAAATGGCTCATGAAGCAAGGTATTGTTATCATCGGTTTAACTATTCCTGCCAATCTCTCTCACCAACCTCCATCACTGTGAACTCCACCACCTATAGCCCTACACCTATCACCAATGATTGGCTCTCAGATATTGTTGTATCCCACCATTTTACTGGTGACCTTGCTAGGTTGAACATGTGGTTCAGACTATAGTGGGGGCAAACTCGCTAGTTGATGAATCAATGTTGCCTATCTCGACTCACGATATGAGCACTATTTCTACACCTCACAAAACTTTCAGCCTCAATAATGTGTTTCACAGTCCTCTATTGAACAAGAATTCAATTTTTAACCATTTCTGTGTGGACAACAATGTCTTCTTTGAATTTTGTCCTCACTATTTTTTTATTGAAATACTGTCACATTCAACAATCACTTCTACAAGGACTAGTTAACTAGGGTGTTTATGTGCTTCTTACACTATCAAATAAGCTCATCTCTGTAGAACCACAACTCAATCTAAGTGTGAAGGCCTCCACTAATGTGTGGCATTGGCGATTGGGTCATCCATCCCTATCGGTAACACCCCTACCGCTAATCACAACATTAACTCCTAATCATCTCGCTCGTCATTACATTTGCAGCGGAAAATACCAACACAACAGTGGGTGATACAATGCCGTTAGCCACCCATGTGACTAACAAGGCCTAAACTCAAACAATACTGGTCTGATGGACCAAAATTCCTGAGTACTTATACAAGTACAATCCTCATTCCATTTCTAAATCGAGTCATTAACATACTACTTACCGATAACAATTTCGGTCTTACTCTATTAACAATACATATGCAATTAAATAAAACTACCCATGCTACAACAGAAACCCCGTCCTACTCTCGAACGACGGTTAGCTCAGTGTATCTGAAAAATAATGGGTGGCCCCAAAGGGGCTCAGCACCTTTGCTGGTATGGTAGTCGTGCAACCCGCTACTACCGAGCCACACTCAACTAATTGTCGTCTAAACATGCGATTGATTTTATTAAATCATAACATGAAATGCTGTAAACACACAACATGATCACATTCAACAAGTATTCAAACAATGGAATACAATCAACAAGGCTAACACACTAAGTTTGTTAGATTACGTTACCTTTTTCTTTAGGCCTTGAATATCTCTATCTGAAGTAAAGCCTCATTCTTATTAGTTGATAACCAATCCATCTTATTCAGATAGTTTTACTTACTCTCTTAGATCTATTGACAACCTCTAGTCTCGATCTCGTTTCCTTGATTATTCTACTCCTGAGTAACACCTAAGTTAATTACCTCCGGGCAGAGACACTCTCAATTCTCACCACTAGGCTTTTCTCATACTTACCCTTTCACCGCTCTAGGTCGGATAACTAGGGTTAAGTCTCTTAGACCTCCGGGCAGAGACACACATATAGATCTCACCCCGGGCTTTCGGATTCTAGCCTTACTTCCCCGGTTTCGACCCTACCGGGTCTAGCATGGAGGGAAGGCTCAACTAGAAACCAGAACTACTCTCTTAGTTCCGCTTTCTCACGTGTATCAAATCTCCATCGGACTTCTCACATTCCCAATTACTCCTCTCCTCGGAGTCATAATATAATCATGTATATTAGTCTAGAAGCATCGCTCTTGATGTCATCTAATAGACTTAGGGAATTTTCTTGAGTTTTGTATACTCATATTTAAGGGTTGCCCCTATGTTACCAATACTTAGAAGTTTGGTTACAATCTCTTGTTGGTTTGAATCCTCACGTAGGAGGCCGACTAATCATTAAGAAAGGGTTTACTAGCCCCGTATATCTCTTTTCACATTTCAAGTAAGTTTTTGGAGTTGAACTATCGTTGTTTTCTAATTGAGAATTCTTATGTATTTTTCCACGTTTAATTATTTCGTGGATCGACTCTCTCTATGATTCCCTAACCAAACGTCATTCAATTACGAGTCAGTCTATAACACTCAGTTAGATCGTGACTCAAACAAGGATGGTTAGCTCACACAACAGGCATTGAGATATACATAAATGTAGTAAACGTTTTCGTGCATTTATCTTATTAGGTCGGTGCACATAAGCAAACAGCACACAAGCCGAGTGTAACTCGGCAGGACACAAATTGCAAGAAAACTATACCATTCACCATGGAACCACTCTAGCATGTCATCTCACGCTCCTCAGATAATTCTCGAATCACTGATAACATTCCAAGTGTTTCTATTAACGTCAAGGCAATACCGAATTTAGACGACTATTACACTCGTATTTAATCCCATTGTCACGTTAATCTTACCTTTACTTATGTGATCATAAGTTCTCAACTTTACATTCAATCTTACACTTGTTTATACTTCTAATGACCTTTACATGTCACCAAACAAGTCCTAATCATCATCTAATACCATCACCCATAAATCTCATTCAGTTAGTGACATTTAAACACTCATGCTGGGAATTTTGGCGTGGTCCGGGACCTGATCCGGCCTTTAACTCCCAGACCAACACTGAACATAACTTTCGGTAGCATTTTCACTCTTGTCCGGGACATGGTCCTGGTCTTTAGTCCCGGACCACATGCAGGAATTTCTCTTAGTAGTTTCTAATGGGGTGGTCCGGGTATTTATGCAAGACCTAGGTCCTGGACCATCCCTATTACAATTTTCGGTGGATTTTTACATATGGTCCGGGACTTTATACAAGAGTCAAGTCTCTGACACTGCTATAATCTGTAGCATTTTTACAGTTTCAATTTCAATTCTAAACTCAATTCTTACCCAATTCTTTTCTAATCTTCCCACATGCTTCCAAACATGTTCTAACACCATAAACTCACATTAAACCTTCCTAATTCTGTGACCTAACCTATCACTCAATCCTTGATCAATTATGCCATTTCCATTCTCATTTTCTGCACTTTATGCACACTAGTGCATCACCAACATTCCCATGACAGTTTACATCTTGCTCTCAACCATTTTGACCATACCAATTCCTTCTTAGACATGTTCATCTCTATTATCCAAGTCCATCCTTTACTTTCAAGGTTATACACACTAGTTCATACCTAAGCCATCTCAAGGCCTTCTACATCATTCTCCCATAAATTTCTGTACAACTCATCACAATCTTCCAACCAATATCTCAGGGTAATTAATCAACCAAATTCATCCCTATCAACTCCTAGTTACCCTAAGATTCTCCAACTCATAACACTACCTAAAACACTTTGTTTCTATAAAAATTTCACCATAGTTCCTCTACTATTCTAGCATGCCCAATGCACAATTTTCTTTTCATAATCAATTCCATTTAACCAAATCCTTAGAGGATTCTACCGGTACACAAATTCATCCAACTTTCATCAATCATAATATAATGCAATAATCTTAAATGACTTGGCTCCATAGCCCTCAATTTAAACACAATTGACCATTGCATTAAGCATAATCTCAATTCTTTCTCATATCAACCACACACATTTTCCAGCACATTTCTTTGGTTCATCTTTTGATTACCCATCCCAAAATTCTAAGAGCATTGAGGGTATACATTAAGGTAGATTATTTACCTTGAGTTCTCAAGCTCCTCTTTTCATTTCTTTTTCTCTCTTCTCTTGATTGAAACCGGCCAAGGGAGGGAATACACTTGCCACCTTATAAACCGGCATTCAATGAGGGAATAAGGCTAAGTAAAGACACTTAGACTCTTGAATTAACTTAAGGATACAAAGGAGGTGCTTAAAGCACTAAACTTTGACATTACCTGTAACACCCCTACCGCTAATCAAGCCATTATCTCCTAACCCGTCTTAATCATCAATAACAAAGCAGCGGAACTCAACTACCAACGGTGGGTGATACATTGCCGTTAGTCACCCACGTGACTAACAAGGCCAAATCCAAACAACAATTCAAATACAACATCAGTCTGATGGATTATTATACCGAGTACACTATACAAATGATACATTCCATTCCCAAATCAAATCTCATACCAATTGCAAAGTTCAATTCCAAATTATACAATTACAACCTCAATTCTGTTATATACCGAGTATCTACAATTCTCAAGTCTGACGATAACAATTCGGACTCACAATTCAACATTCCAAACAAATACAACATTCCTAAACCAACTACTCATGCTTATATAGCAACCCCGTCTTACACTCTCGGACAGTGATCAGCTTCAATGTACCTGGAAAATAAAAACGGTGCCCCTAGGAGCTCAGCAAATTGCTGCGTACGAATTTCGTATACCCCGCTTGCTAACGGGGGTACACAGACTATTTGGTCGAGAACATGCGATTCATTTTTAATTCAATCAACATGCACGACAACAATACGTTATATATGTACATTGGCACAAACAATATTCGACATCAAATACAAACACTAACTCACACATCAAGGGGTTAGTTTATACTATCCTACACATAGGCCTCGAGGGTTTCTACCTCACTATGCCTTACTCAATTCCTCATTGTCTTACCCACTCTCTTGGGTTACTCTTACTCAAATTCTCTTACTCTCAACCTCAATCAAGTTCTACCATACTCAAACTCAATTCTCTACTCGAACTCAATTTCTCAAGTCTCTCAAGTTTCAACTCAATTCTCAATACCCAAATTAAGTTCTCAATTCAAATTCTCAAAGGCATCTTTTAAGTCATTGCTCATGACCTCCAGGCAGAGTCATACACAAGACTCACCACCGGGCTTACAATCAAACAAAACTATACACTTAGTTCCTCAAATTCTCAAATGTCCATTTCTCTACCGGACTACTCAATTTCCCAAAACTCCTCTCTCGGAGTTATTTCACATTCTCATAGATTAGCCCAGAAGTATCTCTCTCGATAACATCTATTAGCTTAGGGAATTTTCTCAATGTCTAGTATTCTCAGATTTAAGGTTTTACCCAACTTGTTGAATACTCTCACATTCGGGACATTGATTACATTAGCCGGATCCTCTCATTGTGGGTCGACTATTTTTCTAAGGGGTTTGGTCGTCCCTTACCATTCTTTACTTCTCTCAAAGTTCATGTCTCGAAACTATCACCAATCTCTTAATAGAGGTTTCATCAATTCTTTCCACCATTGATTATTTCGTGGATTATTCATTTCGGTTCTTTAACTGTTATCGGAGTTTACTAATTCTCGTACGATTCTCTCACGTTCTAGTGAGTTCATCGGTTTACATTATCATTATTCTTAATTCGATAGTTTTCATGTGTTCCCACGTTTCTGTTACTTAGCGGAACGACTCTATCTACGAGTCACTAATCAAACAAGACTCAACTATGAGTCGTACTATAGTACACACTCAACATCTAAGCACTCATCCACAAACACACATTTCATGAATGATACAAAATTCAAATTTAAAACACAGTCCAACAAGGAACAATACAATACAAGCACAAGAAGGTGCAATCAATCCGATTCGTGCATTTATCTTGTTTAGGTGATAACATAAGGCATACCAACACACAAATCAGAGTAACACCGTTAGCATACAGGCCATGAGAAAATCATACCTTTCTCCATGGATTAACTTTACTGGGTCACCTCACGTTCCTCGGTTTACTCTCGAATCACTGATCATATATCAAGTGGTTCTATTAACATTAAGGCATTACGGTATGTAAATAACTACTACTCCCTTACTTACCCCGTTATCCCGTAAATCTTAGTTTTAATCAAGTGCATTTAAGTTCACAAATTTCTCACCAAACAAGTCCTAAACATCATCTAAAACCATCCCCAATCAATTCCCCATCTTTAAAATGCATTAAAAACTTTCTGGTGACTTTTTACATTGGTCCGGGTTTGTGTCCAGGGTTACAAACCTGGACTAAACACGAAAATAAGTTTCTAGCAAGTTTTTCATGTGGTCCGGGTTTGTGTCGGGGTTACAAACCCGGACCACCCCCTGGGATGACCTTCTGCCTAATTTTTGATGTGGTCCGGGTTTGCGTACCGATTTACAAACCCGGACCACCCCTGGAACTGTCAAAATTTACACTTTTTGAACTCTTTTCAACCCCTAATTCACACCTAATCATTCCCTAATATTTCCACACATTTCCTACATGTTTAAACACCTTAAAACATGCTCTAAACCTCTTCAAATCATGGTTAAATCCACCACCCAATTCTTGCTCAATTTCTACAATTTCATCTCACATTTTTGTATTTTGCACACTTGTGCATTTATACTTCTTCTTGGTAGCTTAAAATCTTCTACCACCTTACCAAATCATTTATTGACCATCACCACACCCTCCTAGACATTTGCATTAGCTATACCCAAGTTCAACTCTCATTTTTAAGTCTTACCCACTAACTCATTTCTAATTTTTCCAATGCACTACAACCCCCATTTGCTATACATTTTACACACTCAATCTCCCTTCTCCATACCATTCCATGGTGATCAACCAACCCAAATCAACTTAATAAAACCTAGGTTCTCCCATTCACCAAGCCACCTTAACCATTCAATCTCCACTCAAATTTTGCCATAGTTTGCCTACAATCCTAACATATCCAAATTCATCAATCTTCACCTAATTCAATCCTAAACTACCCACACCCATAAAGGGTCCTACCAGCACACAATAATTCCATCCAAACTTATCAAACAATAATATAGCCACAATCTCGAATCACTTGCTCCAAGGCTCTCATTCCAAACAAAGTTCACAAATTTCTCTCTAAAGCCAACCAACCACATTTCTAGCACATTTTTGGTTTCAATCATTTTTAATTTCCCATCCCAAGTTCTAAAACAATCAAAATAACATTAAGGTGGATTTCTTACCTTAATCTTCCAAGTTTCTTTTCAATTCTCCTCTTCCTCTTCTCAATTTGGGTCAAGTTGGCAATGGAGTTGCCAAACTCCATCCCGACATACAAGGAACACAAAATGGATTCAATTAAACTTCTAAACCCTTAGGAAAAATTCTAATTCAATGAAAGGGCTTATGAAATACCCCTAAATTAATTTAAATTAATTTAGGGGATTTCTTTTATTAAACCTTTAATAATACTATTAGTATTAAATTATTATATGGAATTCTGAATATTAAATTATTATATGGAATTATGAATATTAAATTATTATAAGGGGTTGTGAGATTTATTTAGGGGTTTTCTCCTATTTAACCCTAATTATTATACATTATCATATAGTATTATGAATTTAATAATAAGATTTATAAGTCAATAAATCTGGGAAAATTATTAAACACTCCAAATATATTATAAAGATTTTAGGAGTGTTGGAACATTGTTTTGAAACATAAAAGTCAATATAAAATTCTAGAAACCTTAAAGCTTATTAAGCCTTGCTAGAGTTGACTTTTTGAGAATGGTCAAACCAGGCCATGAAACCTATACCAAAAAATAGGTTATGAAAAACCATGAAGATCGATAAAAAGAACGTCAAAAACGGATCATCCTAGCCAAAGTTATGCTAGATTGAAGTTTTGAGTCAAAACTTTGAAATCTGCCACGTGTCAACCAGTCACAGGCCGCCCACACTTAGCTTAAAAATCGGAACTTCCAGCAGTGATTTTGCCCTAACTTTGGACGGCTGTATCTCACTCATCTCTCAATATTTTTCAATGCCGTCTTTTGCATTCTCTTCTCCTTTGAATCCCTTTCCAACCATTACTCACACATACCCTAACTCATTATACATCAGCCGGAAATTTGATACAAAGTAGCCACCTTGCAAAACCGAAACTGCAAATTCCAGTTTCTCCTTTCGAATCAGGTAACTTCGACTAGTCATAACTTCTTCGTTTAGCATCCAAATTTCGTGTTCTTTAGCTCGTTTTGAAGAGCTCTAATCCCTCTATAACTTTCGTGTTGATGACCAAAGCCAATTCCAAACTGTTGTAAGAGAGAGGTGTCTAAGGTTCGAATTCATCACAGCATAAAATCACAGTTTTCTTTCCAGAAAACGTAAGGTAAACTCGCAACTTCTAGCTTCAATATCTTTCTGTATGGTGCGAGTTAGGATTAGTGCTTTCTATCGCTGTGTAGATCTACAATTCTTCTTTCCAATGAGCCCTTACTCATTATCTAACTCGTTTTGTACTGCTAGTTATAGATCCTCAAAGTTGGCACCACGAACTGTTTAAAGTTCGAGTCTTTTCCAGATTTTCGAATTGAATTCACTCAATTCGCACAACTCCGGTGAGTTTTATCCAAATTCCTTCAACCTTGCTAAACTATGTTACATTATCGGTCAAAAACATCATTCAATTGCATCAATTACGCTTTAGATTGAGTGAATTTGAGAGAAACGAATTCGGAACCCCTTACGAACCCTAACTTCGAAACTGAATTCGAAAACCATTGTATACTGCATTATAATTGGGGAAATTGGTATCATTAGAACCGTAATTGAAATTCAAAACCATAGAAACAAGAATCACTCAATTGGTTCTGTAGATTGAGAGAAATCGTGGATTTAGTACTCGGGTTTCGTTGAAGGTGGGGATGAACTCAAGTTTCAGTGGTCGTCCGATCCTGAATTATAGGGACGGACGGCCGAGATTAAAACAGAGGAGATTAAGTTGTTTTGAGTTTTATTAATTCCAGAATAATACCTTAACTTGTTGGGTTAATTTAAATATCTTCCCGAAGGTATTTTGACTTGAAATTTTAACCATAGATTCCTTATTTAATCTAGTTATTTTTCATTTTAATTTTATTTAATATGTATTGATTTTATTACATAAGTTAATGTATTATGATTATTATTTTGTATGTTTTTAATTAGTTATTATATTTCTGGATTATTTATTAAATTAAACAAGATTTTTTTATGATAAAAAATATTTTATATAATATGTATAAAATGTTATAGTTACTGTATATTAATTTGGGAATTTTTGGGCAATGGTAAAAGGTTTTAAAATTGTGTTCATGAGTTTTTCATAAGAATAACTTATAATATATGGTTTTAATGTAATCAAAAATTAAAGTGTAGTTGATTATTGAACTTTATAGGTTGGGGAAAATATAATAAGACTAATTAACATTTAATACAGTATGTTTATAAATATTTTGGGTATTAACTTTAAGTGGGGTAAAAATTGTTACATATATTTA
The DNA here is from genome assembly GCA_023374045.1 of Limonium bicolor. NCBI lineage: Eukaryota > Viridiplantae > Streptophyta > Magnoliopsida > Caryophyllales > Plumbaginaceae > Limonium > Limonium bicolor. Next base: position 121,317,326 of record CM041778.1, on the reverse strand, counting down.
TATATATATTTATATGAGAGAAATAAAATAGAAATTTATATTAAATCAAGGAATTTAACTAAACTACATTTTATTTATTATATAATATGGAAGCTAATATGTTTAACTAAAACTAAGGGAAATACTTTATTTATAAACCATAAATCAGTTGTGGATATGTCTAAAGATATTAAATATAATTAAATACAATAGAATTTCTTGAAGAATATTCTGGATAAATCTTATGTAGATATATATATAATTATATATATATATATATATATATATAAATACAATAAAAATAGATAAAGAAATAACATTCCTTGTGAGAAATATAATAGGAAGGATATATATATATACGATTAATAAATAAAGGAATAAAATACCTTATAGAAAATGTAATATGAAGGAATTAATGAGTTAAACTAAACCTCTACATGATACTAATAAAAGAATATTATATGAGGTGGTATTAATTTATGGTTATAGGTTGAGTTTTTAGTTATCTTTGAATTTCTAAGATTTATATAAACAGTATTTAAATATACATATATATTTAGTCAATGACCACAATGTAAATCTATAATTTGGTTAAGAAATTAATAAGTTGAAATTTAGGAATATTTGGAATTAGTTTACATAAAGTGTTACACAAATAGATCTTATTATATAATTAATAATAAATGAATGAAATACTTTTACATTTAAATGTTCTTATTATGTAACAATAATAAAATAAATGAGTTACTTTTACATCTAAAGGTGAAGAGGATAAATAAGTCTAGATTTAATTATTTCTTAATATTTATAGTATTGAGTAATGACTTAATATCTTAAGATAAAATCATTAAAAGGGATTATGATATAAAACTACATTAAACTATGATTAGGAATTAATCTAAATAATAATCCTTAAGTTTCTTTGTAACACCCCAACCGCTAATCCTATGCTTACCGTCTAATCGTCCTATTAATCCTACGAGTTCGCAGCGGAATTAATACACATACTTACTACGGCGGGTGAAACAAGGCCGCTAACCGCCCATACGGCTAGCTAGGCTACTAATATACGGTCACGGTCTGATGAACATAACGTACCGAGCTACTAATTTACTTACCAAAATAACATAGGTCCAATACTTACATCCTGGATCACCGAGTATTTAAAGTATATTCGAATACAACCCTTCAAGCTTACCAAAAGAATGAGTTTCTAAAGCTACTCATCTGTACCAATGCTCCTTTCCCAATATCCAAAAAGGTGTACCCCATGGTACACCGGCTACTCAAAAACTACAGCCATGTACTACTCAGTACACCCATCATAAATTCATTGTTTACAATCAAAAAGAAGATAAAGAAAGAGAATGGAGTCTTCGCATCTTCATCAGTCTCGAATACCTGCGTGTAGTAAAAATGGTGCCCCAAGGGCTCAGCAAAAGCTGCATATGGACTCCGCATATACCGCGTGCTAGCTAGGGCACGCCGACTATTTGACGTCCACTAAACATGCCATTCATTACTCATACATACATGCTCTTCATACAATATACATGCTATACAATTCATTACACAATCAAGGCAACATTACAAGTACACACCTCACTTACCTTCACAAGGTTAGCCAAATTATGCATCCGGGTTAATCGGAATGCTTTACTCTTTTACTCATTACTCCTTCTTCTTACTTACAATTACTTACTTTCATTTACTTTACTTACTCATTCTTACTTACTTACTTATACTCAAGTCAAGTCGTCGGGACCTCCGGCCTGGGGGACTACACCGTCCCACATCCGGGATTTACTTGACTCACTAATCCGGGATGCTACCCACTTAAGGGATTTGGGCCGCGGTCCAGTTTAAGAGTCAGGAATTGGAGCCAACCTCTCGTGACTCCGCATCCTCACGCGTGGCCGAAACTATATCGGACTTCTACTCATTCCAATTTAATTACCATTTTAAGTTAGGATGGTTAGCTTGTTAAGAACAAGTTAGAAGTCCAAACTCATCGCAATCGGTCACAGTACAGTACATCATACATACACACATCCATATCCATACGTTTCATGAAGTATACAAACTACGATTTTAAGAAAATATACAACATCATACAACACTACATATTCACAAGTATGCATATTAACTCCGATTCGTGCATTTATCTTATTTGGTGATCAATTAGCACACAACACACAAATCAGAGTAACCAAGATAGCACCCGGGGCATGAGGAATCCATACCGTTCACCGTTGTACGTACTTCCAAACGTCCTTCCGGTGTCACAAATCAAATCCTATTATATACATACAATCGAATGATAATCTACTATCATTGCTTAACTCACACCTACTATGTCCTTATACTTCTTACACTTACACTTTACTTACTCATTTTTCATTACCTAAGTTTTACTTTCTTACTTAGCTTTGGCATGTTTTCATACATGTACATATATATATATATGTATGTATTACATATATATTATATATTATATTTAATTTAAATAATAATTTTTTTTTTTTGATTGACCCGACCGACCCTCCCTGGGTCGGACCCATGGGTCGGTCGGGTGCAGAGACTTCGATTACAGAATTTTCAAGTTCGACCGACCCAGCCAGGGTCGGTCCATTGGGTCGGTCCGTTGCAGAAGATATCCAACTCGCAATTTCTACTCGACCGACCCAGGCAGGGTCGGTCCCCTGGGTCGGTCGGATGCAGAAACATTTCCGACCAAAATTTCCCACTCGACCGACCCAGGCAGGGTCGGCCCCACTGGGTCGGTCGGATGCAGAAGCTTCTGAGGTTACAGATTTTCGGGTCGACCGACCCTGCTAGGGTCGGCCCTAGGTCGGTCCAGCCCAGTACTTATTTTTAATTGCTCCTTTTGAACTCCAAATCATTCTCAATTCCCATCCAATCTTTTCACTAATATTTTCCCAAGTTTCCTACATGATTTAACAATAATTAAACTCCTAATACACCTTAGTTCATCATTAACTCCTACACCATCCTATACTCATTCACTCCATAATTTTCCAAGTTTCAACTCAACACTCTCACTAGTTTTTTCCTAGTTGTGTTTTGCTACAGATTTTAGTCTAACTCTCTCCTCTACAACTCCCTCTTCTAATGTCATTTCTAACACCTCTAATACATTAGATCCATTATCTCTCTCTCAACTTACCCTCTATTATTTAATCAAAATCTGTTACACACTCACCTTAGTCACCTAGTTTAATTCTCTAAGTGTTCTAATCCTAGGCAAATTTTGCCATAGTCTCTCTTGTATTTCTATACACTCACCACATGGTTTAGTTCATATTTCAATACTTATCTCACCTGTTACAATAACCAAGAATATACAAGCTCCCATTCATAATACCAATACCAAAACAACACTAAAATTCCTGCACTCAACACTTCCATTCCCAATCTTTTACAAGTTTTAAAAGCGTTCTTTAAGGTTTAAAATATTCATATTCTCTTACACATTATACCATTAATGCATTATCATTTTACAATACCCATTTTCATTCTTAAAAATCCGTTACATATACAATTACAAAACTACACAAAGGTGAGTATTACCTTGTTACTTCCAAGTTTCTTCTCTCTTTCTCCTTCTTTCCTTCTTCTCTACCGGTTTGTAATCCCAATTCCTCTAGCACTACCAACATTTATATAAACCATTCAATACTAAGAACTAACCCTAACCACTAATCAAGTTTATCTAGGTTTTAGGGTTTAGAGGATTTATTACCTTCCAAGAGTTTAGGAAATACTTGGAGCAGCTCAAGAATGATTTTCCCACCTTTTCAAAATGCCAAAACCGGCTGGGCCTAAGAGGAGCAAGCAAGGCTTAGTTCACATTTTCGTTTTGCCATTTAGGCTAGAAAAAGATGGTGCTTTTGAAGAGATTTTTACCTTAGAAGAACAAGGGGAAGGAGGGCCTTCTAATGGTGGTGTTGAAGCCTCCAATGGTGCATACCCATGAAAACGAAGTGGGTGTTTTCGAGTTTTGAAAAGATAGAATGTAGCCTTTGATGAGGGGATTCCAATGGTGGTGTTTTTAGAATTTTTGGAAGAGTGTGGAGAGAGTTACAAAGGAGAGAAGTTAGTTTTGTGAGGGTGTTTCTTCTTTCACCATGGAAATCGTGAGAGAGGTAGAAGAAGAAGAAAAGAGAGAGTGAGGGAGAAGGGCATCCACGTGAGAGAGGGGAAATGAGGTAGGAGAGAGAATTGTGAGAGTGTGTGTGAGAGTAATAAAGTAGAGTGTTATTGTTTTGTTTGTTTGTGAGTAAAAGAAGTTAAGTGTGTGTGTGTGTATATATGTAAATCGGACAGCAACAGCAGCTAGGGGGTTTTAAAATTTTTTTGCAATATTGGACACATAAGTTTGTGTTAATTATATTTCTACCCCCACAACTTGTCGTTTTTGACAGTTTTTACTAGTCTCTCGTTTTATTGATTTTATTGGTCCCACAGCTTCACTAATATTTATTAATGAATATTTAGTTGACCAAAACTGTTACGAGTCTATTTGACCCGCTTAAAGACACGTTTTCCCGGTTACCTCGAAAAACGTGCTTTAAGGTTCGGTAATGTTTTTAAACCGTTTTAAAGGTCCGTTTTCTTCGGGATTTGTTCCCTCATAATTATTTACACTTAATTAAGCTTCTAAATTACTTATTAGCCTAATTAATCACTATTTTTAATTACGGGGTATTTCAATCTACCCCCCTTAAGAAACTTTGCCCTCAAAGTTGCTCAAGGTTAATAGTTTTATAATTCTACTCATTATGCACACCAATAGTCATAATGTGTCTTACTACACCTATGAGGTGTTTACTTCATTCCACATTGCAAGCATACACATTTCACCATCATACGCAATTCACATATACAATGCATCATTTCCATTCATACCGTACCGCAATACAAAATACATCATTACCATCCACACATTACACCAATACACCATACATTACACATACATATCATTCATTACACATTACACATACAAAATACATCCATACTAAGTTCACTTGCACTACATGTGCCATACAAAATGCAATGCTTACCCCGAAGCAATGCTAAGGCAAAGGGTTCTACCCCCCTTAAAAGGGGTACGACCCGTACCCGTATACTAAATACTAGACTCTCTAGTCTATGAATAACTGCGGGTATTTAGCCTTCATGGCATCTTCCAACTCCCATGTCGCTTCTTCGACATCATGGTTAGACCATAGGACCTTCACCATTCGTATAGACTTATGGCGAGTGTCTCTGGTCTTTCTATCGAGGATTCTCACTGGGGTTTCGACATATCTCATGTTTGGCTCAATGGATAGTCTCTCGGGCTCCAACACATGAGAAGGATCAGCCATATACTTCTTGAGTTGTGACACATGGAATACATCATGGACACGTCCCAAGTCCTCAGGTAGTGCTAACCTGTAGGCTACTAAACCAACTCTTTCGGTGATAGTGTACGGCCCTACAAATTTTGGGCTTAGCTTGCCCTTCTGACCAAATCTGAAGACACCCTTCATAGGTGAAACTCGCAAGAACACTTGGTCGCCCACGGCGAACTCGAGGTCGCGTCGTCTCACATCCGCATAGGATTTCTGTCTATCTTGGGCTGCCTTCATGTTAGCTCGAATTTGTTGCACTTCGGCTTGCACTTGCTCAAGGTACTCCGGTCCTATTATGACCGCTTCGCTTGACTCATCCCAACACAAGGGTGTACGGCAAGGTCTACCGTATAGAGCTTGGAAAGGCGACATCTTAATCGAGGCGTGATAACTATTATTATACGAGAACTCAATAAGATGAAGCTTATCTAACCAACTCCCTTGAAAGTCTAAGGCACATGCCCGAAGCATGTCCTCCAGTGTCTGGATGGTCCTTTCTGTCTGACCGTCGGTCTGAGGATGGAAGGCGGTACTCAACTTCAGTTCTGTACCCAATGCTTCCCTAGTAGCTCTCCAGTATCTCGAAAGGAACCTGGTGTCGCGGTCAGATACTATGGTCTTAGGGACTCCGTGGTGTCTGATAATCTCCTTATCAAAAAGCTCAGCTAGCTTTACTACCTTCCAGGTGTCCTTCATCGGTATGAATCTGGCAACCTTGGTAAGGCGATCTACTACTACCCAGATCATGTTGAGTCCTCCCCTAGCAGGTGGGAGTCCTACAACAAAATCCATGGAGATATCATGAAATTTCCACTCCGGAATTGGCATCGATTGTACCATTCCGCCCGGTCTACGGTGTTCAAATTTTACCTTCTGGCATGTTAAGCATCTCAATACAAATTCTGTCACATCTGATTTCATTCCAGACCACCAGAAGTACCTCTTCATGTCTTTGTACATCTTGGAGGCTCCCGGATGGACTGATAATGTAGAACTATGTGACTCTCGCAGGATGCGATCCCTTAGCCTCAGATTGCTTCGGGGGACGCATAGCTGCCATTCAACCGAATCAAAACCATCTTCATGTAGCTTAAAATCGTACTTTTTCTTTTCAAATGTACATTCTCGATCTTGTGTCTGATTTCGGTTAGGTAAGGGTCGCTCAACTGAGCATCTCGCACCTCGTCAACCAAGCTAGAAGAAGCGAGTAGCGAATGGAGCGCGTGTGCTCGACGGCTCAGGGCGTCGGCTACCACATTAGCTTCCCTTCCTTATACTGCAGGTTGATGTCGTAGTCTGAGAGAAACTCCATCCATCTTCTTTGTCTCAAGTTGAGTTCTTTCTGAGTGAATACATACTGTAAGCTCTTATGATCGGAGTAGATGGTGATGCTTACCCCATAGAGATAGTGTCGCCATATCTTCAAGGCGAAGACAATGGCTCCTAACTCTAAGTCGTGAGTCGGGTAATTCTCCTCATGTTTCTTCAGCTGGCGGGAGGCATAAGCAACAACCTTGCCATGCTGCATGAGTACGCATCCCATTCCTTTGCCTGATGCATCACAGTATACCTCAAATCCCTCTGTGCCCTCTGGAAGAGTAAGGATGGGCGCTGAGGTCAATGAGTCTTTCAATTTCTGAAATGATAGCTCGCACTCGTCTGTCCATACAAACGGTGCATCTTTCTTCATCAATGTAGTCATGGGCTTGGCGACTTTCGAGAAGTCCCTTACAAATCTCCGGTAGTAACCGGCTAGACCAAGAAAGCTCCTAATGTCGGTAACAGTCTTGGGTCTAGGCCATGATCGTACAGCTTCTACCTTAGAAGGGTCAACTGAGATACCTGCGCTCGAGATGACATGTCCAAGGAATGATACCTGATCAAGCCAAAACTCGCATTTGGAGAACTTCGCATAAAGCTGATTCTCGCGCAGTGTCTCAAGCACTTTCCTCAAGTGGGTTTCATGTTCCTCTGGTGATTTGGAATATACAAGGATGTCGTCGATGAAGACCACAACCGAAGTGTCCAACTGCTCACTGAATAGTCGATTCATGAGGTCCATGAATTTTGCCGGTGCGTTTGACAAACCGAATGGCATCACTGTGAATTCGTAGTGGCCATATCTGGTACGGAATGCCGTTTTCTCAATGTCTTGTTCCTTGATTGCAATCTGATGATACCCTGAACGGAGGTCGATCTTGGAGAAGACTGAGGCTCCTTTCAACTGGTCGAATAGATCATCAATACGTGGTAGTGGGTATTTATTTTTGACTGTGACCGCATTCAGCTCGCGGTAGTCGATGCATAGTCGGAGGCTACCGTCCTTCTTCTTCACGAAGAGGACCGGTGCTCCCCAGGGTGATACGCTCGGGCGTATAAACCCTTTGTCTAGAAGGTCTCTCAACTGTTCTTTCAATTCAGTCATTTCAGCAGGTGCCATGCGGTACGGTGCCCTAGCAATGGGACCGGTACCTGGCAATAGATCAATCTCAAATTCCACTGCTCTCGGTGGTGGCATGCCGGGTAGCTCCTTAGGGAATACATCGGGATACTCAGATACAATTGGTACATCGTCACTGAACTCTGGATCTCTCTCCAGGTCTTGCACATAACACAGATACACTTCTTGGCCCTTTCTGAGCTCCCGGTACATAGCCATGGCAGATATGAGGGTGGTCGAAGGCTCTCTCGGTCTCTGGCGGTAAGATACGGTAACCCCAGAAGGACTCTTGAGCAGCAAACGATGCTCGGCGCAGAGGATTCTACCCTTGTGCCGCTCCAACCAATTCATCCCAATGATTACATCGAATCCCAATCCATTGAACTCGATGAAGGAAAGGGGAAACGATTCGCCTTTGATTTGGATTGTGGCTGATTGATAGTATTTGGTGCACTTTACTCGCTCCTTAGATGGGAGAGTAACCATGAAGTTCGGTAGCTCATCCGCATCTAGCTTCAACCTCTTCACAAAGGATGGTGATACGAAAGTGTGAGAGGCGCCGGAGTCGAATAACACATTGGCATCAATGCCATCTACTGGGAAGGTTCCCGTTAGAATAGTGCCGCTTCTGCCGGCTTGTGCTTCGGTGAGGATGCTCAGATTACCTTCGGTACCGAGTCCACAACCTATTGGATTCACAATTGGATAAGTATTGATGGTGGACACAAGTGGAATTAAATCAACACTGCTCTTTATTGATAAACCATCCATCATACATGTCGTGTCTCTAATACACGTTACTAACAGATTACATGATACTAGGAATTTAATACTTTCTAAAGGTAAGGTTCAGGCGTCCTGGTTTCATGTGTGTGGCATTGATTATTGCCGGCGGTGCCGTATTCAACTTGATCTTGTTGATCCCGTGATACAGCATCCTAGAGTTTCCACCCATGATTAGGACATCTCCTGATCTCAATACCAGTTTCTGTGCGAGGTCCACACGCTTCTGCTCGCTATACAGGAATATGGCGTCATCACCAATGGACCAAGACACTACGGGCACTCCTTGTTCAAGAGATTCCGCTGTCTCGTCCTTGTCTTGGTGTAACCCAAGTCGTCCTTCTTTTTCATAGAAGTTGACGATACAAAGGTCCGCTTCAAGTGCGGGGATTGGTTCGGGTTCACATTGTTGTGCAAGTTCAACTGCTTGAGTGATGAGGGTCTGGAACTCTGGTGGTATTGTCGGTGGCGTCGCTCCGTCTTGTGTTCGTGTCTCCTGGTATGTCTTGGTATAAGGATTCCAGTCCTTTCCCAAGCACATCATCTTCAGCTTCATCTTCGCTCCACCGGGGAATTCGGGTGTGTAAAATCCACCTTGACCCGTTCCTAGCTCGTTGCATCGTCGGATGATTGAGATTTGCGCTTCGGGTGTCAGGTATCCCCTTAATAAAATCATACCTGGTCGGATGACCTGACACTGTTTGTTGGTGTAGTCGTAGTTGGTGATGTCGATCTCTCCTTGATTCAAGGTTACCGGTATTGGGTAACAGATACTAAAGTTTCCTATGGTTACAAATTTCATCTACGGTGAGTACTAGTTTCAACTACTCCATTTCATGCTCAATATACACTTCATTGATTTACTCATGCATTCACTCATACAATTGCTTTACTACTAGGCATGCTATTTCAAGGATTAAAGGTTTAGGTGATTACCTTGGCCGGATTTCGAACCGGGCCCATCGCGGTCAATCACATGCAGAACAGGCTGCCTCTGAGGTGCGCCTCTCTGAGGGCCCCGGGATCCCTGTCCCTGAGGTGCCTGCTGGGCCGGTGCATCGCCAGATGCCACCTCCTTGCCCTCTCTCTGCTTATAGTTTTGGAAGGTACCCTTCGGCTTTCCACTCTCCGGGCACTTGTTAGCTGTGTGTCCCAGCTTCTGGCAGTTATAGCATTTGATCTCCCTCCCGTAGCAGTCCTTACCAGGATGGTCCTGGTTGCACTTTCTGCACACATAGGTGCGGCCGTCGGAGAAGGTTTTGGCGGCTCCGGAGCTAGAACCTGAGGTTAGAGGGTTAGCACATGTGTGCGCGGGTATACTAGAAATGATGCTTATACGATACTTATGCGAATACGAATTGGAAATAGAATTTACCCTTAGGAGGGTGTGATCTCAGTGGCTTAGCTGCCACCGGTGCAGAATAACCAAGCTGAAGGATCTCAGCTGGTTTGCCCTGCTCAGCATGGGCACTGCTCTCACTTGGGGACTTCTTCTGAGAAAAGAAGTTCCCTTTCTTCTTCTTCCAGCTTTTACCCTGGTTCTGCTCCTCAGTGCTGGTATTTTTGTTATTGGCCTTGCGCTTCAGCGCGGTTTCTTCATCCCTCAGTTGGCAAGTGATCTCAACGCGAGAAGCCGCGTGATAACACTCCTGAAATTTCAGGTATTAGCCGGGATTCTCATTCAAGGAAAGGATAAGGAAAAGATTCAAGGAATTCAAGGAATTGACATGATACTAAGGGTTAACCGTTTATTTACCTGAAGGGAGGTAAATCTGGTGTAGCCCATACCGTACCGAAGGCGATGGCTCAGACCGCCATAGAAGCGATCGACCAACACCTGGCCGGTGTATCCTAAGTCAGGGAGGAGACGGAGAATGGAGGTGAAGGTGCGGTAGTACTCATCCACAGACATCTTGTCTGTCATCTTCAAGGCGTCTAGCTCTAGCCTTTTCTTTGTTTTAACATGTTCCGGGTAGTACTTGGAACGGAGGAGTGATGCGAAAGAATCCCAATCGAATGTGGGGTCGCTGACGTGCTCTTGCTTGACCAGCTTCCACCAATCCATTGCAGCATCCTTTAAGTAGTACGCAGCAACTCTGACTCGAACTCCAGCAGGAGCTTCGAGTGTTTCAAAAGCTGTCTCCATCTCGGAGATATAGGCTTCAAGCTTGGCCGGATCACTCTCGCCCCTAAAGCAAGGAGGGCGGAGTTCCGCTACAGCTTTTACCCAGTTAGCTTCTCTGGGTGGAGGGGGAGGGATTGGCCCCGCTTGAGTTTGTTGGGTTTGTTGGGATTGTTGTACAGCTTGTATAACTTGTGGTAGCATCTGTGCTACCGTGGCGGCGACGATCTCAGCTATCGTCTGCGCGCCGGTTCCATCTGAGGCTTCGCCTCTAGGTCGGCCTCGGCCTCGTCCTGACATCTGAATGTTTAACAGTTACATTAGGCTTTGCAAGATAGGACTCAAAGGTCTTGGAATTTAAGCAAAGTATCGTTCATAAGAACGTTAAGGGTATCCGTCGTTAACAACGGTAGTTCCTAGTTAGGTTTCTAAGTATCCGTCTTAAGACGGTTGAAATCCTAACTCGGTAATCCCCTATGCTCGGTACTAAGGACATCAGAGCGTAACTACGCTCTGATACCACTTTTTGTAACACCCCAACCGCTAATCCTATGCTTACCGTCTAATCGTCCTATTAATCCTACGAGTTCGCAGCAGAATTAATACATACTTACCACGGCGGGTGAAACAATGCCGCTAACCGCCCATACGGCTAGCTAGGCTACTAATACTTACGGTCACGGTCTGATGAACATAACGTACCGAGCTACTAATTTACTTACCAAAATAACATAGGTCCAATACTTACATCCTGGATCACCGAGTATTTAAAGTATATTCGAATACAACCCTTCAAGCTTACCAAAAGAATGAGTTTCTAAAGCTACTCATCTGTACCAATGCTCCTTTCCCAATATCCAAAAAGGTGTACCCCATGGTACACCGGCTACTCAAAAACTACAGCCATGTACTACTCAGTACACCCATCATAAATTCATTGTTTACAATCAAAAAGAAGATAAAGAAAGAGAATGGAGTCTTCGCATCTTCATCAGTCTCGAATACCTGCGTGTAGTAAAAATGGTGCCCCAAGGGGCTCAGCAAAAGCTGCATATGGACTCCGCATATACCGCGTGCTAGCTAGGGCACGCCGACTATTTGACGTCCACTAAACATGCCATTCATTACTCATACATACATGCTCTTCATACAATATACATGCTATACAATTCATTACACAATCAAGGCAACATTACAAGTACACACCTCACTTACCTTCACAAGGTTAGCCAAATTATGCATCCGGGTTAATCGGAATGCTTTACTCTTTTACTCATTACTTCCTTCTTCTTACTTACAATTACTTACTTTCATTTACTTTACTTACTCATTCTTACTTACTTACTTATACTCAAGTCAAGTCGTCGGGACCTCCGGCCTTGGGGACTACACCGTCCCACATCCGGGATTTACTTGACTCACTAATCCGGGATGCTACCCACTTAAGGGATTTGGGCCGCGGACCAGTTTAAGAGTCAGGAATTGGAGCCAACCTCTCGTGACTCCGCATCCTCACGCGTGGCCGAAACTATATCGGACTTCTACTCATTCCAATTTAATTACCATTTTAAGTTAGGATGGTTAGCTTGTTAGGAACAAGTTAGAAGTCCAAACTCATCGCAATCGGTCACAGTACAGTACATCATACATACACACATTCATATCATCCATACGTTTCATGAAGTATACAAACTACGATTTTAAGAAAATATACAACATCATACAACACTACATATTCACAAGTATGCATATTAACTCCGATTCGTGCATTTATCTTATTTGGTGATCAATTAGCACACAACACACAAATCAGAGTAACCAAGATAGCACCCGGGGCATGAGGAATCCATACCGTTCACCGTTGTACGTACTTCCAAACGTCCTTCCGGTGTCACAAATCAAATCCTATTATATACATACAATCGAATGATTAATCTACTATCATTGCTTAACTCACACCTACTATGTCCTTATACTTCTTACACTTACACTTTACTTACTCATTTTTCATTACCTAAGTTTTACTTTCTTACTTAGCTTTGGCATGTTTTCATACATGTACATATATATATATGTATGTATATACAATATATATATATATATATATTATTTAATTTAAATAATAATTTTTTTTTTTGATTGACCCGACCGACCCTCCCTGGGTCGGACCCATGGGTCGGTCGGGTGCAGAGACTTCGATTACAGAATTTTCAAGTTCGACCGACCCAGCCAGGGTCGGTCCATTGGGTCGGTCCGTTGCAGAAGATATCCAACTCGCAATTTCTACTCGACCGACCCAGGCAGGGTCGGTCCCCTGGGTCGGTCGGATGCAGAAACATTTCCGACCAAAATTTCCCACTCGACCGACCCAGGCAGGGTCGGCCCACTGGGTCGGTCGGATGCAGAAGCTTCTGAGGTTACAGATTTTCGGGTCGACCGACCCTGCTAGGGTCGGCCCTAGGGTCGGTCCAGCCCAGTACTTATTTTTAATTGCTCCTTTTGAACTCCAAATCCTTCTCAATTCCCATCCAATCTTTTCCTAATCATTTTCCCAAGTTTCCTACATGATTTAACAATAATTAAACCTCCTAATACACCTTAGTTCATTCATTAACTCCTTACACCATCCTATACTCATTCACTCACATAATTTTCCAAGTTTCAACTCAACACTCTCACTAGTTGTTTCCTAGTTGTGTTTTGCTACAGATTTTAGTCTAACTCTCTCCATCTACAACTCCCTCTTCTAATGTCATTTCTAACACCTCTAATACATTAGAATCCATTATCTATCTCTCTCAACTTACCCTCTATTTATTTAAATCAAAATCTGTTACACACTCACCTTAGTCACCTAGTTTAATTCTCTAAGTGTTCTAATCCTAGGCAAATTTTGCCATAGTCTCTCTTGTATTTCTATACACTCACCACATGGTTTAGTTCATATTTCAATACTTATCTCACCTGTTACAATAACCAAGAATATACAAGCTCCCATTCATAATACCAATACCAAAACAACACTAAAATTCCTGCACTCAACACTTCCATTCCCAATCCGTTTTACAAGTTTTAAAAGCGTTCTTTAAGGTTTAAAATATTCATATTCTCTTACACATTATACCATTAATGCATTATCATTTTACAATACCCATTTTCATTCTTAAAAATCCGTTACATATACAATTACAAAACTATACAAAGGTGAGTATATTACCTTGTTACTTCACAAGTTTCTTCTCTCTTTCTCCTTCTTTCCTTCTTCTCTACCGGTTTGTAATCCCAATTCCTCTAGCACTACCAACATTTATATAAACCATTCAATACTAAGAACTAACCCTAACCACTAATCAAGTTTTATCTAGGTTTTAGGGTTTAGAGGATTTATTACCTTCCAAGAGTTTAGGAAATACTTGGAGCAGCTCAAGAATGATTTTCCCACCTTTTCAAAATGTCAAAACCGGCTGGGCCTAAGAGGAGCAAGCAAGGCTTAGTTCACATTTTCGTTTTGCCATTTAGGCTAGAAAAAGATGGTGCTTTTGAAGAGATTTTTACCTTAGAAGAACAAGGGGAAGGAGGGCCTTCTAATGGTGGTGTTGAAGCCTCCAATGGTGCATACCCATGAAAACGAAAGTGGGTGTTTTCGAGTTTTGAAAAGATAGGAATGTAGCCTTTGATGAGGGGATTCCAATGGTGGTGTTTTTAGAATTTTTGGAAGAGTGTGGAGAGAGTTACAAAGGAGAGAAGTTAGTTTTGTGAGGGTGTTTCTTCTTTCACCATGGAAATCGTGAGAGAGGTAGAAGAAGAAGAAAAGAGAGAGTGAGGGAGAAGGGCATCCACGTGAGAGAGGGGAAATGAGGTAGGAGAGAGAATTGTGAGAGTGTGTGTGAGGTAATAAAGTAGAGTGTTAGTTTTGTTTGTTTGTGAGTAAAGAAGTTAAGTGTGTGTGTGTATATATGTAAATCGGACAGCACACAGCAGCTAGGGGGTTTTAAAATTTTTATTTGCAATATTGGACACATAAGTTTGTGTTAATTATATTTCTACCCCACAACTTGTCGTTTTTGACAGTTTTTACTAGTCTCTCGTTTTATTGATTTTATTGGTCCCACAGCTTCACTAATATTTATTAATGAATATTTAGTTGACCAAAACTGTTACGAGTCTATTTGACCCGCTTAAAGACACGTTTTCCCGGTTACCTCGAAAAACGTGCTTTAAGGTTCGGTAATGTTTTTAAACCGTTTTAAAGGTCCGTTTTCTTCGGGATTTGTTCCCTCATAATTATTTACACTTAATTAAGCTTCTAAATTACTTATTAGCCTAATTAATCACTATTTTTAATTACGGGGTATTTCATTCTTACAACTAGTTAAGCCACATAAATACATTTAACACCAATATTCAGGATGTGAGTTTATAGTTAAGTAATGTATTTAGTAGTTAGAATTTATAAGGAGGTTTGTAAATAGAAATTAGATACTTAAAATCTTTAAAACCTTTAATTAGATGAAATTAGGTTACATAAGAGATTATATTGATTTACCTTTTGACACTGGAAATATTAATGTGTCATTTGAATATAAGGTATGGAGATTGTTCAGAATATATTATCTTATTAAGTAATTGACAATTTCACTTACGAACCAGAATTTAATTCTTTGATAAATTCTACCTCATGCTAAGATATAATGTCCATCCTAAATACAATAAAGGGAATTGATTTATTAAGTTATTCTTTTGAAACTTTAGGTTTTGTAAACAATATAAAATGTATTTAAGACTTGAGTTTAACGAAGTTTAATATGAAAGGATTATACATGGTCTATAGAGAGAATGTGTGTAAAAGTAAAAACAGTTAGGGAATTAAATGTAAGTAAGGATACATAAAAGGTTATCTTAAGACACCTTATTATAAAGTTATGGTTAAGTAAATAATATACCTTGTGGATACTAAATGTGAGAGTTCGATAAGTTTGAGTTAACTATAATATGGTTATTTCAAGATGAAAAGTAATTTAACAACTTATGACAAGATTAATAGATGGTTGTAATTAAAGGCCATTCTGAACTAAAGATAAGATAATTGAGTTTAGTAGCTCAAATAAGTTACTAAAATGCATCTACAACACTACGATTTCAGTATACGGGATGTAGATCTTAATTAAGTTAAGGGGGAAGACTTAGTTATAATGGATTATCTAGTATATTGATAAAGATACATAGTCAATAAATTGTGAAATAATAGTAGTATTCTAAGATAAACCCATCATTGGTCATAACACGATGTATGTCCTAAAGTAAGAATAAAAGTATTGAGCTTAAGAATTGTTATTGAAATTCTAAGATTGATTGAATAACGTATAATGCACTTATGTTATAAAGGTCTTTAATGTGAGAATTATGGTTAGGTATGGGTAAAGTGGATAAGGGTGGAACAATTAACAAGTGTTAATAAAATACATTCCTTGGTCTTACAACCTTGAGTTATACAACGTTCTAAGACAAGTCAAAGGTTATTCTTAGCATTTAAGTGAGGGCTTAAAGAACAATTGAGACTTAGAAATAACAGTGAGGAGTTTATTTAAGTTTAACGTGGGCTACAAGTGATTGATGATAGACTACCTTTAATATTCTTCAGAGTACTGTTGATTGTTTGCGCAAGTAGATTAGAACTGCTACAACGTTACCCAGGTACGATTTCTCGTACTCAGCTTGTTGTGTTTTGGACTTTATGGAATGTTTTGTACGATTTCTCGTACTCAGCTTGATGTGTTTTGGACTTTACGGAATGTTTTGTACGATTTCTCGTACTACGTTATTTTGGCTGATTGACTTGTGGAATGTTTTGAAAAACGCTAACTGGCTTTAAGAGGAACTTCTAAAAAGGAAATGGTTGTGTGACTGACTCAGCTTGTGTGACTAACTGAGCCTTGGATGTGGAACTCACTTGGGTATTGGTTTCTTCTACTTGGTGTCCCGTTAGACATTGACTGCTTAGGGTTTACGCTTCTGCACTCTGTAGGACTGAGTGTTTTGGTATTGCTCTGGGTGGTTGGTGATCTAGTGGGAATTTGGAAAAAGGTCAATCTTGGAAATCTTTCTTTCGACGTGCGCGCGTCTTCAATGGTAACAGCAGGGGGCTGTATATCCCTCGCCCATAGGGGCATTGATATTTAACAGCAGGGGGCTGTATATCCCCCGTCCATCAGGACATTTTTAAATTTAACAGCAGGGGGCTGTATATCCCTCGCCCATAGGGGCATTGATATTTAACAGCAGGGGGCTGTATATCCCCCGTCCATCAGGACATTTTTAAATTTAACAGCAGGGGGCTGTATATCCCTCGCCCATAGGGGCATTGATATTTAACAGCAGGGGGCTGTATATCCCTCGTCCACCAGGACATTTAAATCTGACAGCAGGGGGCTGTATATCCCTCGTCCATATGGACATTGATATCTGGCGGTGGGGGCCATCTCTCCCAATGAATAATTCCACTCTTGAGTTATTGGTTCTTGGATCTATCTTATTCCTAGTCCTTTGTGACTATCTGAGTCTTATACTCCAAACGGGAATTGGTTCTAACATCAACAATGGATGCTTACTAACTATGTGATGTGACTACTTAAGTGGATGACTTGTTTTGGAAGTTCTTTATCTTTGTCTTGTTTTCCTTTCTCTTTAAACTTGATTGTTTTGAAGTGCTTTATCTCTATTTTACTTTTAAGAGTTTGTTTTCATGTTACTTTTATTTAAAGAGTGATGTTTTATAAGTTTGTTTTGGAGAATTGTACCAGTTCCATTCCAGGGAACTGACTCACCCCCTCGGGGTGGGCTGCTTGGTTTCATCTTGCAGGTACGAATTGATTTACAGGTGGCCACGAAGAGAATGAGCGTTTGGGATGGGACTAGGTTTTATGGAGAGCGAATGCGTTTTATTATTGTTATGTTAATGTTAGGTTTTCTCGAAGTTCAGACCGTAACTTAGTTAATTGTAAAGGTTGTAATTGGTGGGGTTGGTACCGGGTGTTTGGAGCCCGATGGTCTGCAGCACCTTTAGTTTATTTTCCGCTGTTGTTTATTATTATAGGGGTGTTACAGAAAGTGGTATCAGAGCGTAGTTACGCTCTGAACCCGAGAAAACAAGCCGGGTGAAATACTTAGATTATAGGTGCACTTAAAACTGGGGAACTGGGGTAGAATTGGGAGGTGAGGACTCCAGTAAGGCACGACTCCTAACCCTTTTGGAATTGTGAATGATTCCTTTACACACTTTTCTTTTGTGAATGTCTGTTGAGTGTGATGGTTGTTATATCGTTCCAACAAAAACTACAAATATATATATATATATATATAATATATATATAAGTTTGGAACACCCTATACTAAGTACGATAAGATTTTGGTTGAGATAAACCAAATATTAAGCTATTTTTCAAAAGCATACTCATGGAGAATACATTGCTAAAAATGCAATCCTTTAAAAGCTAGTACACAAATTCCTAGAATTTTAAAGAATACTTTTGGTTGAAAACAGTATACAAATAGAACTTTACATAACTAAATTAGTATTGATATTATGTGAAAGTACTTCAACTCCTTTAAGTTTGAAAATAAATCTCATGAACTACTTGGTATCAATTATTACCTAAAGATAATGTTTAAGATAAATCTTAAGTCTAGGAAATTATTAAGCTAACAAGAACTAGTAGCGTATTAGAAAAGATCAACATCTGAACTTGTAAAACACATTAAAACTCTATGTTAACTTTAGAAAGAAAACACCTAAACCTAACACCCTACGGAAGTGGCCTGGTGCGACGAACTCCTAGGCTGAAAGTAGTGGGGGGTGCACACCCACTTCTAGAAGTTTAGGGGTTAGACAAGCCTTGTCATCTAACTGTAGATAATCTTCTACGTAAGTGAGTATTGTGTTGAACTTGAGGAGGATTGGTGGTAAGACGTTACCATCATGAAATCTTGAGCTAGGCATATTTCATTACTAGCCACAATGAACAATTTAAAATGTATATCTTAAGACATTAAATTCATATACGTAAAGCATTTATTGAGTTAAATCTTTGGTGAAAAATACCTGTATATGGAGGAAAGGAATTTAAAATTTGGGTAGTTCAAGGTAGAACATCTACCCCTTGTTGAATATAAAAAAAATCAATAAAAGAAGTTACTTAAAGATTGAGTGGAGTAATACTAAACTAAGTATCATTGATCCTTAAATACTTGAGTATTGAGCAGCGTAAAAAAAAAAAAGAAAAATTGAGAGTTACTTAAAGATTGAAAATCCTCATGTTTACTTGGAAGTTTAACATTATACAGGTATAAAATTTTAAAAGACACACTAAGAGTGATATTTACCAAAAGCCACCATTGTCTAAGAGAGTACTAAGATTTAATAATCAGAAGAATACTTACATAGAACAAACCTTAAGGAAAATAATTATCAAGAGTGAGTGAGTTTTCATTAGACTAATGCATTTGACCTAAAATTTTATAGGGTCCCTACCTTAAAAATATATATATATATATATGTATAAATTTTAAGATAAATAGATATGATAAAGGATTTTGGACGAACTTTCTAAAATTCTGCCTTGGGTGAAGTTATATAATAAGTAAATTTTATAAAGTAAACATAGAAACAATTGAAACTTGAAAAGTCACAGAAAATATTTATCTTATAGAGTTTTAACATATGGTTGGCCAATAAACCTTTGAAGATAATTTTGGAAGATTATTGAGGATTATTAAATGATCGGGAATATTATGTTAAACTACTCAGTACGTTACACCCGAGGTATAGCTTAGTAATAAATTGATATGATAAATGATCATATATGGACATATAATTTGTATCAGTCATTAAATGAATGGATAATAATCATAAGATAAAATTTTATAACCACCAAGGAAACAAATACATAACAATCAAGAGATACAGATATATATAACGATCATAGATAAATCAACGGTGCAGTAAAATTCAACAAAGCTGGTTAATAAGGTGTTGAATTCTTTGAATGTGCCATTAGTAGCGGTACGAGGGCGTACCTTAGCTCTTTTAAGGGGGATATGCTGGCATACTCCTCCTTCGTTATCTCATCCGGATTATGCCTCGTTGCATTGTTAGCAAAGGGAGAACAGTATTAGCAGAATGAGAGGTGTTTGTATGTGCTTGGTTTTTGCATTATGACTCAGTATGTGACTTTTGATTTCATCATGTTATCTTGTTATATCCTGATTCAGTTTGATTTTGAGTAATCTTGAGTGGAATGTTGTTATGGAAGTGGATGGAAATAAAGGATTGGTTTGGTATGGAACTTCATTGGAACTTTTATTGTCTCAGCACACCCGAAGCGGTGTGAGTGCTTATTAGTTGATTTTTAAACTTCGAGGCGAAGTTTCTTTTAAGGGGGATATGCTGAAATACCCCTAAATTAATTTAAATTAATTTAGGGGATTTCTTTTATTAAACCTTTAATAATACTATTAAGTATTAAATTATTATATGGAATTCTGAATATTAAATTATTATATGGAATTATGAATATTAAATTATTATAAGGGGTTGTGAGATTTATTTAGGGGTTTTCTCCTATTTAACCCTAATTATTATACATTATATATAGTATTATGAATTTAATAATAAGATTTATAAGTCAATAAATCTTGGGAAAATTATTAAACACTCCAAATATATTATAAAGATTTTAGGAAGTGTTGGAACATTGTTTTGAAACATAAAAGTCAATATAAAATTCTAGAAACCTTAAAGCTTATTAAGCCTTGCTAGAGTTGACTTTTTGAGAATGGTCAAACCAGGCCATGAAACCTATACCAATAAATAGGTTATGAAAAACCATGAAGATCGATAAAAAGAACGTCAAAAACGGATCATCCTAGCCAAAGTTATGCTAGATTGAAGTTTTGAGTCAAAACTTTGAAATCTGCCACGTGTCAACCAGTCACAGGCCGCCCACACTTAGCTTAAAAATCGGAACTTCCAGCAGTGATTTTGCCCTAACTTTGGACGGCTGTATCTCACTCATCTCTCAATATTTTTCAATGCCGTCTTTTGCATTCTCTTCTCCTTTGAATCCTCTTTCCAACCATTACTCACACATACCCTAACTCATTATACATCAGCCGGAAATTTGATACAAAGTAGCCACCTTGCAAAACCGAAACTGCAAATTCCAGTTTCTCCTTTCGAATCAGGTAACTTCGACTAGTCATAACTTCTTCGTTTAGCATCCAAATTTCGTGTTCTTTAGCTCGTTTTGAAGAGCTCTAATCCCTCTATAACTTTCGTGTTGATGACCAAAGCCAATTCCAAACCGTTTGTAAGAGAGAGTGTCTAAAGTTTCGAATTCATCACAGCATAAAATCACAGTTTTCTTTCCAGAAAACGTAAGGTAAACTCGCAACTTCTAGCTTCAATATCTTTCTGTATGGTGCGAGTTAGGATTAGTGCTTGCTATCATTGTGTAGATCTACAATTCTTCTTTCCAATGAGCCCTTACTCATTATCTAACTCGTTTTGTACTGCTAGTTATAGATCCTCAAAGTTGGCACCACGAACTGTTTAAAGTTCGAGTCTTTTCCAGATTTTCGAATTGAATTCACTCAATTCGCACAACTCCGGTGAGTTTTATCCAAATTCCTTCAACCTTGCTAAACTATGTTACATTATCGGTCAAAAACATCATTCAATTGCATCAATTACGCTTTAGATTGAGTGAATTTGAGAGAAACGAATTCGGAACCCCTTACGAACCCTAACTTCGAAACTGAATTCGAAAACCATTGTATACTGCATTATAATTGGGGAAATTGGTATCATTAGAACCGTAATTGAAATTCAAAACCATAGAAACAAGAATCACTCAATTTGGTTCTGTAGATTGAGAGAAATCGTGGATTTAGTACTCGGGTTTCGTTTGAAGGTTGGGGATGAACTCAAGTTTCAGTGGCCGTCCGATCCTGAATTATAGGGACGGACGGCCGAGATTAAAACAGAGGAGATTAAGTTGTTTTGAGTTTTATTAATTCCAGAATAATACCTTAACTTGTTGGGTTAATTTAAATATCTTCCCGAAGGTATTTTGACTTGAAATTTTAACCATAGATTCCTTATTTAATCTAGTTTATTTTGATGTAAATTATTATGATTTTGGAGTTTTTAAACATAAGTTATGATTTTTACAAGTTACGGGTTTTCTGGAATTATTTGGTTAAATTAAAAAGATATTTTTATGAAACAAAATTTTTATAATATGTATAAAATGTTATAGTTACTGTATATTAAATTTGGGAATTTTTGGGCAATGGTAAAAGGTTTTAAAAATTGTGTTCATGAGTTTTTCATAAGAATAACTTATAATATATGGTTTTAATGTAATCAAAAATTAAAGTGTAGTTGATTATGAACTTTATAGGTTGGGGAAATATAATAACTAATTAACATTTAATACAGTATGTTTATAAATATTTTGGGTATTAACTTTAAGTGGGGTAAAAATTGTTACATATATTTATATATATATTTATATGAGAGAAATAAAATAGAAATTATATTAAATCAAGGAATTTAACTAAACTACATTTTATTTATTATATAATATGGAAGCTAATATGTTTAACTAAAACTAAGGGAAATACTTTATTTTATAAACCATAAATCAGTTGTGGATATGTCTAAAAGATATTAAATATAATTAAATACAATAGAATTTCTTGAAGAATGTTCTGGATAAATCTTAATATATGTAGATATATA
This sequence comes from Limonium bicolor, assembly GCA_023374045.1. Classification (NCBI taxonomy): domain Eukaryota; kingdom Viridiplantae; phylum Streptophyta; class Magnoliopsida; order Caryophyllales; family Plumbaginaceae; genus Limonium; species Limonium bicolor. Next base: position 121,294,785 of record CM041778.1, on the reverse strand, counting down.
TATATATATATATATATATATATATATACAATATAAATATAAATAGATAAGGAAATAACATTCCTTGTGAGAAATATAATAGGAAGGATATATATATATATATTAATAAATAAAAGGAATAAAATACCTTATAGAAAATGTAATATGAAGGAATTAATGAGTTAAACTAAACCTCTACATGATACTAATAAAAGAATTATATGAGGTGGTATTAATTTATGGTTATAGGTTGAGTTTTAGTTTTATTTTGAATTTCTAAGATTTATATAAACAGTATTTAAATATACGTATATATTTAGTCAATGACCACAATGTAAATCTATAATTTGGTTAAGAAATTAATAAGTTGAAATTTAGGAATATTTGGAATTAGTTTACATAAAGTGTTACACAAATAGATCTTATTATATAATTAATAATAAAATGAATGAAATACTTTTACATTTAAATGTTCTTATTATGTAAACAATAATAAAATAAATGAGTTACTTTTACATCTAAAGGTGAAGAGGATAAATAAGTCTAGATTTAATTATTTCTTAATATTTATAGTATTGAGTAATGACTTAATATCTTAAGTAAAATCATTAAAAGGGATTATGATATAAAACTACATTAAACTATGATTAGGAATTTAATCTAAATAATAATCCTTAAGTTTCTTACAACTAGTTAAGCCACATAAATACATTTAACACCAATATTCAGGATGTGAGTTTATAGTTAAGTAATGTATTTAGTAGTTAGAATTTATAAGGAGGTTTGTAAATAGAAATTAGATACTTAAAATCTTTAAAACCTTTAATTAGATGAAATTAGGTTACATAAGAGATTATATTGATTTACCTTTTGACACTGGAAATATTAATGTGTCATTTGAATATAAGGTATGGAGATTGTTCAGAATATATTATCTTATTAAGTAATTGACAATTTCACTTACGAACCAGAATTTAATTCTTTGATAAATTCTACCTCATGCTAAGATATAATGTCCATCCTAAATACAATAAAGGGAATTGATTTATTAAGTTATTCTTTTGAAACTTTAGGTTTTGTAAACAATATAAAATGTATTTAAGACTTGAGTTTAACGAAGTTTAATATGAAAGGATTATACATGGTCTATAGAGAGAATGTGTGTAAAAGTAAAAACAGTTAGGGAATTAAATGTAAGTAAGGATACATAAAAGGTTATCTTAAGACACCTTATTATAAAGTTATGGTTAAGTAAATAATATACCTTGTGGATACTAAATGTGAGAGTTCGATAAGTTTGAGTTAACTATAATATGGTTATTTCAAGATGAAAAGTAATTTAACAACTTATGACAAGATTAATAGATGGTTGTAATTAAAGGCCATTCTGAACTAAAGATAAGATAATTGAGTTTAGTAGCTCAAATAAGTTATACTAAAATGCATCTACAACACTACGATTTCAGTATACGGGATGTAGATCTTAATTAAGTTAAGGGGGAAGACTTAGTTATAATGGATTATCTAGTAGATATTGATAAAGATACATAGTCAATAAATTGTGAAATAATAGTATAGTATTCTAAGATAAACCCATCATTGGTCATAACACGATGTATGTCCTAAAGTAAGAATAAAAGTATTGAGCTTAAGAATTGTTATTGAAATTCTAAGATTGATTGAATAACGTATAATGCACTTATGTTATAAAGGTCTTTAATGTGAGAATTATGGTTAGGTATGGGTAAAGTGGATAAGGGTGGAACAATTAACAAGTGTTAATAAAATACATTCCTTGGTCTTACAACCTTGAGTTATACAACATTCTAAGACAAGTCAAAGGTTATTCTTAGCATTTAAGTGAGGGCTTAAAAGACAATTGAGACTTAGAAATAACAGTGAGGAGTTTATTTAAGTTTAACGTGGGCTACAAGTGATTGATGATAGACTACCTTTAATATTCTTCAGAGTACTGTTGATTGTTTGCGCAAGTAGATTAGAACTGCTACAACGTTACCCAGGTACGATTTCTCGTACTCAGCTTGTTGTGTTTTGGACTTTATGGAATGTTTTGTACGATTTCTCGTACTCAGCTTGATGTTTTTGGACTTTACGGAATGTTTTGTACGATTTCTCGTACTACGTTATTTTGGCTGATTGACTTGTGGAATGTTTTGAAAAACGCTAACTGGCTTTAAGAGGAACTTCTAAAAAGGAAATGGTTGTGTGACTGACTCAGCTTGTGTGACTAACTGAGCCTTGGATGTGGAACTCACTTGGGTATTGGTTTCTTCTACTTGGTGTCCCGTTAGACATTGACTGCTTAGGGTTTACGCTTCTGCACTCTGTAGGACTGAGTGTTTTGGTATTGCTCTGGGTGGTTGGTGATCTAGTGGGAATTTGGAAAAAGGTCAATCTTGGAAATCTTTCTTTCGACGTGCGCGCGTCTTCAATGGTAACAGCAGGGGGCTGTATATCCCTCGCCCATAGGGGCATTGATATTTAACAGCAGGGGGCTGTATATCCCCCGTCCATCAGGACATTTTTAAATTTAACAGCAGGGGGCTGTATATCCCTCGCCCATAGGGGCATTGATATTTAACAGGGGGCTGTATATCCCCGTCCATCAGGACATTTTTAAATTTAACAGCAGGGGGCTGTATATCCCTCGCCCATAGGGGCATTGATATTTAACAGCAGGGGGCTGTATATCCCTCGTCCACCAGGACATTTAAATCTGACAGCAGGGGGCTGTATATCCCTCGTCCATATGGACATTGATATCTGGCGGTGGGGGCCATCTCTCCCAATTGAATTATTCCACTCTTGAGTTATTGGTTCTTGGATCTATCTTATTATTCCTAGTCCTTTGTGACTATCTGAGTCTTTATACTCCAAACGGGAATTGGTTCTAACATCAACAATGGATGCTTACTAACTATGTGGTGTGACTACTTAAGTGGATGACTTGTTTTGGAAGTTCTTTATCTTTGTCTTGTTTTCCTTTCTCTTTAAACTTGATTGTTTTGAAGTGCTTTATCTCTTTTTACTTTTAAGAGTTTGTTTCATGTTACTTTATTTTGAAGAGTTATGTTTTATAAGTTTGTTTTTGGAGAATTGTACCAGTTCCATTCCAGGGAACTGACCGCCCCTTGGGGTGGGCTGCTTGGTTTCATCTTGCAGGTACAAATTGATTTACAGGTGGCCACGAAGAGAATGAGTGATTGGGATGGGATTAGGTTTATGGAGAGTGAATGTTTTATTATTGTTTTGTTATATTTAGTTTTCTCGAAGTTCAGACCGTAACTTAGTTAATTGTAAGTTGTAAATTGGTGAGGTTTGGTGCCGGGTGTTTGGAACCCGATGATCTGTACGCCTTTAGTTTTATTTCCGCTGTATTATTAAGTAGGGGCGTTACAGAAAGTGGTATCAGAGCGTAGTTACGCTCTGAACCCGAGAAAACAAGCCGAGTGAAATACTTAGATTATAGGTGCACTTAAAACTGGGGAACTGGGGTAGAATTGGGAGGTGAGGACTCCAGTAAGGCACGACTCCTAACCCTTTTTGGAATTGTGAATGATTCCTTTACACACTTTTCTTTTGTGAATGTCTGTTGAGTGTGATGTGTTGTTATATCGTTCCAACAATAAACTACAGAAATATATATATATATATAAGTTTGGAACACCCTATACTAAGTACGATAAGATTTTGGTTGAGATAAACCAAATATTAAGCTATTTTTCAAAAGCATACTCATGGAGATACATTGCTAAAAATGCAATCCTTTTAAAGCTAGTACACAAATTCCTAGAATTTTAAAGAATACTTTTGGTTTGAAAACAGTATACAAATAGAACTTTACATAACTAATTAGTATTGATTTAGTGAAAGTACTTCAACTCCTTTAAGTTGAAAATAAATCTCATGAACTACTTGTATCAATTCATTACCTAAGATAATGTTTAAGATAAATCTTAAGTCTAGGAAATTATTAAGCTAACAAGAACTAGTAGCGTATTAGAAAAGATCAACATCTGAACTTGTAAAACACATTAAAACTCTATGTTATTTAGAAAGAAACACCTAAACCTAACACCCTACGGGAAGTGCCTGGTGCGACGAACTCCTAGGCTGAAAGTAGTGGGGGTGCACACCCACTTCTAGAAGTTTAGGGGTTAGACAAGCCTTGTCATCTAACTGTAGATAATCTTCTACGTAAGTGATGGATTGTGTTGAACTTGAGGAGGATTGGTGGTAAGACGTTACCATCATGAAATCTTGAGCTAGGCATATTTCATTACTAGCCACAATGAACAATTTAAAATGTATATCTTAAGACATTAAATTCATATACGTAAAGCATTTATTGAGTTAAATCTTTGGTGAAAAATACCTATATATGGAGGAAAGGAATTTAAAATTTGGGTAGTTCAAGGTAGAACATCTACCCCTTGTTGAATATAAAAAAAATCAATAAAAGAAGTTACTTAAAGATTGAGTGGAGTAATACTAAACTAAGTATCATTGATCCTTATACTAGTAGAAAAAAAAAATTGAGAGTTACTTAAAGATTGAAAATCCTCATGTTTACTTGGAAGTTTAACATTATACAGGTATAAAATTTTAAAAACACACTAAGAGTGATATTTACCAAAAGCCACCATTGTCTAAGAGAGTACTAAGATTTAATAATCAGAAGAATACTTACATAGAACAAACCTTAAGGAAAATAATTATCAAGAGTGAGTGAGTTTTCATTAGACTAATGCATTTGACCTAAAATTTTATAGGGTCCCTACCTTAAAAATATATATATATATAATGTATAAATTTTAAGATAAAGGAATCAGATTTTGGACAAACTTTCTACAATTCTGCCTTGGGTGAAGTTATATAATAAGTAAATTTTATAAAGTAAACATAGAAACAATTGAAACTTGAAAAGTCACAGAAAATATTTATCTTATAGAGTTTTAACATATGGTTGGCCAATAAACCTTTGAAGATAATTTTGGAAGATTATTGAGGATTATTAAATGATCGGGAATATTATGTTAAACTACTCAAGTACGTTACACCCGAGTATAGCTTAGTAATATAATTGATATGATAAATGATCATATATGGACATATAATTCGTATCAGTCATTAAATGAATGGATAATAATCATAAGATAAAATTTTATAACCACCAAGGAAATACAAATACATAACAATCAAGAGATACAGATATATAACGATCATAGATATAATCAACGGTGCAGTAAAATTCAACAAAGCTGGTTAATAAGGTGTTGAATTCTTTGAATGTGCCATTAGTAGCGGTACGAGGGCGTACCTTAGCTCTTTTAAGGGGGATATGCTGGCATACTCCTCCTTCGTTATCTCATCCGGATTATGCCTCGTTGCATTGTTAGCAAAGGGAGAACAGTATTAGCAGAATGAGAGGTGTTTGTATGTGCTGGTTTTTGCATTATGACTCAGTATGTGACTTTTGATTTCATCATGTATATCTTGGTATATCCTGATTCAGTTCGATTTTGAGTAATCTTGAGTGGAATGTTGTTATGGAAATGGATGGAATAAAGGATTGGTTGGTATGGAATTCATTGGAACTTTTATTGTCTCAGCACACCCGAAGCGGTGTGAGTGCTTATTAGTTGATTTTTAAACTTCGAGGCGAAGTTTCTTTTAAGGGGGATATGCTGAAATACCCCTAAATTAATTTAAATTAATTTAGGGGATTTCTTTTATTAAACCTTTAATAATACTATTAAGTATTAAATTGTTATATGGAATTCTGAATATTAAATTATTATATGGAATTATGAATATTAAATTATTATATGGGGTTGTGAGATTTATTTAGGGGTTTTCTCCTATTTAACCCTAATTATTATACATTATATATAGTATTATGAATTTAATAATAAGATTTATAAGTCAATAAATCTTGGGAAAATTATTAAACACTCAAATATATTATAAAGATTTTAGGAAGTGTTGGAACATTGTTTTGAAACATAAAAGTCAATATAAAATTCTAGAAACCTTAAAGCTTATTAAGCCTTGCTAGAGTTGACTTTTTGAGAATGGTCAAACCAGGCCATGAAACCTATACCAAAAATAGGTTATGAAAAACCATGAAGATCGATAAAAAGAACGTCAAAAACGGATCATCCTAGCCAAAGTTATGCTAGATTGAAGTTTTGAGTCAAAACTTTGAAATCTGCCACGTGTCAACCAGTCACAGGCCGCCCACACTTAGCTTAAAAATCGGAACTTCCAGCAGTGATTTTGCCCTAACTTTGGACGGCTGTATCTCACTCATCTCTCAATATTTTTCAATGCCGTCTTTTGCATTCTCTTCTCCTTTGAATCCTCTTTCCAACCATTACTCACACATACCCTAACTCATTATACATCAGCCGGAAATTTGATACAAAGTAGCCACCTTGCAAAACCGAAACTGCAAATTCCAGTTTCTCCTTTCGAATCAGGTAACTTCGACTAGTCATAACTTCTTCGTTTAGCATCCAAATTTCGTGTTCTTTAGCTCGTTTTGAAGAGCTCTAATCCCTCTATAACTTTCGTGTTGATGACCAAAGCCAATTCCAAACCGTTTGTAAGAGAGAGGTGTCTAAAGTTTCGAATTCATCACAGCATAAAATCACAGTTTTCTTTCCAGAAAACGTAAGGTAAACTCGCAACTTCTAGCTTCAATATCTTTCTGTATGGTGCGAGTTAGGATTAGTGCTTGCTATCATTGTGTAGATCTACAATTCTTCTTTCCAATGAGCCCTTACTCATTATCTAACTCGTTTTGTACTGCTAGTTATAGATCCTCAAAGTTGGCACCACGAACTGTTTAAAGTTCGAGTCTTTTCCAGATTTTCGAATTGAATTCACTCAATTCGCACAACTCCGGTGAGTTTTATCCAAATTCCTTCAACCTTGCTAAACTATGTTACATTATCGGTCAAAAACATCATTCAATTGCATCAATTACGCTTTAGATTGAGTGAATTTGAGAGAAACGAATTCGGAACCCCTTACGAACCCTAACTTCGAAACTGAATTCGAAAACCATTGTATACTGCATTATAATTGGGGAAATTGGTATCATTAGAACCGTAATTGAATTCAAAACCATAGAAACAAGAATCACTCAATTTGGTTCTGTAGATTGAGAGAAATCGTGGATTTAGTACTCGGGTTTCGTTTGAAGGTTGGGGATGAACTCAAGTTTCAGTGGCCGTCCGATCCTGAATTATAGGGACGGACGGCCGAGATTAAAACAGAGGAGATTAAGTTGTTTTGAGTTTTATTAATTCCAGAATAATACCTTAACTTGTTGGGTTAATTTAAATATCTTCCCGAAGGTATTTTGACTTGAAATTTTAACCATAGATTCCTTATTTAATCTAGTTTATTTTGATGTAAATTATTATGATTTTGGAGTTTTTAAACATAAGTTATGATTTTTACAAGTTACGGGTTTTCTGGAATTATTGGTTAAATTAAAAAGATATTTTTATGAAACAAAATTTTTATAATATGTATAAAATGTTATAGTTACTGTATATTAAATTTGGGAATTTTTGGGCAATGGTAAAAGGTTTTAAAAATTGTGTTCATGAGTTTTTCATAAGAATAACTTATAATATATGGTTTTAATGTAATCAAAAATTAAAGTGTAGTTGATTATTGAACTTTATAGGTTGGGGAAAATTAATAAGACTAATTAACATTTAATACAGTATGTTTATAAATATTTTGGGTATTAACTTTAAGTGGGGTAAAAATTGTTACATATATTTATATATATATTTATATGAGAGAAATAAAATAGAAATTATATTAAATCAAGGAATTTAACTAAACTACATTTTATTATTATATAATATGGAAGCTAATATGTTTAACTAAAACTAAGGGAAATACTTTATTTTATAAACCATAAATCAGTTGTGGATATGTCTAAAAGATATTAAATATAATTAAATACAATAGAATTTCTTGAAGAATGTTCTGGATAAATCTTAATATATGTAGATATATATATATATATAAAATAGATAAAGGAAATAACATTCCTTGTGAGAAATATAATAGGAAGGATATATATATATACGATTAATAAATAAAAGGAATAAAATACCTTATAGAAAATGTAATATGAAGGAATTAATGAGTTAAACTAAACCTCTACATGATACTAATAAAAGAATATTATATGAGGTGGTATTAATTTATGGTTATAGGTTGAGTTTTTAGTTATCTTTGAATTTCTAAGATTTATATAAACAGTATTTAAATATACGTATATATTTAGTCAATGACCACAATGTAAATCTATAATTTGGTTAAGAAATTAATAAGTTGAAATTTAGGAATATTTGGAATTAGTTTACATAAAGTGTTACACAAATAGATCTTATTATATAATTAATATAAAATGAATGAAATACTTTTACATTTAAATGTTCTTATTATGTAAACAATTAAAATAAATGAGTTACTTTTACATCTAAAGGTGAAGAGGATAATAAGTCTAGATTTAATTATTTCTTAATATTTATAGTATTGAGTAATGACTTAATATTTAAGATAAAATCATTAAAAGGGATTATGATATAAAACTACATTAAACTATGATTAGGAATTTAATCTAAATAATAATCCTTAAGTTTCTTACAACTAGTTAAGCCATAAATACATTTAACACCAATATTCAGGATGTGAGTTTATAGTTAAGTAATGTATTTAGTAGTTAGAATTTATAAGGAGGTTTGTAAATAGAATTAGATACTTAAAATCTTTAAAACCTTTAATTAGATGAAATTAGGTTACATAAGAGATTATATTGATTTACCTTTTGACACTGGAAATATTAATGTGTCATTTGAATATAAGGTATGGAGATTGTTCAGAATATATTATCTTATTAAGTAATTGACAATTTCACTTACGAACCAGAATTTAATTCTTTGATAAATTCTACCTCATGCTAAGATATAATGTCCATCCTAAATACAATAAAGGGAATTGATTTATTAAGTTATTCTTTTGAAACTTTAGGTTTTGTAAACAATATAAAATGTATTTAAGACTTGAGTTTAACGAAGTTTAATATAAAGGATTATACATGGTCTATAGAGAGAATGTGTGTAAAAGTAAAAACAGTTAGGGAATTAAATGTAAGTAAGGATACATAAAAGGTTATCTTAAGACACCTTATTATAAAGTTATGGTTAAGTAAATAATATACCTTGTGGATACTAAATGTGAGAGTTCGATAAGTTTGAGTTAACTATAATATGGTTATTTCAAGATGAAAAGTAATTTAACAACTTATGACAAGATTAATAGATGGTTGTAATTAAAGGCCATTCTGAACTAAAGATAAGATAATTGAGTTTAGTAGCTCAAATAAGTTATACTAAAATGCATCTACAACACTACGATTTCAGTATACGGGATGTAGATCTTAATTAAGTTAAGGGGGAAGACTTAGTTATAATGGATTATCTAGTAGATATTGATAAAGATACATAGTCAATAAATTGTGAAATAATAGTATAGTATTCTAAGATAAACCCATCATTGGTCATAACACGATGTATGTCCTAAAGTAAGAATAAAAGTATTGAGCTTAAGAATTGTTATTGAAATTCTAAGATTGATTGAATAACGTATAATGCACTTATGTTATAAAGGTCTTTAATGTGAGAATTATGGTTAGGTATGGGTAAAGTGGATAAGGGTGGAACAATTAACAAGTGTTAATAAAATACATTCCTTGGTCTTACAACCTTGAGTTATACAACATTCTAAGACAAGTCAAAGGTTATTCTTAGCATTTAAGTGAGGGCTTAAAGGACAATTGAGACTTAGAAATAACAGTGAGGAGTTTATTTAAGTTTAACGTGGGCTACAAGTGATTGATGATAGACTACCTTTAATATTCTTCAGAGTACTGTTGATTGTTTGCGCAAGTAGATTAGAACTGCTACAACGTTACCCAGGTACGATTTCTCGTACTCAGCTTGTTGTGTTTTGGACTTTATGGAATGTTTTGTACGATTTCTCGTACTCAGCTTGATGTGTTTTGGACTTTACGGAATGTTTTGTACGATTTCTCGTACTACGTTATTTTGGCTGATTGACTTGTGGAATGTTTTGAAAAACGCTAACTGGCTTTAAGAGGAACTTCTAAAAAGGAAATGGTTGTGTGACTGACTCAGCTTGTGTGACTAACTGAGCCTTGGATGTGGAACTCACTTGGGTATTGGTTTCTTCTACTTGGTGTCCCGTTAGACATTGACTGCTTAGGGTTTACGCTTCTGCACTCTGTAGGACTGAGTGTTTTGGTATTGCTCTGGGTGGTTGGTGATCTAGTGGGAATTTGGAAAAAGGTCAATCTTGGAAATCTTTCTTTCGACGTGCGCGCGTCTTCAATGGTAACAGCAGGGGGCTGTATATCCCTCGCCCATAGGGGCATTGATATTTAACAGCAGGGGGCTGTATATCCCCCGTCCATCAGGACATTATTAAATTTAACAGCAGGGGGCTGTATATCCCTCGCCCATAGGGGCATTGATATTTAACAGCAGGGGGCTGTATATCCCCCGTCCATCAGGAAATTTTTAAATTTAACAGCAGGGGGCTGTATATCCCTCGCCCATAGGGGCATTGATATTTAACAGCAGGGGGCTGTATATCCCTCGTCCACCAGGACATTTAAATCTGACAGCAGGGGGCTGTATATCCCTCGTCCATATGGACATTGATATCTGGCGGTGGGGGCCATCTCTCCCAATTGAATAATTCCACTCTTGAGTTATTGGTTCTTGGATCTATCTTATTATTCCTAGTCCTTTGTGACTATCTGAGTCTTTATACTCCAAACGGGAATTGGTTCTAACATCAACAATGGATGCTTACTAACTATGTGATGTGACTACTTAAGTGGATGACTTGTTTTGGAAGTTCTTTATCTTTGTCTTGTTTTCCTTTCTCTTTAAACTTGATTGTTTTGAAGTGCTTTATCTCTATTTTACTTTTAAGAGTTTGTTTTCATGTTACTGTTTATTTTAAAGAGTGATGTTTTATAAGTTTGTTTTTGGAGAATTGTACCAGTTCCATTCCAGGGAACTGACTCACCCCTCTCGGGGTGGGCTGCTTGGTTTCATCTTGCAGGTACGAATTGATTTACAGGTGGCCACGAAGAGAATGAGCGTTTGGGATGGGACTAGGTTTTATGGAGAGCGAATGCGTTTTATTATTGTTATGTTAATGTTAGGTTTTCTCGAAGTTCAGACCGTAACTTAGTTAATTGTAAAGGTTGTAATTGGTGGGGTTGGTACCGGGTGTTTGGAGCCCGATGGTCTGTAGCACCTTTAGTTTATTTTCCGCTGTTGTTTTATTATTATAGGGGTGTTACAGCTTAAAGCACAAAAGCTAGGTTTTTACCTTTAGAGTTTTAGGAGGGTTTTTAACCCTTGAATCAACAAGAGGGTTCCACCACCATTGAGGAGTTGAACCAATGCCCAAATCAAGAAAGAAAACAAGGCATTAAAAAGGGTAAAAATCGGACAAGAAAGAAGGATGAAGAAAAATGAATTTTTCTTAAAACTTTTTACCTTAGGAGAAAGAGGAGACTCCAAGCTTTAATAAAATGTGATTTTCTCTTCAAATGGCCAAAACCCATGGGGATGAACTTCATCATTTTGAAATTCTAAAAAGAGGGAATGATAGCCCTTGGTGAGGGGAGTTCGAATATGTGATTATTTTTGAGTTTGGAGCATGAATGGAGCTTGGGCAAGAGGGAGAAGGTGGAGTAGCCATGGGAGGCTGCTCAAAATCACTTCAGTAGAGGGAGGGAGGGGAGCTTACGGTGGAAAGAAGAAAAGGAAAGAGAGGAAGAAGAAGGAAATGAAGGAGGAGAGAGAGGGAAAGTTACTTTCGTAACTTTTCCACTTTTTACTTTTCTTATACACATGCTGGAGCATTTTTTTGTCTTTTACAGAAAACACTTATTAATTTACCTGGTTCTCACACTATTCAATAACCGGGCCTGTTTTCCAGATTTTTCTCATTTTTTTTAATTTAAATGGTTCTTAAGCTTCCATTAATGTTTAATTATAGTTATTTAGGCAACCATAATTTTTACGGGTCTGTTTGACCACTTAAGTTCACGTTTTCAGGTTTTCTCGAAAAACGTGCTTTAAGGCTCCGTTAGCGTTTTAACACATTATTTGGATCTGTTTTCTTCGGGAATCGTTCCTGTATATTAATTTAGGCATTATTATACCTTGGAATCCATCTAAGACTCTTGTCGAGGTTGTATTACTCCTATGGTCACATAACACTCATTTTTACGTTTTTCACTTTTTAGGCGTTTTCTCTTTTCTTTCGGATTTATTTTCTTTACCAAAATTCTTTAGGCACTAATAAGCCCTCAAATATCATATTAGAGTAATTTAATCACCCTAATTAAGTTCGGGGTATTTCATTACCATTGAAGCCCTAGAACTAATTTTCTGTAGGGAATTAAGGGAGAGTCCCAACTACACCTTTGAAGCTTGAACCAAGGATAATACAAGACAAGGAACTAGTCACCTTGAGAAGCGAAAATCGGCTGAGTAAGGTATGGAGTAAAAAGAGTTTTTCTTATCTCAAACCAAAGGGAATGTAGTCTAGCTCTAGAAAATGTGGTTTCTTCTTTAAATGGAGCTCCACCTATGGAAGTCAACTTCAAGCTTTGGGGATTTTGAAAGGTGGAGAAGAAATCTCTTGATCAGACTAACAAGAATATGTGCTTAGTTTTTGATTTAGAGCATTGTAGTGGCTTGAACAAGAGAGAGAGTTCAAGAGCTGGAAAAGGGCTCACAAATCACCATGGGAGAAGAGAAAGCAGCAGTGGCTCTATGAAGGATGAAGAAAAAACGAGAGGGAAGGAGGGAAATGGAAGAGTGAGTGTGGAAAAGTATATTTGTATTTTTTATTCTTTATTGAATTTGTCTCCTCACTAAAGAGGAGCCCATTAGGATGAGAGGAGGGTGCTGAGTCACCCGAAAAGCTGGCCCCTTGTAGTGTTTAGGGAAGGGGTATTTTGGTCTTTGACCAAACTAAGTTAATATAAGTGAACCTTTTGACCTAGCTGTTACTATTCATCACTAACCCACATGAAATTTTGATTTTTTTCTTATATTTGGAGTTAGGCTCTCTAATGTGGTTTATTATATTCCCCTAATCCATTAGAGTATATTTGAGCCTTTAAAATCATCCAAATTCTCTTTACAAGACAATCTCACAAAAAATGTGCTCTAAAGAACTTTAAAGCACATTTTGCGTTTCAGCTAATTTTATAAGTTAGTTTTCTTCGGGAATTGTTTTATCTTGTTCCCATCATTAATATTAGTTGTAGGAATCCCCTTTAGGACCTATTTAAGGTCACCTAAACTCCAAGGGTCCTTTCAGCACGTTTTTACGCATTGTGCATGTTAAGCATTTTCTCTTTTCTTTTGGTTTTACTTTCTTCACCAAAGTTCTTTAGGCATCAATAGGCCTCTAAAAATTATGTTAGAATAATTAATCACCATTTTTAAGTCAGGGGTATTTCAATCTACCCCCCTTAAAGAACTTTTCCCTCAAAGTTGGTGAATCTATTATTGTTAGTCACATAGGCTTCTTATGATAAGGTCATCATATCTATGTAACCATACAGAATCAATAGGTATGTCATGATGTATACTACACATCAACACAACATGTCACTGCATGTATAGCAATCAAAAATACTCTTTTGTATTCTCTCCATGGGATCGGTCCGAAGACTAAAAGACATCACAGTCCTCGAATCCCATGTCGAGTAATACTCTCTGTGATCCCGCAGGTACTGGTCATGCTGGACACTTACGCTCTTTGGTCCACATCCGATTCATCACTAAGGGCACTTATGCTCTCTGGCCCACGGTTCCTTTGGTTACCTTGATCAAAACGTTCGCATATATAAATATCCTTAGGCACTCTAGGTCATCAAGACACAGGACTTCTCTACGTCCCGCTACCCTTGGAAAAAAACAAAACACACACTGCCACCGTTCTCCCGGTCATCTAGACAAAGGACCGCAGCTCTCGGTTAAGTGGTAGTGGTTTGAAAACTGGTCCTCACTCCCACCGTTCTCCCGGTCATCAAGACAAAGGACCGCAGCCCTCGATTAGGTGGTAGTGGTTTCTAAACTAGTTCTTGTTTTCAAGTGTGAAGAAAATCCTTTTTGAAAATACCAATCAAATTCTCCTGTTGTTTGAAAACACAATACAAATCCAAATCTCATTTATGCTAACTGCATATATTCTTAACGTGATTACTTGTGACCACTTATGGGGAGCTTCAAGAATCATTCAACCCTAATGTGATCAGCCTAAGTGTTGAACTATCCTTCCACCCCAATTTGTGTTCAGTTTCCCTTGATCGCTAGCAAATCAAGTTCAACCTCCCACTTCAATTTTAAACCAGCAAGTAATTCAATCATTTCTTATTTTCTATCTTTTAGTCATTATAGTCATAATCACAAAGTAATACATTCTTAAATTATGGAATTCAATCCTTTAATCATTCTCAATTCACCTCCAAGCAAATACCTAGGGAATTCACTTCCTACTGGGTTCTACATCGGTTTCATACCGATTCATACATCACAATACTATATCTGGTCTCAAATAAACATACACCATAGGGATTTTAATTACCCTAGGAGTTTCTCTACTTCTTTCCCCTTGTATTCTCACACCGAAGTTACAAGGTAGATATGTTTATATGAATGTTATTCGCATCTCCTGTGCACCATGACCATAATTACACTACGAATGAATACATATGTTTATGTAACATACTTACCAATCATTCAAAACAAATTCTTTTATGCTATGCACACCGTAGTTTACGCACTTAATACGTAAAACATACGCTAAACGGCTTTTCGCTCTACCCCCCTCAAAAGGGATTACACCCACGTAATCTACCATATCTTATCCTTAAACATTGGTTTAGATATTCAGCCGCCATGAAGTGTTTTAGCTTCCATGATGTCTATTATACAATGTGTTCTAATCAAACGGTCTTAATCATATTGACGGTTAGTCCCTGCACCAAGAATTCTCATTGGAGTTTATTTAACTCATAACCGGGTGTGGTTCTAGCCTTTCAGGCTTCAAGGCATTGATAATTAGCCATTCGCTCATATTCACTAGGTATATTAAACCTTGGAATTATGGCCCACTAGCTTCTGCTGCGCGACCCTGATAATTGTAGAGCTTAGTTTGCCCTTCTTGTTACTCTTAATGTGTTGTACATCTCCCTTTTATCCCTTTTGTTTTGGGAATAAAGGTCTCTCAATCGACGTGTGGTATGTCTTACCGTACGCGAGCTCGATGAGTTGTAGGTTTTCTATCTAGTTCTCTAGAAATCTTTTATGCATACAGTTGTGTACCTCCGTGATTATTCACTTGGTTCTTCCGACTTACTGTCGGTTGAGGTCGAGCTACTACGTAGTGTGTAGTGCTTCCTCTGATTGTTGACTCCTGCTCATTCTCTCATGTAGTGTTGTGCAAGTATTCTTTCATTGTACAACCTTGCATTTCATATGTGTTGGTCCTTATAACATTTATAAGTTCCTTCCACTTTTATTCTGGTGGAATTCATTCGTTGTGATTGTTGGTATGTCCAAAGCTCTCCATGTCTCTTTGGCCTAAGGCCACACGGTTTGTTTCTAGGTTTTCCGCTCAACTGGCTCGCGCCATATTCGTCGGTATGTTTGCAAGTCTTCCATATCTAGTACGGGTTGGTTATTTAGCAATCGGGTATTCTTGTCCCAAAGCTTATTACTTCTGTTTTCAAGTTGATCCACTAGGAATACACTTTCAGTTTCCTATGCAATTGCTATAGGAGTGAATAATGCCTTCCCTCTGAGATCCTTCATCACATGGTAAAGACTACTGACTTTACTGCCCAGTCTATCTACCATCTCTTGCTTTTCATCTCCACTGAGTCTAACTCATAATTTTCCTTGTTCTCAATGTCATTGCTTGACAATACTCATATAATGGTCGCTTGCTGTGCACCATGTTCTCACTCATTATACAACATTGATTTACATGGCATCCGCTACTACATTAGCTTCCGCTCATGTACTTCCACCATTCATACTATGATTCACCATTTACTTGGCTGATTACAGAATATGCTATTCTTTAAGTCTTTATGCTCCTTGAGCGTTGTTCACTATATAGTTCGCATTGTACACATATAGTGCTTGCTTCTAAACTGACTACTCTTTCTGTTTCCGACAATTTCTATACAAGCTTCTTTCTTCATACTAATCTTGGAAATCTCTCTTTCTTGTTCAAATTATCCTTTGGCAATAACCACATGCTCAAGCTTTAATATATTAATAGATGAAAGCCTTTTTCTGGAGGGTCCACATAATCACCACACCAACAGCCTCATGATAACGAGAGGTATCCCTACTCCCTTAATGAGTGGTTCATTCACCGCTATATTCATTTGATATCAAACAATCTCTCTTCTCTTACCGGTGGCATTTCCGAAAATTATCCTTATGTCTCTTTATAGGTTTTGCAACCGTTTTCTTTTACGTATCACATTGGGTTCACGGCTTATAAGCTACGTTGCCTCGAGCTCTGTTCATTGTAGGTTGTTCCCACAAGTTCCTACTTCTCCGTATACCATTAATGGTCTGGAGGCAGTACTGGGCTCCATGGCAAGGTCATTGCATCACGCTTCCTTTCACGAGAGGCCCTTTAGGCAATATCAGGTTGTCTTTTGGCAATTTAGGGTACTTCTTGTTAAGTGGATTCCCTTCGGTGTTTTAGCCGAGTATTCGTTTAAACTCTTGTGTTCTATCATGATATTTCATCAAACTATTGTTGACTCAAACACCTTACAAGGATTATTCCCAGGTGTTGTTGAATTACACCGTTTCATCTGGCTTGTATTTGTGGGCATGTTGCGTTAACTACACCGCCTTGCGGTACCGTATTTCGAACTACCCCGTTAAGGGTTGTAATGTCTCCCATCTCGGGTAGACCATTGATGCTTCCGCTTCGCGTCCTTGGCTGGGTTGAATATCCTCTTTAGTGAATAATGATATTTCCCAGTAGGCTTGGTGATCAATATGGGAATTCCATCCTGTTCGTTGAACATTGATTGTAACACCCCTACCGCTAATCCAGTCATTATCTCCTAACCCGTCTCAGTTACCAACATAAAGCTACAGAAATTCACTTACATATGGTGGCTGATAAAGTGCCGTTATCCACCCACGTGACTAACAAGGCCAATTTAAATACAAATATACCATCGGTCTGATGAACTTGAATATACCGAGCAATCAAACAACACTACTACATTACCTTCCTTTACCAATTCAAACATCGATACAATCCTCAAATCAAAACTATACCGAGTCTCTACAATTCTCAAGTTTGCCGATAACATTACGGTCTTATAATTCAACAATACATGGCAAATGCAAATTCCTTAAGCAACTACGCATGCTTACGTAGCAACCCCGTCCTACTCTCGAACAGTATTCGACTTCAAGTACCTGTAAAGTAAAAACAGCGCCCCAAGGGGCTTAGCGAATTGCTGGTATGAAATTCACACACTCCGCATGCTAACAGGGGTACGCCGACTACTTTGTCGAGAACATGGGATTCATTTAACTCATTCATCATGCAGGATAGCAATACATTAAATATGTACACTAGCACAAGCATTCAACATTCAATCATGGAACATAATCCCTTACTAACACATCAAGGTTGTTAGTTCGTATTAACTTACTCTTAGGCCTTGAGGGTTTCTACCTCACTAGGCCTTAGTCACTTACTCATTACCTTACCCATTCTCTTGGGTTACTCTTACTCAAACTCTCTTATTCTCAATCTCAACTTCTCAATTTCTCAACTCAAACTCAATTTCTCAAATTTCTCAAGTTTCAACTCAATTCTCAAATCTTAAGTTCTCAAAGGGATATCTTTTAAGTCATTACCCATGACCTCCGGGCAGAGTCATACACAAGATTCACCACCGGGCTTTCAAATACAAGTCTTACTTCCTCGGTTTCGACCCTACTCCGGGTCTAGCATGGTGGGAAGGTTCGATTATCAAACGGAACTATACACTTAGCTCCTCAAATTCTCAAACTTCTATTTCTCTACCGGACTACTCAAATTCCCAAAACTCCTCTCTCGGAGTTATTTCATAATCTCATAGATTAGCCTAGAAGTATCTCTCTCGATATCATCTAATAGCTTAGCGAATTCCTCAATGTTTAGTATCCTCAGATTTAAGGGTTTCCCCAACTTATCAAATACTTGTATGTTCGGGACATTTTCTCATATTGGTCGGTTCCTCATATTGTAGGTCGACTATTTTTCTAAGGGAGTTGATGGTCCCTTCTCATTCTTCTACTTCTCTCAAAAGTTCTTATCTTTGAACGATAACCAATCTCTTAATAGAGGTTTCATCATTTCTTTCCATTATTGGTTATTTCATGGATTGTTCATTTTGGTTCTCTAACCGTCCTTGGGAGTTTACTAACCTCGTACAACTCTCTCACGTTCTAGTGAGTTCATATGCTTGCATTATCGTTATTTTTGATTCGATCGTTTTTGTGTGTTTTCACGTTATCATTAATTTGCAAACGAATCTTCCTACGAGTCTCTAATCAAGCAATACTCATCTACGAGTCGGTCTATAACACTAAGTTAGACCACGCAATCATTCAAGTATGTTAGTTCATACATCATACATCAAGACATACATATCAGATGCAATAAATCATTTTCATGCTTTTATCTTGATTAAGTCGGCACACCGCACACAAGCACACAAATCAGTGTAGCCACGTTAGCATACAGGGCATGCGAAAATCATACCTTACACCATGGATTAACCTTACCGGGTCACCTCACGTTCCTCAGTTTACTCTCGAATCACTGATCACAGATCAAGTGGTTCTATTAATATCTAGATCATACGGTATGTACTACTCTTACTCCCGTACTTACCCCGTTATCCCGCTAATCTTAGGTTCTTAGGGCATATTCTTCTCACCATAATTACCCTACCAATGGCTTACTACTAACACCATTTTTTTTGTTTGACCCGACCGACCCAACCCTGGGTCGATCCCCTGGGTCGGTCGGGTGCAGAGACATCGAGGTCCAAAAATTCCAGTCCGACCGACCCAGCCAGGGTCAATCCCTTGGGTCGGTTAGATGCAGAGGACATCCTGATTAAAAATTCTAACTCAACAGACCCAGCCAGGGTCGGTCCCCTAGGTCGGTCGAATGTAGAAGGCTCCGAGTTTGAAAAATTGCAGGCTGACCGACCCTACTAGGGTCGGTCCTAGGGTCGGTCGCACCCAGTACCCTATTTTTATTACTCATTTTGAACTCCAAATTCACCTCAATTCTCACCTGACCTTTTCCTAATCATTCCACATGTTTCCTAACATGTTTTAGCACCCTATAACATGCTCTAAACCTCTTCAAATCATCGGTCCAATTCATCACCGAATTCTTGTTCAATTCCCACATTTTCATTCTTACATTTTTGCATCTTGCACCCTTGTGCATTTATAACTTCCTCTTGGTGGTTTACCTCTTGTTCTCACCCATTTTGACCATTCCAAACTCTTCCTTAACAAATGCATTAACTATACCCAAGTCCATCCTCCATTTCTAAGGTTAAGCACACTAACTCTTCTCTAGAAATTTCAAGACTTTCTACTCATCTTTGCTACAGATTTTTGTCTCTCTCCAATCCATTTCTCCATTTACCATTCCAAGGTTATTACTCAACTCAACTCAACTTAATAAACGCCTAGGTTCTCCATCTTATTAAGTCACCTAAAACACTTATTTTCTACTAAAATTTTGCCATAGTTTCCCCGTAAAACTAACATATCCAAACTCATCAATTCTCACCTAAATCAATCCAAAACTAGCCACACCCATAAAGGGTCCTACCAGCACACAATAATTCACCAAAATCCACCAAACACAACATATATAATGCATAAATTATAAATGCATGGCTCTTAGGCCCTTAATTCATAATTCAATCACAATTTCTTTTCTCTAACTACCACACACATTTCTAGCACTATTCTTTTGGTTCATTCTTTTAATTAACTCCTTCCTAAAATTCTAAAACATATAGAATATACATTAAGGTTAGTTTCTTACCTTGAATTCTCAAATTTCCTTTTCCATTCTCTTCTCCTCTTCCCCACTTCTCTCCACTCCAAAATCAGTCGAGGGCAAATCACTTACCCAATTCTCTAGACCACATTTAACAAATAAATGGGACTAAGCAAAGCTACTTAGGCACATTAATTATTCTAGAACAAGGAGAGGTGCTTAAAGCACTAATTATGGGATTACCTTTTGAAACCTTAGAGTTAGTTTTTGCTCATGAATCAAAGGAGAGTTCCAATCCACCATTGGAGGCTTGCATGAATGCTCAAAACAAGAAAATATCAAGGCACCATGGGAGGCCAAAATCGGTCACAAGGAGAATGAAGAGGAAATGGATTTTTGTTGAATCTTTTACCTTAAATGAGAGGGGAGACTCCAAGTTTCAAGAATATATAGTTTTCTCTTCAAATGGGATATACATGTGGATATGAACTTCACCATTTTTGGATTTTGAAAAGAGAGGAATGTAGAGCTTGGTGAGGGGAGCAAGAATATGTAGTTATTTTCTCACTTGGAGCTTTAATGAAGCTTGTACAAGAGGAGGAAGTGCAGAAGCCATGGGAGTTTGTTGAAGAAGCTCAAAATCGCCTGCAAGGGAAGGGAGGAAGGGGAAGAAAATGGTGGGGAAGAAGAGGGAAGGTGAGAGAAGAGAGAAATGAGAGGAGGGAGGGGGAAAAGTACCTTTTCTACTTTTCCCACTTTTCTCTTTTTTTCTTTTCTTCCTTGTCTTATTCTAGCTAGTTATTACTTGTAGAGGGTGTTAAATACCCACATAAAAAAACCGGCCCCCTTAATTAACCCAGCTAGGGGCGTTTTCGTCTTTTACAAGAAACACTAGTTAATTTACCCGGTTTTAGCACTATTCACTAACCAGACCCGTTTTTCCGGATTTTCTCGTTTCTTTGATTTTAATGGTTCTTAAGCTTCCGTTAATGTTTAATTATAGTTATATAGTCAAATATAATTTTTACGGGTCTGTTTGACCACTTAAATTCATGTTTTTGGGTTTTCTCGAAAAACGTGCTTTAAGACTACGTTAGCGTTTTAACCCATTATTTGGATCCATTTTCTTCAGGAATTGTTCCCACATATTTCTTAGACATAATTAAGCCTTAGGAATCCATCTAGGACCCTAACCGAGGTCGTATTCCTCCTATGGTCACATAACGCTTATTTTTGTGTTTTATGCTTTTTAAGCATTTTCTCTTCTCTTTTGGTTTTATTTCCTTCACCAATATTCTTTAGGCGCTATTAGGCCTTCAAATATCATATTAGAGTAATTTAAGCACCATAATTAAGTTCGGGTTATTTCATTGACGTGTCCATGTTAGGCATTTGCCTTGCTGTGTTTAGGCTGGGTATTTATTCCAGCTATTATGTGTTTCCTTTGGAATTTTTGAGACATATCAAATGTCTGTACTCAATAACCAGTGCTCCTCGCACTTCCTAACTCTTATCTACTCCCCTGAAATGAGTTCTCTGATTCTTTTAGACTCGTTAGCTTAACTGAGTTCTTTCTCTTCAATCGTTTGAGGTAATAGCTGCTCTGGTCTGAATTCGCATCGCTGACAGTGGTGTGAAGTCGACTACTTCTCGTGTTCCTTACAATATTCGTTTACATATGTGGGGTACCTTATTGATACATTACTACTTACCCGACTAACTTATAACTAAGTCTGTCAGGCCCGTAAGCTCCTTAGGAGTGCGGTCGTCCCACATCTCATTTTTGTATACTTGTAGTGTCCGTCACATGCTTAACTATTGTTAATTTTTGAAGTATTTTGTTGTCAACTCCACTTGTATCGTCCTATGATAACACACATATGGTTCTTCCTGAACTTAATAAAGGGAAATTCATCTACTGTTTCTTAGGTATGTTTTACCTTCTTTACGTGTTTAGTACGAACCAGGTCCTTTCTTTCAGGTTGATACCGTCGGATCGTTTGATTGTCCTAAAAGTTGTTCGAAAGTGAACTGGTGTAACTTACCTGCCCTGTGTGGCGTTGATGTCAGTGTAGATCTTCTAGGTTTGACTTTAAAAAAATATGAGGTTTGAAAGAAATTTTTGAGTTTGAAAGAAAAAGTTTTCATGGCTGTAGACACCAAAAATTCTCACCCCATAAAGCAAAATTCAAACAAATAAATAAAATAAGAGGGTTTTCGCCTTTCTTTTCAACACTTATTCATGTACATACCAAAATGAAACTTTCATTTTATGACAAGCTTTTTATATATCAATTAAAAGCATTCATTTTCAAACTTGTCCATTTTAGTTATTTACTTATTTTACCATTTTATTTCATTCTATTTGTATTTGCTTATATACATAAATAGATATTTTATATTGGTCTTATTCTTTGCTATTTTATTACATCTGTATAATATATCATTTCATTGATATTTTTACTTGTATTTTATCCATTAGTATTCACCTTTTATTTTTCCGTTATTTTTATTATTTTCAAAATTATTCTTCATCATTTTATGTATATTTCATGAATATTATACTGTATTGTCTATTATTTTTGTCTTCATTATATTATTTCATGTCTTTTTAAAATAGAAGAAAACACCATGTTGTTACATATGAAACATTTTTAGTCTTACTTTGTACTTTCGTTTAAAACATTAATGTTTTAGGGAACTTTTTCAATCGGAGCCACTGCTCTCATATTATTCCTTGTATTAATCTAACAAGTTTGTATAATGGAGTATTCTTTATTTATTGTCTTCTAAGTTCGAATTTGAAACCAGGCTTTTTGTTTATTGTTGCATAAACACTTCGAATATTAACTTCCTCCCAACTGGTACATGTACTCGGCTGAGAATCAAGAGGTGTGCGGTTCAAGCCCTGAGCCCTGTCTCCGGTCTATTTTCATTTCATTTTTTTTGATTCCAACTTGGGTAGGAAAACTCTAACTTGCATCAGGCGGCCACATATCCCCTGCCCCTGTTATAAATAAGCAAACTACACATAACCTAAAAACCAACAGCAGCACAGCCGACATACACAAATCCCACAGTAGCCCATTCTTTTCTTCACGTCTTTCTCTTCTTCCTTAAGCAGGTGAAGAAAGATATATAGTCTTTGTTCTTCATTCACATTTTCACGTGGGTATCAAGCAGGAGAATACAAACTGAGCCCCTATTTCCATCCTATTCAATCACTTCGGTCTTGCAATCAAAACTGTCGAACCAGACACACATTGCTCTGAAAATATTCTTTCATTCTCTTCATCATGGTACGGTAATTTGAAATCAAAACTGGCGGACAAGAACCATCAGCATACTGGCGAGCAAGGAGCACACAGGCCTCGTCTCTATGATTCTCGACATTCAAGCTGGAGAACAAAGGAACCTGCAGCCCTTCCCCACGACGGAACATTCCTGCGCTGCGCTATCTTCATTCTCTTCACGTCGACACCAGCAAGTATCACGGAGAGCAGCACCATCAATGACGCCTTCCACCTCCATCTTCTGTCCTAAAGAATTCATCCTCTATCCTGGTATTTCATCCTGAACCGAAACACTAATAAATTTCCATGCTCAATGTGCATCAGCAAGGTGGAATCTGCATGTGCCTGCTTCTTGATCGTATTTTCTGTTTTCCCGACTCAACTGCGCTTCTGTTCTTTTCTCTTGTGTGTGCGTATGTATTTATTCTGTTGGATCCGTGCGAGCGCACCCCCTTTTTATCCCCATCTGGTTCATCAATTCGTTTGTCCATCTCTATATGACATGGCACTTTATTTCCATGCTTTATGCAATCAAGTTCAGAGACGTGCAAAACATTTGTTTGTAGATAACTACCGCAAAAAAATGTGTTTAGTTTCTTTTGTCTGTGTACACTATAAAAAAAAAAGATTGGTCCATGTTCAGAGGGCCCCCCCAAAATAAAGAACTCTTAATTAATTTCAGATTTACGAGCTTAAAAGAGTCGCAAGGTTTCAGCTTGTAGACATGTTTGGCTTAAAGCCTTTGATTAAGTAAAAATAAAATGCAAACTGATTTCTAGAGTCGGATTAATGCCTCCTGTCGTTTTCCTTATCTGATATTTGGTTTATTTCTTTATCAAGTACGTATTGTTTACGTTCATTTCATGATGACTTATCTTTATTTTACTTTTATCTGTTTTAAGCTTATTAGTTCTAAGCTCTAGTTATTCCCCCTTAGGACCTTTTGACTAACAGAAAAGCTTCGGATGTATTATTGCTCCACACCTAACGGGTCTCTTATTCGTTCCGTGGGGCAGTAATCTCCTATAGCTCCAGAAAACATCTAAACCACCTTTATATGTATATAAGAACAAAAACTTCAAAAAACAAGCCCTTAAGGCTATTTTAGGAGGGCTTAGAATGTGAAACCACCCCGTGCCTAGCGGGTCTCTCATTCGTTTTATGTGGGTGGAATCGTCCTTTACCTTCAACTCACCCATAATCAAGAGTTTAATAAATTAATAAATTGATCCGTCTCACTTGTTAATATCTCACAAATTAGCCAAAATCAATAAGGCCCATCTGACCCAATTTCCAGAGATCCAAAACAAGACCTAAATTTGACCAAATTCAAAGCCCATTTCCAAGGTCCAAATTCAAACCACCAATAAGGCCCACATTTGGCCCATTTCTAAAAATCTCATTCAAGCCATTTCAAATAAAAAAACCAAAGCCCAATCAAGGCCCAAAAGCCCAACCAAGGCCCAATTAAGCTCAAAAGTCCAACGAAGACCCATTTCAGCCCAATTTCCAACTAAACCCAACACCAGCCCGATTCGGCCCATGTGCCCAATGCTGACCCGGCTTGACTTTGACACGAGTCCAAACTTTGACCAATCCAAACCTTGACCTTTGACTAAACTTTGACCATGACCCAAGCTTTGACCAAGACCCAAACTTTGACCAAACCTTGACCCGAATGTCAAACTTTGACCAAACCTTGACCCGTATGTTGACCTTTGACCAAACCTTGACCCGAATATTGACCTTTGACCAAACCTTGACTTGAACTGTGACCTTTGACTAAACTTTGACCATGACCCAAGCTTTGACCAGGATCCAAACTTTGACCAATCTGAACTTTGACTAGCCCAAGTTGACCTTGACCCAACTATGACTCAATCCCATTTTGACTTGGTCTAACTTTGACCCGCCTTGTTTTCCAACCCCAACCAAATTCGACTCAAACCAAATTCAATTCCAAACCCGATTCATTTCAATTCAAGCCCAATTCAAAATCAATTCAATTCTTAATTCAATTAGATTCAATCTCAATTTCAATCCAATTCAATTCAAAATTCTTTTCATTCCCAATTCAATTCAACTTCATTTCAATCCCAAATAATTCCAAACATCATAAATCTCAAACTCCTTGAAACTCCAAAGTCCTTAGAACTCAAGCATCTCGAATCTCTAAACGTCTCAACAGCTCAACAGACTCGAACGTCTCAACAGCTCAACAGACTCGAACGTCTCAGCAGCTCAACAGACTCGAACGTCTCAACAGCTCAACAGACTCGAACGTCTCAGCAGCTCAACAGACTTGAACGTCTCAGCAGCTCAACAGACTCGAACGTCTCAACAGCTTAATAGACTCGACCGTCTCAGCAGCTCAACAGATTCAACCGTCTCAGCAGCTCAACAGACTCGACTGTCTCAGCAGCTCAACGAACTCGAATATCTCCATAGACTCAGCAAACTCAAAAACCTCAAGAACCCTCAGCTTTTCACACCCGAACACCTTCAAAACTTGTAACCCTTTCAAGCCTTGATCATCCTACAGACCCGAGCATCTCATAGACTCCGTCATCTCAAGATTTTAAATGTCTCACAGACCCGAGTGTCTCATAGACTTTTTGCACCTCAAACTTCAAAATGAACCCGACAATGTGTCAAACCTCACAAAACGACCACAAAACCTCTTTGACCCCTCAAAGACCCAAAAGGTCAAAACCTCAATTCCTTCAAAACCACAAAACTCCCAAACCTCCAAAAGCCCTGAACTACGTAAGGTCTGATCTCAACATGGAGTTGAGTACGTAGGCAACCCACACAGGGTGCAACCCCACATCAATCAAAATACCCTTTTGCACTCAGGCATTTCACCTCCAAACAACCCCGTGCACCTCCAACCTTCGATTACCTCAAAAAACTAAACCAACCCAAAATAGTGAACTACGTAAGGTCTGATCTCAACATGGAGTTGAGTACGTAGGCAGCTCATTTAGGGTGCGACCCCATTCCAAACAAAAAACTCTTTTCCCCCCTCTAAGGTGGCTCATATATCTCTCAAACACTCAAACCTTCTTCGGCTCCCACAAAGTTCAAACCATCAGACTTCAAGCTTTGTCTATTCACTCAACCTTCGAATTCCCCAATTCCCTCTTCTAGGCGCTAGCTTGGCAGAAAAGCTCACCTCATCCACTCTCTCTTTCTTCTCATCCTAATCCTATCCTTGGCTTTTAAATGAATCTCTCTAAAAAGGTTTTGAAAGAAGGTAATCCTGACAATTGGAGACAGAGGTTTCCTCAGGCACCAATCCGAAGTCGTGGTCGTTGCCACTTCTAAGGGGTGTAACCCAGCGCAAACCCACACAGAATCTCTAGTATGATCAGATAAGTCCTATCCATAGGCAACAAATCGTCAGAGTCAATTAACGGTTCTTAGAACCCTTCTCCTCCCTTCCTAGTTCCTTAGGTCAAACTAGGTGGCGACTCTAGTCAATTTCCGCCCTTAGGGCATAAGTCCGCGTGGAGCCCTTCGAGAGCGAGTGTAGTGCACACTTGCACTCCCCTTCATGCTTTCTGGGAAAGACGGACGATTTAGTAGGTATTTGAGGGATGCCAGAATAACGGGTTTTCACCCTCCACAGAATGACATTTTTCTAGGGTCTCGACTTTTTAGTCAGACCATATTTATATAGACCCCCCTCATACCAAAAAATCACCCTCCACAATGGCCTTTTTGGTGGCTGGTGGTCTTTGACCAAACCTAGCTTCTCGCTGACTGGTATATTCTTTAATACAATGGTTAGGCCGTTAGGCCCTTCCAAGGTTTTATTTTTCAAGTTCTTAGGATTTGTGATCCTATAATTGCTTTATTGCCATCGTGGTACTTTACTAAGTCCTTCCTAGTCGTTAAAAGTTTCCTCAAATAGCCCTGTTATTACAGCACTTACTATGGTAAGTGCGCCATGCAGGCTTGCTATCGGTTCAACACATACCGGTTGCGGTATTGCTTCCATCCGTACCGTATTCGGTAGCCTTATTGGCTCTTCCTTTGATCCTCTGATCTTAATTATCGATCTTCTGAGTAGCTTCTCATTCGTCTTGACATGGCAGTCATTCATCTGGGTGCCTCTCCACTCTTGGAGACCCCTTGAAATACCCCTAACTAATTAAACATTGATTAAACATTTAATTAATTAAATTAAGGGCTAAACATGCCTTAAAACCAATTTAAAAACAACAATGGTCAACATAAAGTAAATATTACACCCTTTGACCATTTAGGGCAAATGTATGCGTAAATGAATTCCTTAGGATCCAAAATTAATTCCTAAGCATATTAACTCATAAATGAATGTAATAAAATTATTGGACAACACTCCAACATAAAGAACAAGCATTAACATGCTTAAAAGTCACTTAAGGCAAAAATGTGCTCTAAGAAACCTTAAAGGTCTTGTGATCTCCATTGGAGTCCAAATTGGATTTCTAAGTTTAGTAATCATGTAATGAATGAAATCAATCAATTACCAAAGAAAACCAAGCTCAAAAACAAGCTTTAACACAAAATGTGCACTAAAACACCTTAAAGCACCTTTGTGATAAATAAGTTGAGTCCTGAATTACTACAACATATTGCAGGCTTGATTCAAGGAGATAAACATAATACCGTGAAATAAGAGAGATCATTTTCAAATTTTCAGATAATGATTTGAATTTACTAGTTTCTAATTGGTGTTTAATGAGTAAGAAGTCATCATTTTTTGCTACCAAGCGGATTCTTGATACAGGAGTGGCAGATCATATGAGTGGGTGTTTTGATATGTTTAAAAATCTAAGAAGTTTCAATACAATAAGTCTGTTGTTTTACCGGATGGTCGGCCACAAAAGTTAGCAGAGTTAATGATGTGAAATTTAGAAACATCGTTTGGCTTGGTGGAGTGCTTTATGTTCCAGAATTTTTGTTTAATCTTGTTTTAGTATGAAAGTTGATAAAGCAGTACCCGCATAATCTTGATTTTACTTCTCATTATTGTTCTGCCCATGACCCTAGTACAGGGATGACTGAACTATTGGGAGAAGAGCATGACGAGTTGTACTTTCTAAATGTACAACAAGTTAAAAGTTGGGCAAAAGGGTTGATCCAACGGGAGAATGTCACAGATCACAGAGATTTGAGTATAGTTTCTTTTAGAAATTTGTCAACATTTGAGACACATGTTAAGTTAGGACATGTATAGTTTGATAAACTAGTTGATATGGGATTAAAAAAGAGGCAAGAATTTTCTCCTCACTTAACTTGTGATGTTTGTTACAAAGCACAAGCTCAATGACGTCCTTTTAGTAGTTTTGAAATTAAAACTGTGTGACCTTTTGAGGTGACACACATTGATGTTTGGGGACCGTTCCAATCTAATACATATAATGAATTCAAGTACTTTGTTTGTTTTGTTGATGATCATACTCATACGACGTGAATAGAGGCAATTGATTCGAAAATTGAAATTGTTCGGAGTGATAATGCTAGTGAATTGGGTAGTTCTAATGAAGGCAGTGAGTTTTACAACAATGAAGATATTGATCATCAGACCACTTGTGCTTAAACACCACAACAGAATGCTTTGACTGAAGGAAAACACATTATCTTCTCAAGACTGCTAGGGCTTTGTATTTTCATGTTGAAGTTCCTGTGTTGTATTGGGGAGAGTGCATACTACATATAGAATTTCGGTTAATCGTCTTCACACAAAGGCTTTGAAGGGTAAGACGCCTTTTGAGTGTCTTCATTGGAGAAAGGTTTCTTATGATGACATCTAAACCTTTGGGTGTCTTTGTTACAAAACTATTGTGGCACCTAAAGATGGCAAGTTGCTCATGTGTGAAGGCATGCGTTTATCTAGGGGAAGATCCAAGAATGAAAGGACAGAAGGCGTTGAGTTTGGTGTCACATAGGGTGGATATTTGCAAAGATGCTAAGTTTCATCCTCACATATTTCCATTTAGGAAAGGTTTGTCTGAATTCATTCCTGATAATAGTAACGTTGATCAGTCTATAGATTTTCCAATTTTTGGTGGGATTCAGATGAACCTGTTCGGTCTTCTTCAAGTCCATAGACTGATTTTAAAGATCATACCATGTTGCCTGATTCAGTGGAAGAACTGCCTTCCATCAATGAGCCAGCAACTGCAGAACAATTGGATGTAATAGTTGAATTTGCAGGTGATGGCATTCACCATTCAGTTCGGAACACACATAGGCCTGGTTACCTTGATGATTATGTTTGTAATGTGACTTTCTATGAGATCTTAGATGATAGGATTTGCCAAAGGAAAGACATTAATATTCTTACAGTATGTGAAAGTTTAACAGATACTAAACCACACAATTCTATGAGTCTTGTGGTGGTTCAGCCCAGTCATTTGCATACTATTTGCTAATGATGGAAGAACCTAGTTACTATCACGAGGCTATAGTGCATTATCACTAGAGCGATGCTATGCAACAAGAGTTCAGTGCTCTAGAGTACAATCACACTTAGGAGGTTGCTGATTTACCACAAGCCAAGAAGCTCATAATGTGCAAAATGGGTTTATAAAGTGAAACTTAAGTCTTATGGTACCTTGGAATGGTATAAAGCCAGACTCATGGTGAAAGGTTTCACCTAACGTCAAGGGCTTGATTATCATGAAACCTTCTTGCCTGTTATCAAAATGAATATGATTCATGCTCTTATTTCTATGGCTCTACATAAAGGATGGGTAATCAATCAGGTGGATGTGAATAATGTCTTTTTACATGAAGATTTGGTTAAAGAAGTTTATATGAAAATACCTCTTGGTTTGGAAGTGCGGGAAAGAATAAGGCTTGCATGTAAAAGAAGTCCTTGCATCAATTAAAACAAGCTTCACGATAATGGTTTTCTAAATTCACTCATTTCCTTAGAACCATGAGTTTTGTGTAGTCAAAGAATGATTATTCTCTTTTCTTTCGGAAGGTAGGAGTTCACTATATTTATATAGCTATTTATGTAGATGATATGCTTGTTATTGGCATGCATCAAGAACATGTTGATTGCATCAAACGTGCTATGGATGATAATTTCAAGATTAAAGACTGGGGTTAGTTATGATATTTCATTGCCATTGAATTTTTTCTTCTTAGTCAAGGTGTTGTTCTATCTCAATGAAAGTTTTGTGTGGATCTTGTGGAAGAGTATCAATGTCACAATGTAAAACCGGTTGCTAGTCCCATAATTGTTGGTCTTATCTCACTGCTAACATAGGTGAGTTGCTAGAGGACCTTATTACCTACAAGAGACTTATTGGCAAGTTGAATTATCTCTTCAATACCAGGCCCGGTCTTAGTTTTATTATTCTAGTTTTAAGTCAGTTCATCGAAAGGCCATAGAACACTTATATGAAAGCAGCTTTACAGGCGTCACATTTTGTTAAAGGCTTGATGAATTATGGCTTAGTATTGAACAAAAAAGGTGATTCCCCACTAAAACTTATAGCTTACTATGATTCTAATTGGACAACATGCCCAAATATGTGTAGATCTGTATCGGAGTTCTACGTTTGGTGATAGTCCGATTTCTTGAAAGAATAAGAAACAAAGTTCTGTTTCCCTATCTAGTGTTGAGGCAGAGTATCATTCATTACGTGGAGTTACAACAAGCTTACATGGTAAAGTCGTTTGCTCCATGACTTTGAAGTTGATGGTATTAACCAATCATTATTAAGAGTGATAATCAATCAGCCATCACATTACCTGTAATCTTATCACCTTGAATTAACTAAGCATATCGAGATTGACTATCACTTTATTCATGAGAAGATCCAACAAGGTTTGGTCGATCTTACTTATACCCACGCTTCCCCACAATTGGCAGACATGATGACAAAAGCTCTTTTGGGGGCTGATATAAGAGTCAACTTCAACACATTGGCATGATTGATGGTACTAATCCAAGACTTGCTTAATGAGTCTACCCGCATCTTCCGGGAGGGTGTTGGAATATATCAACGTCTATCTGATGACTGCTCGTTTGTTGGGACCCGTATAGAGAATTATATTGATATTTGTTGTTGTTGTGACTGGATCTGTACGCAAGAAGTCTCCTCGCTGGACAACATTATATTGTTGTTTCGTTTTTGTTTAGTGTTTCAGTCATTCTTGGCTAGAAGCATATGTAGCTATTTTTGGCTACATTTAAAATTGTATAGTTTGTGTAGTGTAAATGTACAGGTTTTGTAAGCTTATTCTACAGTTTAAGAAGTAAGTATGTACATTTAGTAGAATTTTAATAATATTATAATTCAATTTAGGAAAAATTCACAATATACCCCTTTTTTCTTTCGTGATTCACAATATACCCCTGTTAGTTTTCGTAATTCAACTTTAAACATGCTTAAATGTTGTCCAAAATTGATGAAACTTTACATGGACGATGCTAAAGTGTTATATTTTGGTCCAATATCAAATTTGAAGTTTTTTAAGCTCACATGTGACTCGTGGGACCCAATGAAAATTATGACATGTTCGATCTTACTTATACCCACACTTCCACACAATTGGCAAACATGATGACAAAAGCTCTTATAGGAGTTGATATAAGAATCAACTGCAACATATTGGCATGACTGATGGTACACATCCTAGACTTGCCGAACGAGTCCACCCACGTCTTCTTGGGAATGTTGGAATATATTGACATCTGTCTGATGTCTGCTTGTTCATCCGGACCCGTACAGGATGCAAGTCTTACCCGAACGTTACATAGCGGCAATGGAGAATTATATTGATGTCCTGTGATGACCGGGACCGGATAGGTATAGATCTTCGGTATGGAGAACTTGGAGATGGGGTCATATTACAAGGTGGAGACTATTCACTTGTCAACAAAGAATTGGAAGAAAAATATTAAGAGAAGGAAAAGATATTAAAAAATAAAACAACACACGCGAGAGGAAAGAATGGGGGAGGCTGAATATGATTGTTGTTATTAGGAGAGAGAAACAAATATTTTTGTCAAAATGTTATATCTTACAAAATATAAGTGCAAAAATAAAAAAAATTATATCATTGTTCATCATTTTTCGTGCTCTTCAAAACAAGATACATCATGGATATGTTTTGGTAAACTTAAAATTTTATGTTTTTATAAGGAGTATATATTACGTATTTTTAAAATGAATCTTCTTTAAGAATAAAATGAACCTTATTCGTTAACAAATTGAATCTTATCCTAAACACTCTAAAAACTTCTCTAGAAAAGTTAAAAATGTCAAAGGCATTTGTATGATTTGTAGGGTAGGGTTTAGGGTTCACTTTCAATAAATGAAAGGTTCATGTTGTTCTCGCATAAGTTATGGTAGGATTAACTTTTACTAGTATTAAACAAAATATTCACTCTTCTTAACCTTAGATTCACCTTTAAAAAACCTTTGATTCACTTTTTTTAAACCACTGATTCACTTTTCTTAAACCTCTTATTCACTTTAGTTAAAACAATCTATTACGAGAATCACTTTTCTTAAACTTTTGATTCACTTTTCTTAAGCGCATGATTCACTTTTTAAAAATCTCTGATTCACATTTGTTAAACCTCTTAATCACTTTAGTTAAATAATCTATGCTTACGAGATTTACTCTTATTACTCTGATTCACTTTGTAACAACTTGTGATTCACTTTTTAACAACCTTTGATTCCAAAACGTCTGATTCACACTAGTCAAACAATCAGAATCACTTTAGTTAAACAATCTCTGTTTATGAGATTCACTTTTTAAAACCTCTTATTCACTTTTAAGCAACTCTCTGATTCACTTTTTAATAACTTTTGATTCACTTTGTAACAACTTTTGATTCATTTTTCTTAAACTTAAGATTCACAATGAATCTTAAAAATATGTACATACAAAAAATAAAAAATTTATCAAAACATATTCATGTTTGATCTTATTTTGAAGAGAACGAAAAATGATGAACAATTGTATAATTTGTTTTATTTTTATACTTATATTTTATAAGTTATGACATTGAAAAAAAATCTCTCTCCTACTCACACCCCTCCCTCCCGTATCCACGCACGTCTCTTATTTCCTCTAATTCTCTCTTTTTTTCTTTTTTCTTTATTCCACCTCCAAAAAAGTGTGACACAAACTATACATTAATACAAAAAGACAAAACTATCTCCATATTACAAGCCGGTGCTCGAAAACGCCTAGATCTCTCCGGACAACAATAAATTAACGGTGGAGAATTATATTGATGTTCGTTGTTGCAGTGACCGCATCTGGACGCAAGAATGCTCCTCTTTGGCCAGGTTCGAAAACGTGTAGATCTCTCCCGTACAAAGATCAATTAACGGTGAAGAATTAAATTGATGTTCGTTGTTGCAGTGACCGCGTCTGGACGCAAGAATGCTCCTCGCTGAACAACATTATTGTTGTTTCGTTTTTGTTTAGGGGGTGTTCGTTCACTACCTTAAAGCCCCAAAACAACATTAATCAACATTTAACATTCATGTTTGACGTGACATTTGTGCGATCTGTCCCTGATTTTTCGCGCGATTTGAACCCGAACCAACTTTTAGATTGAGGTTGGTTTTGCTGGTTCATAAATTAAAGCTATGTATGGAAGTGGTAATTTACAAGTGTACCCTCATTTTCTCATCTTCAGTTTCTTCCCATCGACGTCCACTTGATGCGCTCTTCAAGTTCAAACTTTCTCATACTCATCGGCAACTACCATTTTCAAATTAACAGGAATTGAATCTTGAGGTAAGAATCCAGTGTATTCTGATGCAATTGTTCGGTGAAGATCATTATAAATACATATGGATAGTGACTTTGGGTTGCAGAGATTGAAACCCTAGATTGAGTCGCACATCTGCAATTATTGAGGAAAGAATATTGCAGACTGTGGAGTTCTGTAATTTTGCCGGCATCTGTGTATCTCCATCACGGTGGAGTTTCATCCTTGTATTTCGGCATGGTGGCGTTCTTTAATTTTGTCGATGAAACAGAGCTAGGAGAGGGTGATGTTCTATAATTTTGCCGATGAAGAAGGTGGAGAGGTTGTGGAGGGTAGTTAGGTCCATTTTACACCCACATATTTAAAATATTCAAACTCACAGACCAACGGCCCAATTACCGACCTTACTTTAATGTGGGTCAAAACATTTTATAAATTAATGTCATCAACTTTTTACCTCTCACAAATCAACGGACGCTTAGTGTTTTATAATAAATTCTGATGTCAGCGCCGTTTCCTTGTATTGACTGATATAAAAAGAAAAACAGGAACCCTAGAACACGTGGTCATGTCATGTACTCTTCTCACGCTTTACATCAATCGTACATTATTGATTTTTGTACTTCACAGACTTAGATGACTAATTATTGTTTGTGAGAATAAAATTTACTGACTAATTCAGAGTTTATGATTAATGGCGTGCACCCTTTATTTATTTATTTGGTCAAGAAAGATGTACTAATACATTGTTTATGATGTCGTCAAGAGGGATATAAGTTGACAAGGTATTTATTGATAAATTGTCTTGCTTATTTGGTCAAGAAAGATGTACTAATACATTGTTTATGATGTCGTCAAGAGGGATATAAGTTGACAAGGTATTGATAAATTGTCTTGCTGCGCCTTAATTTCTAAGATCAAGAAAGACTGTTAATTATTAACGATGGATGCATTATCTTCCTCTTTGAAACCACCAAGAAAGCTATCTCCACTCTCTAGTTTCCGTGATAAACCCCTGAATTCGACTTCTATTATGCAATCAGTTGAGCTACTGCAACCTGCGGCATCAAATATTAGGAATACAATCACCTCCGCTGCAACAGTCAAACAAAATAAGCCAGTAAAAATAACGAGATCTTCACCGAGGTTTGATCATCCTGTAAACAGTCTCTTAGATTGGTTTGATAGTATAATTAACACCTTCATTGACCCTCCCCTCCATCCATGGTTGGATCCTCAGTTCGTCCTGTCCGATAACTATACCCCGGGATGAGCTCCCCCCAACGGAATGCCATGCTATATTCGGTTACCTACCGTCGTGCCTGGACGGTGCATATATGCGGGTCGGACCCAACCCACAGTTCCTACCACGTGGGCCTTACCACTTCTTCGACGGCGACGGGATGGTCCACTGTCTACGCATAACAGGGAGCGGGAGTCGCGTCACACTATCTAGCCGTTATGTTAAAACCTATAGGTTCAAACTTGAGCGACAAGCAGGCGCCTCTTTGTTTCCTAATCTTTTGTCTGGATTCAACAGTATGTCCGCTTTGCTTGCCCGTGGTGTCTTGGCTGCAGCCCGTATAGCCGCTGGACAGTATGATCCGAGAAAGGGAGTTGGGTTAGCGAACACTAAGCTGGCCCTAATTGGTAGCAGGCTCTACGCTCTTTGCGAGTCTGATCTCCCGTATGAAATCCGGGTAAACCTCGAAGGCGATGTTTTAACACTTGGTCGGCAAGATTTCAGCGGTAAACTATCATTCAACATGACGGCTCACCCGAAACTTGATCCCGAGACCGGCGAGGTATTTGCTTTCCGGTACGGCCCATTCCGACCGTTCTTGACATTCTTTCGGTTTGATAAGTTTGGAAACAAGAGCGCTGATGTTCCCATCTTCTCCATGAACCGCCCCACACTCATCCATGACTTCGCAATCACACAGAAATACGCCATCTTCCCAGATACACAGCTCGGTATGCTGGACCTAAAAAAGATGGTCTTCCACGGTGGATCCCTCGTCGAACTTGACCCATTGAAAGTTCCTCGGCTTGGAGTGATCCCTAGGCACGCTAACGATGACAGTCAGATGAAGTGGTTTGACGTACCCGGATTTAACATCCTGCATACCATCAACGCCTGGGATGAAGTAGACGAGCTTGGTAACGAGTCCATCATTTTGGTGGCGGCTAATATACTGGCACCAGACAATTTCATGAAGAAGTTGGAGCTGACCCGACCATGTATCGAAAGGGTGCGAATTGATCTCTCTAACGGAACTGTTTCAAGGACGTCACTCCCCGCAGCTACCAATATGGAATTTGGGGTGATAAACCAGGCTTACTTAGCAAGGAAGAACAGGTATGCCTTTTTACACTAGCAAATTTAATAATCTTGTTTAATTAATGGTTGAATTTAATTAACACGACTCTTGCACGCGGTTGCGGTCGTTAGGGTATCCACAACATTCATCTCATCTAAAAATTATATTTTATTACTTAAAAATTCTATTCACTACAATAACAAAATTTCTTAATCTTCTCTCTTAATAAACAACCAAAAACTATCACTATTTAGATGTGAGATAAAATATGAAAGAGAAATACACATAGATGGGTCTAATGTGTCATAAAGAGTGAGGTTCTTATTTAAGAACCTCAGAGAGATAAATTTGATTTAGATGGAATCCACACCATTGTAGAACATTTCACATATATAACCGTATCAAGAACCTTGGACGCCCTTATACACTATACTACTACTATATCATAATCAAGATTTTACCTTAAATTGAAGGTGAAACTTTTTCAGCTAGCACTGACGGCATCGTTTAACAGGTTCGTGTACACTGCCTCGGAGGGTGAAAACCTTAAGTTGGGTGGAGTGGTAAAGCTGGATTTGGAGGCAGAAGGAAAAGGAGATAGCGTGGTGGTGGCAAAGAGGATTTACGGGAAGGATTGTTACTGTGGGGAGACATGCTTTATCGCAAGAGAGCCTGATAACAAGGAGGCTGATGAAGATGATGGTTACTTAGTGGGTTTTGTTCACGATGAGAGTAAAGAGGAGTCGACCTTTGTGGTGATGGACGCTAAGTCACCGGATCTTGAAATTGTAGGGAGTGTTTCCTTGCCACACCGGGTGCCGTATGGGATACATGGGACATTCGTTAGAGAAAAGGAACTGTGACCAGGTCATCCATCATCTGAGCTTGTCGACACGTACCTAAGGAAATATTTTTTTTATAGATTATACTGTATATTTTCTCGAAGCTACGTAGCCAACCGTGTTGTGATGTGTATCGAGAGGAGGTTGCCAAGGGTAATAAATAATATGAAATGTAAGCGGCCGATTCGGTTATGTAGACAGACGTCTTCTTAAAAAACATGTGTATCTTGAATCATACATACATTACGTCCAGTCAAAGTCAAAGTTAAAGTCGTTGATGGTATACAAATTGTTACTTGCTGATCTTAGATTGCCCTCTACCACGTAGCCTTGCGGTTATTATAGCTTGCGGAGTGCCTAGCCAAGTGGAATATAAACTACAATATTGGGTTCTATTAGCTAGTACATATAGGATGCAATTCCAACAGATCCTTAATGTTAAAGGCAAAGATCAGAGAATTCCTTGCTCCCTCTAGGCCGTTTCTGATCTTGCACCATTTTACAGCTTGCGATTTGATTGAATTCCCAATTTTGTTCCAATCTGGTTCCTCATCTTGAAGACTTTTTTGTTTCTTGCTGACCAGATGTTGTAAGTCAAAAAGAGAAACGATCCAACAAAGAGGACACAGAGCTTCATCTACTGTTACTAGATTCATCCCAAATAACATGTCTCTAGTAGCCAAACGTTTCATCAACAGGAACCAGTTGAATGTTTCTATTCTTGGTGGAGCTGCTTTAGTCCATAGCAGTTTGTGCCAGGTGGATGCAGGTGGGTGGTTTGAATTCATCGCTTCTGAATAGAAGCTTTTGACTGAAAAACATTTTTCTTTTCCTACCAGCCATCCTAGTCTATCTTCTCCGTTTCTTCGTGTCAAGACACTATCATTTAGAGTTAGAAGTAGTTGATTCACTTCTTCCATCTCATAATCGAACAGAACCCTTCGCCAAGATGACATCGAATGGGATCTTCAGACACATCACTCTATCTAAATTATCTCGATCATGCTTATAGTTTGTACTCTATGGAATGTTATGGCCTTTACAATACCTTAAATCGTGTAGTTGCTCCCTATTTTTTGCTGTATGGCAAAGGGGGAAAGAAAAGATATGTACTTGTGTTAGTATGACTATTTTCCTTGCATTATGTAATATCTTAGTGAAGAACTTTCTACATGTGGTTATAGTATAAATAAAATTTGTTATCTTCTGTTTCAACCCTTAACAAACTCAGAGGGAATCTTTCTTAGGGGGAATCTTGCTAACAGGAAAATTGTAGGGATGAAAGAATGTACAAAATGAATAAAAGAATCCTACAACTCTACTACGGGTAGCGAAAATCCTAGTCGGAATATAGTGTAAGTAGATTTCGAACGAGAGTATCGAACCCAAGGGACTTAATAAAAAATTAGTCCTAATCCTCGGTAATTACCTATTCTAAACAGGAGGGAAATGTAAATAACAATTTTAACTTAAAATAACTAACTAAAATCCTAGCTAAATGGTATTTACAATGATTTGTCCTAGATTCAGGATTACTTTAACCAAGTACCAATATGATCACACAATAGAATTACAAGACTCGAACTTAACCAAACAAAATGAATGTGCCGGACACCAGATGCACGGCACATTCAAAGACTTTGAATGTGCCGGACACCAAACACCCGGTAGTCTACCCGGCATATTCAAATATCGATTGTATTTCTTGTTTCGGGTCTGATAACAGGAAACTCACTACCTATTGTTGAATCGAACATATTTCATGCCACGAAACGAACAAGGTAGTGGGGGAAAATGGATTAAACTCGACAATCTTAAGTGTTGCTCCCACTGATGCGCAAAAGACAACGGTAAAGATTCATTAAGACTTCCTCTTTCCAATCATACTCTTGATTGATAGATCTGAGTAGAACCTTGAATAAGAAGAATGAGCGATCAACATATTCAACTTGTGACTGACAGAAATCTTAATAAACGTTTGTATTTATATTAAAATGATCATATTGTTTACAAATGGGAATTCATCCTTAACCAAGAAAAAACAAGGATTTCTACTTCACCATTTGCACAAACAAAAGAAGAGATACAATAAGGAGAAGGAAATTGATCATAGCCTTAACTGATAGAGATCTTCTCTTCTTCGAAGATGGTGGAGCAAAACTTCCTTGGACACCAACAGTGGGAGGATGCGGAATTTGAAGTGTGAATGGAGTGTAGGGGTATATTGGAATGTGTTGAATTGTGGAGCCATTCGGCCTATTTATAGACTTCCATTTTCCTTGTGTGCCGGGTGGAATGCCGAGTCACTGTCATCCGGCATCGAATAACGCACGTGCCCAATTGTAATGGTCGAAACCACCAAATCTGATGATGCTTGTGCCGGACAAGGGATGTCTAGCACCATACCCAGCGGTTGAATTGTCAACGGTAAATAACTATTATCTACTGACGAACCATGACGACTCTTCACCTGTGCCGGCTAGGTTCTACCCGACACTACATCCGGTAATACCCTTGTTCTGCTACATTTTGATGTCGTGAGTGGTGCATCCGGCTCTAAGCCCGACAACACTCGTTCTTTGGTTAGAAGTTTACTCCTTGTATGAAAAAGCACACAAAACATCAGTCTGAACATATAACATGACTTTATATAAAATAATATAAATATCAACTATTCTAACCCTAATTTGACTAATATACCTATAAATCTAGCATATAAAATATGATAAGTCTGTGGCCAAATCTCTTAAATTTTCAAATTGCCAAGTACATATAATTTTATATAGGTTGCCATCATCAAAAAGGGGGAAATTGTTAAGTCAATATCCTTTAGTTTTGATGATAGCAAACCTTGTGTTGTGTATTTAACATGTTTGTCAAGTCTTATGATTCAGATAGACAGGCAAAAGAGTGGTTTCACACGCAAGGTTGCAAGCGCACTCGGTTCACGACATGTGCTTAACCAGTCGAGCACCTATCTAGGAGAGCTCAAGCTAGAACCTCGAGCACACACAAGAAGTCAGGCACCACATGAAGATAGTGAATCAAAGACAAAGACTGCAAGAAGATCGACATATCTATGCAGACTCACATATTTACACTATCAACTAGAACACGACAAGAATACAACTCATTAATATGTAAATGGACAAGATAAGTAAAGGGTTACTTATCAGAACAATTACATAGCTGTAATGAAGACTAAAGAGCATTTATGAGCATAATGAAGAAGACAGAATCAGACAAATGGGGCACACAAGTGGTGCTCGACCAATCGAGAGAGCTGCCGCCGACGTGTCCAGTAGTAAAGTGACACATGTTCCGACAACTCCAGATCAAGTTGAAGCCTCTCTACAATACTGGTGTGGTTGTTATGTGATAAGATGAAAGTAGAATAGACTCCTTGACTTTACAAGCTTATAGGACGGTAGTTACATCCTAACTAACCATATATATGCTTGCATTTATTTCGTATGAAAGCAAGCCTGTACAAGAGAGAAGAATATAGAGATAATCAGAGCAAGTGTGAGATATACTTAAGTGTGTGTGTAAGGGCTAGAGAGTTGGTGAGCTGGTTAGGATTGAAGTTGTGTGACAACACTTTTGTAAGTTGGTTGACTGATCAGTCGGGGAATGGTTGGGGAACTGTAGAACGGCTGTCAGAAGAGGGTAGAGGACTTTGGGATAAAGTCCTAAACTGCCCCAGAGTCCATGTGTGAGGGCAAGGGAGATTGAGTGAATTTCTATATGTAAATTATTAATCGATATGGATTTTCTAGTTTAAGTTTATTCCGTGTCTTTCCTTAATCAACCAAGTTTAATTGAGTCCACGATACGTCCACAACCGATCAGGAAAGCATTAGAAGAGCTAGCCAGTTTCATGTGTGTACTAGAAGTTCTAACGTAAGCTTTCCTTGACAGGTACCCGAATGGTTGGGCACATGTCACGAACGGAGTGTGCTTGCGACCTTGCGTGCTAAGCCATTCCTTTACCTATTTATCTAAATTTCAAAGCTTTAACAAACATATTAGATAAACAACACAGGTTTTCTATCATCAAAACTAAAGGATCTTGACTTAACACATTGCTACTGGCCACAATCATTATGGTTATCGACTGTCCGATAAGTTCTCTACATTACATGTGCAAACAATCAGTAAGCTAAGGATGCTCAAATTGTTTGATAAATTCGTTCATCATTCCGCCCCCTTGCTATCCGTGATAGCATTTTTTACCATAGATTTTGCCAATGAGGAAGATATTGTTTAGGTTGCTGATCTTGTGTCTTGTACCGTAGTATTACTATATAATACATGCTTTGGTTATGATTTTTATGTGGTTTTTAGTTCTTGGTTAGTGGCTAATACTTGTTAGTTTTTATTTTGTTATCATGTGACTTTAGTCATTAGCTTTATTCGATCATTTGGTAGTGCTAGGCTGATGAACTTGGGTTTTGTTTAGAATGTTGGGCATTGAGCAACGTGTTGCAATTGGTAGCGGCAAGTAAGCTCTCGCCCGTGCTTGGTTGGTTTCCTATATCGGTAGTAACTTGTATGCCCACCTTGATGTTGGGAGGATCATTATCTTATGATAACAAATGAAGGTATGAAGGTATGTTTTTAGAAAAAAAAAACATAGTAGAATAGTGATGAGTGTCTAAATGAGCACGTTTTAGAGGTGTATTTCATATGTTTTATCAATACTTTTTATGCTTATTTCTCCACTATAGCTAGATTTCCTCTACTTTTGTGTCTTATTGGTGTTTTACACAAAAAATGCTGACACGGGAGGAATAACATAGATAGGAGCAAAGTATACGAAGAGACAAACGTGTGGGCGCAAACAGATTCAAATTTGGAGCTAGAACAAAGAACCTAGAGCAAAAACAAGTTTGGACCATTTTGAAGAGAATGGTGCAGGTCTGTGTCCTGGTATACAGACCCGTACCAGAGTAGTGATAAAGATTCTGCCTATTTTCGGGTGTGGTCTGGGCTTGTGTCCGGGTATACAAACCTGGACCAAGGTAGAGCGCGCGATACTATGTTAAGTCAAGATCTTTTGGTTTTGA
This sequence comes from Limonium bicolor, assembly GCA_023374045.1. Taxonomy (NCBI): domain Eukaryota; kingdom Viridiplantae; phylum Streptophyta; class Magnoliopsida; order Caryophyllales; family Plumbaginaceae; genus Limonium; species Limonium bicolor. The sequence continues at coordinate 121,252,293 of CM041778.1, read as the reverse complement.
AGATAGCGCACCTGTGTTGTTTATCTACTATGTTTGTTAAGCCTTAAGATTCAGATAAACAGGTGAAGAAGTGGCTTAGCACGTAAGGTTGCAAGCGCACTCAATTCGTGACATATGCCAAACCAGACGGGCATCTGTCAAGGAGAGCTCATGCTAGAACTTCTAGTACACACAGGAAGTCAAGCATCACATGACCACATCTCTCATACATCAGATGTAAAGCAAGGACAAAACACTACAAGCGAATCGATAAACCTATGCAGATCCTCACATCTACATAAGCAACTAGCTCACGACAAAAAGCATAACTCATTAATGTGCAAGGCAACAAGATAATTCAAGGGCTATTAATACACATTATCACGTAGCCATAATGAAGTCTGAAGAGAGCATTTATAAGCATTAATGAGCCAGAAAACATTAGACAAATTGAGCACACAAGTGGTGCTCGGTCAATTGAAGGAACTGTGACCGATGTGTTCAATCACAAGGTGACACGTGTTCCTGGCTTTAGATCAAGTTGAGGTTCAATCTACAATTGAGTTGGCTGTTATGCTAAAGGGAAAAGTAGTAACTGATTCATAGAGTCTAGGTAATCATAAGTTGTTAGTTATATCATAACTAACATGTATAAATACTTGCATTTATGTCCTATGTACTCAGCAAAAAAAAAATAGGGAAAAGATAGAGATAATCTGAGCAAGTGTGAGTCTGACTAAAGTGTGTGTAAGGGCTAGGGAGTTGGTGAGCTAGGTTGGACTGGAGTCAAGTGACAATACGTTGTGTAATAGATAGACTGGCCAGTCAGGGAACGGTTAAGGAACTGTAGGGCAACTATTAGGAGAGGGTAGAGGACTTAGGGATAAAGTCCTAAACTGTCCCAGAGTCCGTGGGTAGGGTGAGAGAGAGAGAGATTGAGTGAATTTATGTGTGTAAATTCTCAATTGAAATGGAGTTTCCAGTTTGAATTTATCCAGTCTCTTCCAAACTATCAAATAGTTACAAACAACATAAAAGACACGTCCATGACAGGTCAAGGACGTATCTGGGGGGCATCCGACAGTTTCAATTGGTGTTAGAGCAAGTATTTTATAGAAAGCCAACTACTTTAGAAGATGATCAAAATGTCTCACGCAAGCCTACTAGCGTCAGAAGAAGGTTCTACACCAAATCGACCACCACTTTTCAATGGAAATAACTACACTCACTGGAAAAACAAAATGAAGTTTCACATCAAGTCTGATGATCCAAGGATGTGGAGGGTTATATCATGTGAATATACCTTCCGAGATGCTCAGGGACAAGACCTATCGGTCGACAACATGACAGATGATCAAATCAAGAAATTAATATTTAATGCTCGAGCAGTAAGAATTCTACACTGTGCACTACTACCTGCGCAATACTCCAAAATAGCCTCAACTAAAACTGCTTAAGAGATTTGGAAAACTGTTGAAGTCAGGTATGAATGGAATGATGAGATCAAAAAGACTCGCATTGAGTTATTATTCACTCATTGGGAGATATCCAAGGAGGAAGAAAAAGAGAGCATTTCTGAAATGCATACAAGGTTCACCAAGCTGATCAACAAAATGCCAGTGCTTGGAAGAACTATCTCAAATGAAGATCAAATTCGGAAGTTCTTGAGATCTCTTCCAGCCTCCTTCGATAGCAAAGTTAATGTCATGCAAGAGGTTCATGTTCTATCTAAAATATGCTTGGCAGACATGTTAGGTTCCCTAAAGGTATTTGAGATAAAGCTACAACAACAAAACTCAGAAAGTTCAAAAAAAGAAAGAGGAAAAGGCATAGCCCTTCAAGTAGCTGAAAACTCCAAGACAAGAGAAGACAATGATGAGATGGTCCTCTATGCTAAGAGGTACTTTCGGAAGTTCATAAGAAACAACATGAGAAAAGGTAAAGAGTCCAAGGAGATTGACGATCATCAAAATAAGTATAATGACAAGTGCTTCGGGTGCTCAAAGCATGGGCATCACATCAAAGATTGTCCTCAACGATCCCGAGAGGACAATGACCAGGTCAGAAAGCCTGTCTGAAGATCGTTCAACAAGGGGCCAAGGAAAGAAGCATTTGTTGCTGCTTGGGGAGACTCAGAGCTAAGCGACCACAATCAAGCCTCAAACAGTGATATCTCGGAAGATGAGAAGGCTCACCTATGCCTTGGGGAAGTTTGCTTGATGGCACAAGACAAGGACACGTCAAAATCAGAAGAATAACAAAACAAGGTAAACTACTCTAAACTGAGAAAGAAAATTTTAAAGGCTAAACTTCAAGGACTTAGAAAGTTTTCTCTCATACTAGTTGATCAACTAGAGGCATTGGAAAATGAAAACAAAGAACGTTTAGAGGAAAATGAAAAATTAGAGAAAAGTTCGGACAAGGATAAGGTAGTAAATCTTTCAAATGCACTCAAGTAATTGCAAACCGACTATAGTGAAATTCTTGTTGTTCATGAAAAGATGAAGCTAGGAAAACAACCTGAAATCGATGAGTTGGTTGCTGCTTTTACATAAAAGAGAATGAACTAGTTCTAATCAAAGAAAAACATGCAAAACAAGAAGCTATTTCTAGGACACCCATATGAAGAAACAAACGACCGGTCGGGTATCAATCAGGGATCAGTCGTAGAGGTGTCTGCCACCTATGCAGATAACCCGGTTATCATCAAGCCAGATGCCATAGGACACAACTCATGAGGCATTGGCAACTCAAGAAAATAGGACTAAAATGGGTAGTAAAAAATGATCCTAGAACAGTGATTGTTGGTGGAAATGGGTCCAAACATTATGAGGACCCTAACCTCACACTTCTAACTTGCTAAGTGCAGAATCGGGTGGGAAAGGACCCCTGCTGGTACATCGAGAGTGGGTGCTCTAAACACATGACACCAGCCAAAATGAAGTTATTCTCACTCGAATCAAGAAGCCAAGGAACCATTTCCTTTGGCGACAATTAGAAAGGAAAAATCATCGGTGTAGGTAAGGTCGGTTTTACCGCAAATTATGTCACTGATAATGTTAATCTAGTTAATGGTCTAAAATTCAATATTCTTATTGTTTCTTAAATATGTGACAAATGTAACTCAGTTACTTCTATTCTACACATTGTAGCATAGTAAGTCAAATAATGGTAAGGAGTTGTTAAAGGGAAAAGATAGAAAAATGTTTATGTAACTAGTTTGGAGGATATTGACAGTCTAAACCTTCCATGCTTGACTGTATCAATAGATGACTCCACACTATGGCACAAAAGACTAGGGCATGTTAGTATCATTATTAAAAAACTTGTCAAGAAACAGTTAGTAAGAGGTCTCCCTAAGGTTAAGAAGTCTGAGACAAATCTTTGTGATGCATGTGTTAGAAGCAAACAAACTAAGACTTCCTTCAAATCAAAGAACATGGTAAGAACATTCAAGCCACTTAAATTACCTCACATGGACTTATGCGGGCCTAGGACTAGAAGTTTGAAGGAAATTGGTATGTATTTGTAATTGTTGATGACTACTCATGGTTTGTTTGGACAATATTTATTGCTTCCAAAGATGAAGTCTTTGAGAAATTTCAAGCCTTTGTAGGAAAAGTCCAAGTACAACTCAACCGCAAGATCAAGACGCTTCAGTCTGATCATAGGTCTAAATTTGAAAATCAATAATTCATGAAGATGTGTGAACGACAAGGAATAAATCACATATACTCAACACCATGAACACCTCAACAAAATGGGGTAGTTGAAGGTAAGAACAAAAGACTACAAGAAGTAGCAAGAGCTATGCTATTATGAGCAGTCTTCTAGGCAGAAGTAGTGGTAACTACATGGTACATCAAAAATAGAATGTCCATACGACCAGTCCTCAACAAAACATCCTATGAGCTAATCAAGGGAAGAAAACCAAACATAAGTCACTTCAGGATCTTTGGCTGTAAGTGTTATGTCCACAACAATAAAAAAAATTCCCTAGGAAAATTTGATGCCAGGAGTGATGTGGCCATCTTCCTCAAGTACTCAGAAAGAAGTCGGGCATACAAAATCTACAACAAAAGACATTGAAGGTAGAAGAAAGTGTGCATGTAATCTTTGATGAGGTTAAAGTTTATAAGATCAAAGAATCTGAAGGAGATGAAGAATTTGGATTTAATCTAGCTGAGAAAGATCACACAGACAATCCCAAGGATGAATCACCGGCCAAAGAAAACTTGCCCGACAAGTCAGGACAGGTCAACAACAAGTCAACAAAGAAAATAATGATGTCGAAAGTACTCAATCACCGCCAACCATTCATCAATCTTGTTATTTGTACAAAGATCATCCATTGGAGAACAACATATCATATATCTCCAAGGGAATTCAAACCAGAGCACAAACTCGTGATCTCTTAGCCTTCTCAACAACAGTTTCACCTATCGATCCAAGAATATCAAAGAAGCTCTTCAAGACTCAGACTGGAATAAAGTAATGCAAGAAGAATTAAATCAGTGAAAGATGCAAAGTCTGGCATCTTGTGCCGCATCCCACACATCAAGGGGTACTTGAACAAAATGGGTCCTTAGAAACAAGCTAAATAAGATGAGAGAAGTCATTGTGGCTGAAACAACAAATTAGTGATTATGTTGTCAACATAGGTACGTTGCCAATTATGTGTGATAATACTAGTGCCATATCTATCTCTAAAAATCCTATACATATTCTCGTACCAAGCATATTGACATTAGACATCATTTTTTTAGAGATTGTTATGAAAAGGAATTAGTTGGCTTAAAGTACATTTCTACCGAAAATCAACTAGCAGACATTTTACCAAATCCCTAAGTAGAGAAAGGGTTCAACTAGATTGTTCATGATCTTGGAATGATAGTCATAATCAAGATTAGGCAATCTTTGATTCTATGATCGGTCATCGACACGTGAGTAACACATCAACTACATCATGGATTATAGTCAACGTTCAGTTAATGCATAGAATTTAGTCAAACGACTACTTAAACCGGATATGGCAGCATCTCACAAGACAGTACAGGATAAAAAAGGGCGGGTGTGGACGGGTAGAAACAGGAAAAAACTCAACGGATCGAGACCACCGTCAAACCACTGCCGTTATGATAGTACCATTGGGACATGTCAGCGATCAGTGGACGAGGAACGGTCACCGACTGTTACTAGATATCTATAAAAGGGCGATGGGAGTTTTTCTTCATCACTCAATTTACCCTCACTCTCTAAATCTCTAAGCATTCAGCAAATTTCGTCTCTCTGAAAACACTCTAGTCAGCTTTGTGCGAAAAATCCCTTGCCTCACAAACCACTCACAAACTCTTGATAAAAAGTAATAAATTCCAGTACTCCCTTGATAAAAAAAGGCACCCAAATCTGCTCTTATATCCAAGACAAGGGCCATCCAGGGATGTTTCACCAGAACAAGTGGCCGACTACAGACGACAGAGTCTATCAGACATTGTCGCCACTCGTCTATCTAAAAAAGGAAGATCAACTTGTTCGAAGGGTCATGGATGAAGGTGACCTACTACGGAAAGAGGTAACCTATATAAGCTCCCATCTACACAAAGTTCACCACCTCATTCAATCCGAAATTCTGAAACCCAAAATCCTACCTACTCCGACCCCCACGGAAAATCCTGCCATGTCTTCTCCCGCTCCATCACCGAAATCACCACTAAACTCCAAAGCCAAAAATCCCGAAATTCTAAAAGACCAAAGCCATTCTACTACCACAACAAATCGTGTAACTCGCGCCTCAAACGCAGTAAAACCAAGGAAGAAACTCCACAAGAGCTACTCAACACTTGAAGGAGCAACTCGCAAGTTGCACTTCAGTAACGGAGAAGCTACTCTTTAGCACTCGCTAAAGCAGTAGTTCACCAGATAGAGGAGGACGGTTCAAAGTGATGAAAGTCACATATCAAAGCATCAACAGAAGGAAAAGGCCAAGAAGAAGGTGTTACGTACCCACCAAATTTAGAGGTAGAATTAGAACTAGTCACTCAGACTACGGTACATAGCGACGACCGATCACCGACACCTCACGATCGCGTCATCAAAAAGATATGACATAGACACATCCTCGCCGTCATCCTCACCTCAACGATCACTCGGTCTGGTGCGGGCCACTGCTCGTAGGTTCCCCGCCTTATAATAGGGAGATGCGTCATCCTAACCATGATGACACATTTGGTTTATGGGATAATGAATAACGAGATAAAGGTACCACTACATGCTTATGTTTATTGATATTATGAATTAACAAAATGAACTCATAAACTCCATAATTGGTGACATAGATGCCCAGAGGGCTTAAGCACTAACGTAAGCTCAAGATTGGTTATTGTTAACTTTTATATTTGGATATTATAGAGCTCGCCTATGAATCATGTGTGCAACATTTATATGTTTAGTATGACTGGAGTGCTCCTGTGATTGATGGATGTGGATTGATATTCCCTTATTATTGGAACTTATCTGTGAATGATTGAGCAATCTTTATATGCTCATATTACTGGAGCTTGTCTGTGAATGGTTGAACAATCCTTGTATGCTCATATTTCTAGAGCGTATAGGTGGAAGATGTGAGCAATCCTTATATGCTTATACTGTTGAGTTCCCCTTGTGAAATACATGTGTAGTTTTTATAGTTAATATTATTTGTGCTTGCTTGTTGGGATGTGTAAGAATTGTGAGGTTATGATATGATTGATTGCTACTATTAGTATTACTATTCTTACATACATGCATGCTTTAGGTTGAAGTCTAGAATGAACTAAATTGAATTGCATGCTAACTCCGACCAAATAACCTAAGTGTAAACTGAAGGCGAATAGGGTTACGTAATAGCATACTCAGCGGTTGGGCTGACCTCTCCAACTAATGTATTTACAGGTTTGAAGATAAAGACACTCAACCGAAGAGCGGGGTTGGGTAGATTGGTCGGCAATTTGAAGTTGTCACTATTTTGATTACGAATGTAATACGAATGTATTTGGTTACTATTGTAATATAAGGACGAGTTATGTAAATGTTGTGATAATTTATCTAATTATATATAGCGTTTAGTGTGGTTATGGTAGCCTTGCTGTACAGTAGGTGTGCAACGGCGGTGACATCCCGTAGGTGTAATTTCCGCTGCAAATTATTACTAGATTGTTCAGTATGATTTACTTGGACCGCGTAAGATTAATGTTAGAGATAAGGGATGTTAAATTTGATGGTACGGTTGAATTGATAAAGAAAGAGAGGGTTGGAGCAATTAGAAAAGAAAAAAGTCGTGGCACCGAGAATTAAACAGGGGCACCGAAGTGATAAAAAAAGATAAAAAAGGGGTCGAGCCGTAATCCCTAGAATCACAGGCACCATTATATTGAAATTTGCTCCACGTCACAGGGATATCTTCGATCATCACCACGCTCACCAGAGAATACTTTTCAGCCGCACTGCATACAACCGTAGCCCTCTACCCCCCCTCATCGCACTACATCACCATCATCACATCTTCACCTTCAGCCATCCACACCGATCTCCATACACGGCTGCACACATCCTCACACCTCAATTACCGAATATACACCATCACTTTCATCCACTTAATATTACCGAACCGAAGGGGAGAGGCGTGAACAGCAACATCTTTTTGGTGTACCAGTTTGACGAGGGCAGAACCAACGAACAACCGAAGTCAAATAGTAAACAGTGAAATTCTGGACTTATTTTTTGTTACTTGTTTTTGTTTGGTTACGTGTTATTTTATGTTCGTTTTAATGTTTGTTCTTGTTTCCGAATCCATGAGTGAGTAGTTATTTTAGTTCCCCGGGTTGGGGGTAGTGAATCTATTTCGTAGAATTTTATTATGTAATTATTTTCATTACTTTTTATTTATCCAATATTTTAATTCCTATTTCTCATGCATTTTGATTCTCTAGCTAATTATCAAAGTAACGTTTGTAGTTTTCTAATCAAAATGCGGTGCTGAGATTAGTTAACAAGACATAGGGATTTAAACCAGATTAACAACTAGAAGCAGGACCCCGCCTATAGGTTAATCTATCTCCAGTAGGAACTGTTCTTAAAGCGATTGATCTGTTTCTGGATTAGAGCATTAGTCTGCCGCTAGTTCTTCCAATCAATTAGAATTCAATGTACATGACCCGGTCGGTGAATTATTTATAGTTCCTGAGTTTATTGCAATGTTAGTGAAATATTATTTAATAGGATTTGAAGAAATAGGTTAGCAAAACAACGCAGGGAACGCCTTTTATTTACCACATTAATCACCTTTAATTTTCATTGTATTTTAGTTACTGTTTGTTAATTGTTTATTTCTTTTTGTTCATTTAGTTACTATTAGATTAATTAAGCAAAATCTGAAAAAGTGACGTTTCCTGTTTTCTTAATTAAGTTTTCTTAGTTAGTTAATAAATTGTCAACAGCCCCCACTCAATTCACTATTCTACAAAACGATAGGTACACTGTCTAGGTAGAGATAGTCACATACTTTTGCTAACAACCACGACTCTGCTACATAGAACACTCATAACCTAGCACGTGCGACGCAGACATCACATCCTATAAGTCTCGTCGGATAGTCTATCTTCACCACTCACACATCTTTGTAGCACATTATCAATACCGCAAGATTGATGTGTCATTTTCTCAGTTAACAGACAACCAGACAAGGGAATGAAGTTTTGTTTTCGACAGACCCATCCCGGGTGATGTCAACTTTACTCCACGTAGGGGTAGCTAGCCCGCGTCTTCAACCTGGCCAGCAGATGAACAGTGAGCCGCCTCATTTGTCATTTTCTCTATGAATAGCAATCAGTGTCGTGTTTATTTCACACGCACACATTAATACTCTCTCTCTCTCTCTCTCCCATCTCTCTTCACTACTACAAAAATGGTCTATTTCTACGCCCCTATTTCTGAAAATGGTCGGACCCCTATTTCGGCGGTTCTTATGTAAAAACCGCCGAAATAGGTCTTTTCTTTTTTGAAAAAATAAAACAGACCTATTTCGGCGGTTTTTACCTAAGAACCGCCGAAATAGGTCTGTTTTATTTTTAAAAAAAATAGAAAAGACTTATTTCGGCGGTTGTTACATAAGAACTGCTGAAATAGGGGCTCATTTTTTTTTAAAAAAAAATATCGACAACCTATTTTGGCGGTTCTTACCTAAGAACCACCGAAATAGGTCTTTTAATAACATCCCCTACCCTAATTCTCTCATTTCACCCCGACGCTTCAACTGATCTCGAACTCCCGCTGCTGCTGCGACCGAAGTGCGACTCCGACTCACCTCCTCCCGCTTCCGCCGCCCCTCGTCCTCGCCGCCGCGCCTTCCTCGCCGCCTGGTCGTCGCCGCCGTGTCGTCACCGCCGAACGTGGGTGCCGGCGAAGTCGAACAGAAACAGCAGCAGCAGCAGAGTGATTGGAGGGAGAAAAGAAGGTAAATCGATTTGTTTTGACCTAAATTTATGGATTTATTGTGATTGTTGCTGAAATTGTGGTTGAATGTGAATGTGGATGATTGAATTAGTGGAGTGTATGAAATTTGTGTATATGTAGTATTGTAGAGTGAAATTATATGTGCACACAAGGTGCTCGACAAAATGTTTGAGTGAATAATTGTGGTTTTTTTGCTCATTTTGTGTGGTTGCCTTTTTTTTATTTTGACTTTTCATTACTTTTCTTTTATTCTTGTTTTATTTCTACTTTGTGTAATTATATATCAAATTTGATTAGTGAGGATTAAGGTTGCTTTCGTTTTAGACTTTTAGTATTTGTTCGGATTGTTTTGTTTTTCGTTTTTGATTTTGCGTTTTGCTTTTCGTTTTTAATTGCTTGAATATGAGGAACTAACATTGCTTTGAGTATTAGTGGTGTTATTGTATAATGAGGAAGAGATTGAGTTGTTTTAGTGTTAATAAAATGATGATTAAAGGGCTTGGAAGCCAAGGGGAAATAGATGAGTTTGTGCAGAAATTTAATGTATGTTAGTGCTTAAGATTGTTGTGGATATTAGAAATGAGTTGGTGAGCTGAAATTGTGTGTGGGCAATGCTAAAATTATAGGGGAAACTCTGTCAAAATTGTCCTAGAAATTAGATGACTTAAGTGTTTGAGTTGAGGAAAAAAGAACCTAGAGTAACTAGGTGTTGTAGAGGTAAACTTGAATGGTTAACCACCTTGGTTTTGGTTTATAAGAGAATTGGGTAATTGAGTAGAACCTTGGGTGAAGATAAGGCAAGTGTGTGCTAGATGACACTAGTTGAAGGAACATGGAGTGGTAGGAATGAGAACAAAATCTGTAACAAGGAGAACTTAGAAAACTAGAGCAAGTGTTGAAAAATATTTTGTTTATTTTGTCATCAGTTGAATTGGTTTAGTATTAGGTTTACATAATTCTTTTTTTAGGTTTCAAATTTAATTCTGTAGGTTAATAGTATGTAGTTCGTTTATCTTTTCTCTTAATTCAATTAGGATATATTTACATGCTAAGTTTTAATTTGCTTTCTTTTTTAAAATTTTGTTACGTGTTTTTTTTCATTACTCTTTTTATTCTTGTTTATTTTTACTTTGTTTAATTATACGTCAAATTTGATTAGTTAGGATTACGCTTGCTTTCGTTTTAGACTTTTAGTATTTATTCTGATTTTTTGCTTTTTGTTTGATTTTGCGGTTTGCTTTGTTTATTTTTTTTTTGTCATTACTTGAATTGGTTTAGTATTAAGTTACATAATTCTTTTTTTAGCTTTCAAATTTAATTCTGTAGGTTTAATAGTATGTAGTTCATTTATCTTTTCTCTTAGTTCAATTAGGATATTTACTTGATAAGTTTTAATATTTTTTTCAATTTTATTTGCGTTTTTTTTTTCTCGAGTCGATTAATTAATTTTATAGTTTTATTTTGTGTTTTTTTTGTTTTTTTACTCATTTTGTGTGGTTATGCCTTTGTAGGGGGAAATCACTAAATGGGCTCACCAGATTGAAGTCGTACGGGGCTGAATACACTTCATTTGTGAACCCGTAATATACTCAACTTACATCTTCATCTTTTTAGCTTATTATATATATTTTTGCAATCCTAATTACGAACAATTAACATACATAAACTAATGAGTTTCTATTCTATCTATAGAGAAGTGCTTAAGATTTCCCCATTCATTGCACGGTATATTGAAAGCGGAGTGGAAGAACCGGTAATATAATCTAACTTATCTTTTTCTCTTTTATACTTTGTATTTCCCAAATATTGAAATTTGGTTTGATGAATAAATTTGGTATTAGTTTGATTTGTGATGGAAATTTGTGTTGTTGAATGATTGGTGAATGCTTAATAATAAGCATGGGATAGATAAAATTATGCAAAGGTCATGCTGATTTTTTTTAACAAAATCTCTTTGTAATTAATATTGTTTGATGTATGTGTATATGTATAACAATATCTAAATTTTGTCTTTATCAGGTCTCACCACATTTAAGTCCGTGAACCACCTCTCTTATTTTCCACCTTCTTCCATCACCGTTGCAGTTTCCTTTTCTGTGTACAAGTAAGCTACTAAACTTTGCTTTTTGTTTGATCATTGAGATTATGTATTCAGATAATATAGGTGCTAGTATATAATTTAGGTTGAAACCTTAGAGTTAGAGTAGCTAGCTTATTTAATATGCATACAGTCACGCTTCATTAATCGTACCGTTTTGTGTTTCAAATAAAGTATGGAGCGTGACTGGATGTACGGTGATCGAGGGGATCACTATGACAACATGTTGAAAGAGTTTTGCAAAGCGGCAGTGCAGCACAAGGACATGACAAAGGCGGAGAAAATACCTTGTCCTTGTGTTGACTGCGGTGTCTTAAGGAAATTTTCAAACATTGGGGAAATTGAATTCCATCTGAAGACTCGCGGTTTCATGCCACACTATAAGAGATGGATTTTTCATGGAGAAAGTGTTGAACATAATGTCGGGTCCTCGTACATTAATGAAAGGAGAGGATGAGAACCGACCACACATTTGATTTTGTCGAGTCGGAACCGATCCCAAATGCTTCCGGAGTCAATGACAGTGAACCGACTTATCATGATGAGCAAATAATGGAGATGCTTGATAACGTTGAGAATAATTTTGTCGATCGACCGGATGAGTATCAAAGGTTGTTGGACGCATCCAAGACGGCATTGTATCCTACGTGCACTAAGTACACGAAATTGACGGCTATATTGAATTTGTTCAACCTGAAGGGAAGATATGGATTGAGTGACAAAGGTTTCTCGGCATTCCTCGAGCTGATTCATGATATGCTACCGGATGAGAATGGTCTCCCTACCACCACCTATGAGGCAAAGAAATGGGTGTGTCCAATGGGAGTAGAGTACAAAAAAATTCACGCGTGTCCAAACAACTGTGTGTTGTACAGGGGTGAATACGAACATCTGGACAATTGCCCGAAATGTCCGTTGTCCCGGTATAAGCATAAAGATGGTGAGTACTCCTCCGTTCAGAAAAAAAGCCCTCCAGCTAAATACTGTGGTATTTGCCGATTATACCCAGATTCAAACGGTTGTTTGCGAATCCGAAAGATGCAAAGAACTTACGATGGCACGCAGAGGGTAGAAAGAGTGATGAGAAATTAAGACATCCAGCAGATGGACCTCAGTGGAGAAACATCAATAGACGGTTCAAAGAACATTTTGGAGGTGAAGATAGGAATTTGAGGCTTGGGCTATGTACTGACGGGATGAACCCGTACGGCACATTAAGCAGTCAACACAGTACTTGGCCCGTTTTACTAGTGATCTACAATTTGCCTTCGTGGTTGTGTATGAAACGCAGGTACATAATGTTATCACTTTTGATATCTGGCCCCAAGCAGCCAGGTAATAATATTGATGTATACCTCGCCCCATTGATTGATGATTTGAAGTTGCTGTGGAATGAGGGAACCGTTGTGTATGATGCTTATGCAAGGGAAAATTTCACGCTCAAGGCGTTGTTGTTCTGTACGGTCAACGATTTCCCTGCATACGGGAACTTGTCTGGATACACTGTGAAAGGAACATTTGCATGTCCGGTGTGCGAGGATGACACATGTTCGGACCGTTTACAAAATTGTGGTAAGAATGTTTACATGTGTCATCGACGTTTTCTACCTGAAGATCACCCTTATCGTAAGAAGAAGAAACTGTTCAATGGTGAGGCCGAGACTCGAGTGGCCCGTCTACCTTTGACCTCTGAGGAAGTGTATGCAAAGGTTAAGGACATTGTGAACGTCTTTGGAAACACATCGAAACCGGCAAAGAACATTTGGAAAAAATGCTCTATCTTCTGGGATTTACCGTATTGGCGTCATCTGCCTGTCAGACACTGTTTGGATTTCATGCACATCGTAAAGAATGTTGGTGAGGCAGTGAGTGGGACTTTGCTCAACATACCCGGCAAAACGAAAGACGGATTGAAAGTGAGAAAAGACATGCAAGCCATGGGTATAAGAAAAGAGTTACACCCACAGGAGAATGAGAGACGAATATACCTACCTCCTGCATGCTACACACTTTCAAAGAATGAGAAGATCAGCTTCTGTAAATGTCTACACTCGGTAAAAGTACCGTCTGGATATTCTTCAAACTGGAAGAACATTGTATCGATGAAGGATTTGAAACTGTTAGGCATGAAATCTCACGATTATCATGTATTGATGTTACATCTTCTGCCAGTAGCAATCCGTGGGATATTGCCAAATGATGTCAGAAATGCGTTAACCAGATTGTGTTTCTTCTTCAATACTGTCTGCTGCAAGGTAATTGATGTAAACTCTCTCGATGATCTACAACGTGAAATTGTGGTCACATTATGTCAATTAGAGATGTATTTCCCACCATCATTCTTTGACATAATGGTGCACTTGATAGTCCACATTGTTCGAGAGATCCAATTGTGGTCCGGTCTACTTACGCTACATGTACCCTTTTGAACGATACATGGGTATTCTAAAGGGTAGAATGAGGAATAGATATCGACCAGAAGGGAGCATAATTGAAGCAACGGTGACTGAGAAAGTCACAGAATTTGTGACTGATTATCTGAATGAAGCAGAATCAATCGGTATCCCAAAACCAAGACACTACGGCAGATATAAAGGCAAAGGTGTCATTGGAAGAAAGATTGTGCAAGTACCACGTCAACTGATTCATCAAGCACATGTTTGTGTTACAACACCTTGAGGCTGTTGAACCCTTCTTTGATGCTCATATGAATGAGTTGAGACAACAAAATCCTACCAGAAACCATCTTTGGCTTACGAAGAACAAAACCAACAGTTTTTCCAATGGTTCAGATATTATGTCTTTGAAAAAGCGTCATCAAATTCAGCAATTGTCAATGAAGAAATCAGATTTTTAGCAATAGGACCTGAACCTAATATTGTATCATTTGAGGGGTATGACATTAGTGGGTATACTTATTACACTGCACGCCAAGATGCTAAATCAATAAACCAGAACAGTGGAGTAAAAATAGAAGCGGCATTCAATGAGTACCACATCGGTAACCAGTCTCAACCAGTGAGGAGCTCCAGTTGGTATTACGGTGTTATCGAGGACATTTGGGAGCTAGACTACCATATTGATTCGTTTTTAGTGTTCCGCTGCAAATGGGTGGACAACCGACGTGGAATCCAAAACGATGGAGGTCTTACCTTGGTTGATCTCACACGTGCCAGTTTTAAGGATGATCAGTTTGTTATGGGAAAAGATTGTGACCAAGTGTGGTATGTTCAGGATCCAAAAGACTCCAGATGGTCTGTTGTTCTTCCAGGTAGAAGACCGGTCTGATTGAAAATGAAAATGAGGATGATGATGATGAGAATGAGACGATTGAAGGAACAACATTGTTTCCTACGGGGTTGCGGGATTTAAATGATGATACTCAAAACGACTTGATTTATGCACGATCAGACCATGACGAGGGTGTTTGGGTTGATAACACCAAATCATAGAAGTATTTATGGTAATGTTATGTTTAATATTTTCCTTGACTTGTTCAACATTTGTCTTTACATTATAAATTCATCCAATTAATTTGACTAACTTATCTTTACTGCAGTGGCTGATCACCCTATGGACCAGCCCATTGAAGAAGCTGATCCTCATCAGAAGAGACCAGCAAAACGGGCCACACGAGGAGGAAAGAAGGGGAAGACAACTCACCCACCGGAGGATGAGGCTTGTCCATCACAGCAGGTGACAGAGCCACCAGCTTCCTCCTCCTCCGGAAGAAGGTGAAGAAGAGAGGTGCCACCCGTGCACTGAAGGCAATTAAAGGCCCCCCCACGAAGCCTTTGTGTTCAATGAGTTCAACCAGCCATACGGTAATTGGAAGATGATTATACTGCATATGCTGGCCACCTGGTCAAAACTTACTGCGACATAAATCACAATTGGAAGCAAGTGCCACAATCATTGAAGGACACTATGTTTGGGCTTCTTCAGGTGTGTTATTTTTTTATAATATGTTATATGATTTTAGAGTTTCTCGTTACTTGTGTTACTAAATGACTAATATTGTTTATGTAGAGTCGTTTCTGCATTGATCCTTCTCTTAAGGAGGATATCCTGAAAAAAATGGGGCGACAGTTACGCGACCATAGGAAATGGCTCTCTGACAAGTACATTCATGGTGCTGCGTATCAAGACCCTGAATCGGATGATGCAGAAGGAGGCGATGAACTGCCACCCTGGGAGGCGTACGAGGGCATCACTGAGGAGCAGTGGACGCGGTTTGCGGAGTATCATCACACGCCAGAGTACCAGGTAGAGCTAATATTCAACGCTGTCTTTTATACATTTTGGCAGTTTTATTTGCTTATTTGTATCTTACACGTTACATATGTATTTGTAGGCTGTTCGTGCAAGACAGCAGGCAAATGCGAAGAAAAATCTATACCCACATCACTTAGGTGGTAAAAGTATTGCCGAACGCGTACCAGAGTGGGAGCAAAAGGGCTTGCTTCCAAAGGATGTGGGTCCTAGCGACAGGAGGATGAAGGTGTGGGAGTTGAGTCGAGTGCCAAAAAACTCGACGCCGGAAAATCCTCAGTACGATGATGCCACGAGAGAGATTATAAATCAAATGGTGAGTATCTAATTTTGGTACATAAGTTTAATATTTTGTTTTGTTAATGTATTGTGTACCTGTTATAATGAATTTTGTTATTTTGTGTTTTATAGGAAGAGTTACAATCTCAAGTTACTGAGGGTTCTTGGGCTCCGAACAGACATATGATCCCCTTTCTCGTGCTCTTGGAAAGGTGGATCATCCTGGTCGCGCTATTGGTTTTGGTGGACAAGTTGGTATCCGCCAAGCTTTTGGCAATCCGGGGTCTAGGAAAGGCTCACAAGGAAGATGATCAGCTATGAGGAACATTTGAAGGTTACTGCTGATATTGAGCAGAGGCTTAGGCAGAATGTTCATCAGTTGGTTGCTGAGGAGATGACTAAAATACGTTCACAGATGTGCAGCAGTCAGGAGGTGACTAGACTAGCCCTGCACCATCAGCTGATAGGGAGGAGGGCACACCAGTACGGCAGAGTAGTGTGCAGTCGATAGATCCATATCCATATGCATCTATTAAGGTTTAGTCACATTAACTTAGAAAATAAATTATTTAGAATCATCTATTTACTTCGATTGTGTTCATTTAACCCTTCTTTACTTAATGTTCAGGAACCCGTTTTATGCACGTTGTTCATGCCGATGGGAGGTGAGGATATTAAGGTGGTGGGTGGGGTAAATTGTTTCCCTCATCTCGTACAGACACCGTCGGCGGTGAACCACTACGGCAGGGGTATGTCCGGGTGCTTGTAGATGATTATGTGACAGAATATGCTGATGTTGCTATACCGGTACCTCTGGGACAGAGAAACATACTTCGCTCTGTTCAAACAGCTACAATCCAATGGCCGGGTACATGGGTCAAAATCTCGGGCCAGGTAAACACAATTAACGCTTACTCTAAAATTATAATTATCCGATATTTCAATTAGTATATGGTTTAGAGTGAGTCACTTAAACTTAATTAATCAAAACTTAGGAAAATGAGAAGTAAAAAAAAACTTCTAAAGGAAAAGGAAAAAGTTGGTACACCAGCTCTCACGGGGACATCCTCCAATTTCATGATGAGACCTGCTTTAGTAGAGAAGAACATATTGGATGGGTTGTCACAGAACATGAGACTTCTGCACTCGGCCTTGTTGATGACGTCACCTCAGAGTGATAGGATCCAAGTGGAGGATAGCCAGGGTCTTTTTCACCACCACTCCCCCGAAGGACAGACTCATACGTTCGATATATATATGTCCGACTTCGTTGATGTATTCAAGAGAGACTGGTTAAATGTGTCGATTCTGAAGTCAGCTAGCATGTGAGCGATCTCATACCTTTTCATATATTAATGAAATACTTGAATTAGTTTTTGTACTTTAACGCCGTTCACTGATGTTGTTGTCTTTATGGTGCAGGCATGTGCATTCTAAGGCGATACGAGATCATCAGACTAACAGCTTCGGATTCCTATGCCCTGCTACTTGCTGTGAAGTGACTATGTCAATGGATCCTGAAGGTTTTGCGGTACTTGTGAACACAATATATGAATGTGCAGACAAGTCATACATTATGCTGCCATATTATGAAGGGTAAGTCATACTTCCATATCTTATTACGTTTTATTTATAATTTATGTTATCTGTGTTATGATTTCAACTTTATTCATTACGTGAGCAGTCGTCATTGGTCGTTGTTGGTTTTGGCCATGAAATACCCAAGAGTCTTACAGTTCGACTCACTTGGTACGAGTGCCAAGAAGCCAGCGATAGCAGCGGCTCTAATGAGGTGAGCTATTTAAATTATACAACAATTGTCATAACTTAATAAATTATTTCGTTAAATTTGATTAATTTGTGTATTACATTCAAACTATTTATTTTGTATAGTGGCTTCAAAGCTGCACTGCGTGCATTGCAAAAGACACCGAAGAACATCCCTTGGACTGCAGTGAAGGTAGTTTTACTTATTTTGTGCAAATAGTTAACATGTTAATAGTAGACCTGCAAGTATGACTGATAACGCAATGTGTGAATGTATAGTGTCCAGTACAGCCTGGTGGATCAGAATGTGGTTACTATGTTATGAGGTTTATGCATGACTTAGTAGCATCATCCAAGTTTTTGCCAGAAAAATCATTGGACAAGGTATAAAACTATATTTGAAAGTCTTGGTTTATATGTATTTTTATTCTTTGAGTAGCGTCTCATTAACTATTCATTTTTGTTTGTTCAAGGCTTTCGAAGAAATCGTGGGCATTGGAAATTATGAAGAGAGGCACATATATGAAATCCTCGAGGATTGGGCAGAATTTATCTCCATCGACGTACTTAGTTGATTCCTCTTAAGTTAGTTTGCGTTGAACGTTAGTTGTGTTATTATGTACTTCATTAGATTGAAACGTAGTGAATTGTATATTGTAATGGAGTGTGGTGTGGAGAGTGTGGTGAAGTGTACAACTAATCCTTATTTTTGTTATGAATTTTCTTGCTTTCTTGCATTTATTGATGCGTGCCGATGATTATGGCCGCTTTATGGGTTTATAGTATGCTACTGACGCGCCCCACTGTGGTGGCAGCATTATACAATGTCTTTACAGGTTTGTTTAATTTTGTGGTGTATTTGGGTGCATTAATAAGCTGGAAAGGAAAAAACAAAAAAAAATACTGCCTATTTCGGCGGTTCTGTAGTAGGAAACGCCGAAATAGGGTAAAATACCTATTTCTGCGGTGCTCATTTATGCGGTTGTAAACCGCAGAAATAGACCCTTTACAACCGCAGAAATGTGCTGTTTTCCTACTAGTGGATTCTCTTATATTCTCTCAATCATACTAAGAACCTATGTCAAACCCATTAGACTAGATCATTTAAAAGCGAACCATGTAAATCTATGTATCAACCTGTACGTTTATAATCATCAACTGACAAAGTGTGTCGATGAAAAGTTTATTCATTTCATTTATTCTCTCGCTGTGAGAATACCAAGAGGAGAGTTTATTTCAGCGGAAGAAGATGGTCAATCTTGACCAGCCACTGAGTATGTGTATATATATTGGACTGGGCTAATTACTTATATGCCCATGTATACAAGTAATGAATCTATGTATACAAACTACAAGCGTACATCATATATGTCCTAATATAATCTACCCACACATGTATAGCACTAAGTCACATATCTAACAAAACCATAATCCACAAACATCTAAAAGAGTTAATCGAAACCTACATCACATATTACACTCTAACAACTATCAAACAATATTCAACTCTTAGAATCTTAAAAAAAGAAAGGTGAAGTGCACCGGTCCCCTTGAAAGTCATGTCAGCATTGGGGCGGATCAGTTCCGGTCTGCATTAATTAGTATTACACAGAGAGGAAAATATCGTTGATGGTTGTTTTCATTTCATTTTCAGTCATTATAGCCAATGGCGGATCCAGGAATTTATAACATATGTGTCAAAATATAAGATCATGTATCTAAAAAATTTAAGTCTCATAACATATGTGTCAAAATATAAGATCATGTATCTAAAAAGCTTAAGTCTTATAACATATGTGTCAAAATATAAGATTATGTATCTAAAAAACTTAAGTCTCATAACATATGTATCAAAATATAAGTAAAACTTTAGGATTTTTTTTTTTTAGTGACGCACGTCCGCCCCTGATTATAGCTCGAGTATTATCTAACGTTCCCCTGAAAACTTCTATCCACATATTGATCACAGGGGATCATCAGAGTCCTTTCTTCAACCACTTATGTGGATAAATTTTTTGTTTTTGTGGAATCACTCTTGTGGATAACTGTATATTTGTTTTGTAAAAGTTATATTTATATGTATTTGTTGATGAGCATGCACCTCGGACCCAATTCGTTTACTTGTTCGTCCATCGATCCTTGTATTTTCTGTTGCTATATCTCTATTCTTTCCCGTCTGGTAGCTCAAATATCAAGTCTACGTAAACCTCATTGTTTTAAATGTATTCCGGATAGGATAATTCGTAATAATTTGGCCTTCTTCTTCACACCCTTTAGAGTTTTAACCATTATATATTATCATTGCTGGCCGCTGCTTGTCACGTGGATTCATAAGCATGCCCATGTAAGCAAGACCAAGGACAGCTGTTACTACGACGTCAGCTGAGCATGGATCTCCAGAGCTAAACACCCATGGATGACAACCACGGTTAATTCAATCTCGTGCTAGAAACATGGAATTTTCAATTTCTACCTCTTCTGTCAAAATTTGTAGAAGAAAAAAAATGAAAGGTTGCTTTGTTGAAGTCAGAGTCCAAACCTAACACTATGAGTGTCCACACCTATGTGATTGCTTGTAGACTAAAATGGCATGTCTTGTTTGTTTAAGCAAGTACTACTTACAGTTAAAGCGTGCATCAAAAGCAAACAGTACACACAAGACAATATGACATTTATATTGCACGAATTTCATTTGAATTGGACTGAATTTTTATGAAGAAAGAAGCAGCAGTAACTGATTTTCGCAACTCCCAAATATAGGCTGCAAGAGCTCTTTCTTGAATTATTATTGCTTTGATTCTTCGCACCAGAACTTTCAAAAAGGACAATCATGTCAAAGAGTAAATGTGTGCAAAGGACCACTGAAAGCGGAAGCTAGATACTACCCTAAGGATATATTATTTGTGGTGAGCGTTACTCATCAGGCTCTTATCATGCAATAACTCGTGATTATCCGTCTTTTTTCTTTTTTTGGTAAACGATCATTCATCTTTTGATTTCACGTAATCAAATGTTACCAAAAAAAAGTGAAAATAAATATAGACATCACAATATCTTGCACGGTGCTTCATTTCCCCTACGTACTATATTATATATATAATTTAGGGATTTATTTAATAATAAGCCATACATATAATTCTCCTCCCCATCATTTATCTAAGGGCTTACTTGATAAGTGGTAATGGGAATGAGAATAAAAATGATGGGTATGGGAATAATAATAGAATCAATAGGTATGGGAATAAGCATTATCATACCTTGTTTGGTAAGTGGTAATAGAAATGAGAATAAAAATGATGAGTAATATTTATTATTTATATTTTCATCTTTATTTTCATACTTATCGTGCTATTCAAATAATTTAAATTTATTATAAAAAAATAGAACCAATTACTTTCTACAATATTTATATAAAATAAAATTTCAAATAATTTTTATAACAATTAAATATAAAATAAATGTAGATTTCATTGCTCACATATAAAATTAAATGTTAAACATTATAATCAATTATTATTACTAAAATATTAAAATTTAAATTTCATTTTAATTGTATTATTACCATGAATCAGGAGCTCTGCTTAACCATCTTGCCGAACATCATGTGAGAGAGTTCCTTCTCATGGTTTACCCCCGGGCTTGCCTGTGATCCATCTATCACTGATTTTAGTTGAGTTCCCATCACCTATCCATTTAAGGTGCCCCTTTTTAGTAGTAGAAGGGCACCGTGGAGAGCTCTCCAAATGGGGCTTGATCGAGTTCCTAGTGTTGCTTGAAAAATATTTGAATTTCTAAAGTATTTATTTTTCAAAATCCTTGAGACTAAGAGTTGGGGTTACTGGAGAATTATCCAACATTGTCGTGCTAGAAGGGTGGTATTGAAGGCTTGGAGGTATCTGAATCCCCATTCTCCTTCATCAAAGCTTCTGCATAAAGTGTTCAAGCTTTTCCAGCAAATGCCTCTTTTTTCTTGGGAGCCTGTCCACCAAAAGTTTCTAATAGCTTACTCTATTTCGTGAGTGAGGCATTTAGGGAGGTTAATAACGCCCATAACATATGATGGTATGGCCTGAAGCACTGATTTAATGAGAATGCTTCTCCCCGCTTGTGATAAAAACGTGTTGCCGTCCATAGATTCGTTGGTATACCCTGTCACGGATATAGTTGAAGATATCCTTTTTTCTTTTACCAGCGGAGCTTGGAAACCCAAGATAGATCCCTAAGTTGTTGAGTTGCTAGATCCCTAGAGTAGCAGAAATCTGATTCTTGATAAATGTGTTGAGGCCTGTTAAGATAATCAAGGCATATTTATTGATGCTTATGCTTTGTTTAGTTACCTCCTGGAAGTCAAGGATAAGATCCCACATTCTTTAGGCATTGGTTGGATATGCCTTACCAAAGATTAGGCAATCATCAGTGAAGAAGAAAGACATGACTTCAAATATCGAATTCTTGTATGTGAAGCCATGAATGAACCCTGCATTAGATGCAATATTAAGACTTGAAGACAGGGCTTCCATACAACAAGAAAAGAGGAAGGGTGATAGTGGGTCTCCGTGTCTAAGCCCCATTTGAGGGAAGACGGTTTTTCCCAGAACACCATTTATTAGGACGACCATGGAGGCAGAGGATATGTACTTTTGCTCTAAGTTGATCTAGTTCACATGGAATTCCATACTACGGAGGACGTCAAGGATGAAGCTCCATTCAACCCTATCAAAGGCCTTTGCCATATCCATTTTAAGGTGAAATGTCCTCTGTGGGTTGCTTTGGAGGATTTCATCGTGTGGAGAAGCTCATGGGATACTATTATAATGTCAAAGATCAGTCAGCCAGGATTGAAGGTTCCTTGATCATGAGAGATAACTTTTGCCATAACTTTCCTAGCTCGGCTGACAAGGACCTTGGAAATACGATAGATGGTGTTGCAGACGGAGATTGACCTATATGTTGTCCAATTTTCTTGGGGATAAGCACAATATGAGTGTGGTTGAATCCTTTATGCATAGCATTGGTATTCAATATATTTATTGTAGTGTTAGTGAAGTCTCATCAATAATGTCCCAGAACGATTTGATGAAGATACCATTGATCCCATTCGGTCCCGGTGCTTTATTTGGATGTAGCAATTTTAGAGCTTGGATGACCTCCTCTCTAGTGTATTGTCTTTTGAGATCATCAAAGTCCTCCGACGGAACTCACCCTTTGACCCCTGCTAGAAGATGAGCATTGGGTTGTGGACCTGCGGAGGTGAAGAGTTCAGTGAAGTATTCTCTGGATGATTCCTCTATGTCATCCCATGTCCAAGCCTTGGTGCCTTTTCTGTTGAGAAGGGCGTGGATTGTGTTCTTCCTTTTGCGCGCCTGGACTCTATTGAAGAAGAAGGTTGTATTCTTGTCACCTTCTCGTATCCATTGTTGATTGGTTCTCTAAGCCCATTGAGTTTCTTCTTTAAGAAGAAACCAATCTAATTGAGAGTGAAGCTCTTTCCATTTGACCCTATTTTTCTGAGATGCCGGCTGGTTTGCAGTTCTAGCGATGGCCTCTTGTGTGTTAAAGATGGATTGTTGATCCTTCCTGGTCTGACGGCCTCCCCAAATTTGTAGTTTCTGCCCACATTGGGAAGCTTTGTCGACATATAGACCTCCAAGAGTGTCATCCCTCCAGGATTCATGAATAATCTGCTTACAACAGGGTTGCTGAGCCAGCTATTGTCAAACCAAAATGGCCTTCTTTTATGCGGGATAGTCGGTACAAGAAGGAGCTTGATCTATTTGTGGTCGGATCGCTCACATTGCAAGTGGACAATTCTGGCGTCTGAAAAGGAGCGAATCCATCTCTCCATAGCAGTGAATCTATCCAGCCCCGACTTCGTACCGTAGAGACCTGTTTGTCAATTATTGAATGTGAGATGCTCCCTGAGAAACCTAGGTCTTCGAGACCACAGTTGGAAAGACAGGAGAAAGGCCCGACTTCTGTTTCCCCTTCCACTGCTCTCAAACCAATATAGAATCTCGTCTAAATCACCAAAGAACGGACTGGGATTCGGTAAAAATAGTGTATTTCTAAAACAAGCTCCCACGTTCTTCATTTGTCCGACATGGATGACCAGCCAAAGATGCCGATGCCCCGCCAGTAGTCATGCAAACCATCATCAGCAACAAAATCGATGTGATGAGCAGAAGAAGAAACAAAACGGATCTGAAGAGATGGTCTCCAGAAGAGGGCAACACCTCCTTTGTGTCTGATGCTATTAACCGCGAGTCCTTTGTAGTTGCGTAGGCGTCGTTCAAAGCTCATCATTTCTCGTGAAGGGAGTTTTCTTTCACAAAGGAAGAATATACCTGGCAGTTTGATTATGGTAATTCGAGAGATCCATCTACATGATCTCGGGTCTCCCAATCCATGGCAATTGAGAGATAAAATGCTCATCCTAGTGGGTGAGTGTAGAACTCCATGGATGACTGAGTCGAAGAAACTAGGAGAAACGAGGTAAACAGAGAAGAGATAAAGAGAACATCGAATGGTTGTATTGAGAGTGTTTTGTTTTTGTGTTACAGTAGTTTCTGTCGAGAGAGAGAAAAGCTCCTTTTATAATAAGGATGCTAACAGAATATATGACAACTAAGAAAGACAGTTGTACATAGAAGAACATGTAACTAATAAACTTCTAGAATCTGCTAGAGGATACGTATACACTAACACCCCCCCCCCTCAAGAGCAGGGAGAGAAAAATAAATCTCTAGCTGATCTTGTGACCTGAGGAAATCCCCATCTGATTGAATTGCCGCCTATAATCTTTCCCATGTAGACCTTTAGTGAGCATATCAGCCAACTAAAAAGAGTTGGAAATATGACTAACAGAAATAAGCCCCTGTTGAATCTGTTTCACGACATAGTGACAATCAAGTTCAACATGTTTTGTTCTTTCATTAAGAACTGGGTTTGTAGCAATAAAAACTGCTGAACGATTGTCACAGTTGAGAGGGATCGGTGTTACTTCTGAGATACCAAGTTCTGTCATTAGCCGGCTTAACCAAGCTAATTCTGATGTAACCTTGCGCATTGCCCGGTATTCAGCCTCAGCTGAAGATAAAGAAACACATGCCTGTTTCTTTGATTTCCAAGACAAAGGAGAGCCGCCAAACAGAATGTAGAAACCACTAACAGATCTTCTAGAGATCGGGCAAGATGCCCAGTCCGAATCGCAGTAGGCAACAAGATTGTATGTGGGAGAATTATTAAGAAGAATCCCATTAGACAAGGTGCCCTTGAGATACTTCAGAACATGTAAGGCTGCTGAATAATGATGTGTGCGGGGAGAATTTAAGAACTGACTCAGCAATTGAACACTGAAGCTGAGGTCGGGCCTGGTATTTGTAAGATAATTCAGCTTGCCTGTTAATCTGCGATAG
The DNA here is from genome assembly GCA_023374045.1 of Limonium bicolor. Lineage (NCBI taxonomy): Eukaryota > Viridiplantae > Streptophyta > Magnoliopsida > Caryophyllales > Plumbaginaceae > Limonium > Limonium bicolor. Next base: position 121,226,994 of record CM041778.1, on the reverse strand, counting down.
AGATCTGGACTCTCAAGATTGTCACCTTCATCAGGAAGAAGTTTAAGACCAACTTCAAGAGGACTGACTACAGAGCGACAGTGGGACATGCCAAATTCTGCCAGAAGCTCTCGAGCAAACTTCTGTTGAGTAACCACCATTCCTTGATCTGTCCTTGTAAACTCCATACCTAAGAAGAAGTGAACAGGACCAAGATCTTTAATTTTGAATGTATTATTCAAGCTGATTTTAAGGCGCATAATAGCATCCTCATTGTTGCCGTAGACCAGAAAATCACCTACATAAACCCCAACAAATATAACAGAATCTTTGGAGTGTTTATGAAATAGGGAAAAATCATTCTCTGAGCTCGAGAATCCTTCAGAGATAAGGAATTTTGTCAGCTTGGAGTACCACTGACGGCTGGCTTGTTTTAATCCGTATAAGGATTTTAACAAGCGACATACTTAGTTATCACCAGTTACAGCAACTCCCTCAGGAAGCTTCATGTAGATTTCTTCATTCAACTCTCCATGAAGAAACACATTATTCACGTCAAGTTGACAAACAAACCAATTCCTTTTCATAGCCACAGCAATAAGACTTCTGATTGTTGTCATTTTGACAACAGGAGAAAATGTTTCACTGTAGTCAATACCATGCTTTTGGGTGAAACCACGAACAACAAGTCTCGCCTTGTAACGTTCTAATGTACCATCAGCTTTAAGTTTAATACGAAAGACCCACTTACAGCTGATAGCCCGTTTACCCTTTGGCAAATCCACAATTTCCCAAGTACCGTTCCTTTCAAGAGCAGATAACTCTTCAGCCATGGCAGTTCGCCATTTGGGATTAGAGTTAGCTTCTGTGAAAGTTTTAGGTTCAACCATGTCATCAGAAGGAGAAACAATGCTGTTACAAGCGTAACAACTGTGAGGGAGCGCAACTCTCTTGTTAGAGGTAATATCAGTTAAAGAAAACAACCCGAGTGTATTGGAGTTATTTTCTGTACTGATTCTGTGAATACAATGAAAGAGAGCCGTAGTGAAAACATCATCAGATTTGCAGACTGTATTACCAACCAAATAATTTTGCAAATAAGGAGGTGGATTTCTGATTCTGTTGGTTCTGCGACATTCTTCTTGTGCAGCAGGAGTTTCTGAGGGTTGAATCTCTTCAACTGAGATTTCTGATGTTTCCAAATTATCAACTGCAGTCTGTATGTTGTGGCTATCTTCTGCAAATTTAGTAGATTCTGAATCAGAAGGATGCAATTGTAATGCGGGAGTCGAAATATAATCATCATAAACTGCTGAATCAATAACTGGAAACCTTTCTGAACTGCCTGTCTGTGAACCTTGTTCAGTGAAGGGAAAATGTTCTTCATAAAATTTGACATCCCGACTGTGTATAATAGTGTTGTCTTGGAGTCTCAGCAATTTGAAACCTTTGCTTATCAGACTAGGACCAAGAGAAACACATCTGAAAGCTCTAGTCTCAAACTTCTGCTTATGTGACTTAACATTAGTCGCAAAAGCTAAACATCCAAAGGTCTTGAGAACCTTGCAATCAGGGTCTTTGTTATATAAAACCTGATAAGGACTCTTTCCATTGAGAACAACAGAAGGCAGACAATTGATAACTGTTGTAGCAAATAGAATACTTTCACCCCAATACTTAAGGGGAATTCCTGACTGAAAGTATACTGCACGAGCTGTCTCTAGAAGAAAACGATGTTTCCTCTCAACTACACCGTTTTGCTGTGGTGAATGGGGACAGCTCCTTTGATGTATAATACCCAGTTGTCGAAAAAATTTAATGCCTTCTGTTGAAGCCCCAAGCTCAAAGGCATTATCAGTCCGTATAATTTTCACCTTCTTGAGAAACTGTCTCTCTACCATGGCAAGAAAGTCTTTGATGTATGTAAAGGCTTGAGACTTTGATCTCATCAACCTGACCCATAGAGCCCTGCTTTTATCCTCAACAATGCTCAAAAAATATTTGCTTCCATCATGATTCTCCTCAGAGCAAGGGCCCCATACATCAATATGCAAAAGATCAAAACAGTCAACACTTTTACTATAAGAAATGGGAAAAGGTAACCGATGACCTCTTGCTTTATTACAACTGTAACACCCCAACCACCACCGTACACTTAACATCAATCTGCAGCGGAAATCTCAACTCATCACATTACTTAATTCAATGGTGTTACACGCCGTTAACCACCCACGTGGCTAACAAGGCTAATACATATACATTTGTATCGGTCTGATGGACTAGATTCCCGAGCAACTACACAATACAATCCTCATTCCATTTTCAACATTTATTATATACATACAATCCCACTGTACCGAGTATTTACAAACTAATGCCGATAACATTTTCGGTCTTACTACGCTTACAATGCTTACGCCATTTAAATGGCTACCCATGTATAAACATCTACCCCGTCCTACTCTCGAACGGCTTCCAGCTCCTTGTACCTGAAATAGAAAAGGAGAGAAAGGGTGGCCCCCAAGGGGCTCAGCACCTTTGCTGGTATGGTAATCCCGCAGCCCACATGCTACCGGGCCACGCACAACTAATTGTCGTCTTAGCATGCAGTTGATTATATTTAAATCATGCATACAAGCCATAGACATACAACACATAACATTTCGCCTCAATGGGCTCAACCTATAACCAACACATCCACACTTAACCAACCATCCAATAATTCCTTAAACCCTAGAGTGGCTCTCCTCTAAAACGGAGCTACTTCCTTAACGAACGACATGTACCCATTAATCGGGTTATCCTTAAACGCCTCTTGTCACCAACCGGGATTCATTTCCATGATCCACACATTCCATATCCTACAACATAACTCATTCCACACATAACAAAACATAACAAAACCTTTCTTGTTTCGGCGTATACATGACAACATCAAGTACATTTTAAACATCTAACATAAGCATATCATAGCATAGCAAGGGAGATTGCTTAGCACAATAACGACACAAACACCATAAGATCGGTTCACACAAGGAACCTTCCACCATAGTTAGTATACCATGTGAGCCTAGGGATTTTTGCCAATCCCATGTTAAGCTCGTTACCAACCTCGTTACCGTCCGGTTATATAGAACGGTTAACTTATACCCAAGGTGTGTCGGATATAGTAATCCCAAGCACACCGAATAACATACGTATGCCCCTATGGCCCGACGTGAGTCAGTAACTAGCTTTGGATAAGCTAAGGGAAGGTAGAAACCAAATTGGAATACCACCTATACATACACCAAGAGAGCCGAACCGGATATGATATCGACTCCCGTCCATCACACGCGTGGCCGGAACAACCGGACTCCTCACCCCCCATTAGTACATATACACTTATAAATAAGTAGTTAGAGATCCATTATGGAGCCTACCACATCCACACACCATACGGTATCATAACCGAGTTAAGCACACAAGGGAGGTTCACACACTTGCATATAACAACAATGTCCAACTAACTCACACATAGCCGTGGTTAGCACGTTCCCAAGGTTTGGGCCGCCAACTCCGAATACCGATCACTCATGTGTTCCTAGATTTGGTTAGCTAAGGTTTAACGCATATTTGAGGTTAAATGGTATCGGAGGCCAATCTCGCCACATAAATGAATTACTATAAACTCATTACATGTTTTATCTTACAAGGTGGCAAACACTCAGTAAAACATATTGGCATACAAGCCGGTGTAATCCGGTAGGACACAGGTTGCAAGAAAACCATACCTGTCACCGGAGTCCACTTTACCACGTCCACTTATGTTCCTCGAGCGATTCTCGAACAACTGTTAACATCACATGTGTTTTTATTAACATCGGGGTTTGCTTGATTATTTAATGTCTAATGCTTATAATTTTTCCCCATTAACTTAGTTACATAACTTCACTTTTTAACTTGTTTTACTTTCACATTTTATTACAACTTTTCACCCACTTAATTGTCATTAAAACTCACCTAACATGTCCTTAACAACCTCATAACATCATTAACCATCAATCCCCATCATTAGACATCATTTTCCAACCTTAAACAACATTTTTAGAGTGGTCCGGGACTTGGTCCTTACCTTAAGTCCCGGACCAACACATTAGAAAACTCTCGGGCGATTTTAATAGGGTGGTCCGGGACCTTGTACTTCCCTTAAGTCCCGGACCACAACATGTTACAACTCTCGGCCATTTTAAAAGCTTGGTCCGGGTCTTGAACCATGACCTAGGTCCCGGACCAAAGCTACAGAATTGTCAAAATTGCATTTTTCAAGTGTTGTTGCCTTAGTTCTCCACCCCATTAATTGTATAAACTTACCATATGATCTTAGGTATATTCTAATGCCAAAATACCACTTCGATTCACCTTAAAACATTGTCCAACTTGTTACCCAATTTTCTTATACATACACCAACACTTATAACATTTGACTCTAGGTTTCTAAATGGTGTTTCTCACCTTTGATTACAACTGTCCCAAAATGTTTCCTCCTTACCTTAACATCATCTCCCAAGCATCTTCTCTTACTAAACAAATCTTCTTTTCACAACTTCCTAAAAGTTCCTTTCTCAAAACCTTACCTAAACATTATTCCCACCTTGCACATTATCATAACCTAAACCTTAAACAAACTCCTCCAAGACTTAAATACATCCTCAAAACACACATTGAATTCCTAGAACTTCCAAGATAACACCTAAGTCCTTGCATCACTCTAAATCACCTTAATACTTGTTTTCTTCTCAAGTAAGCATTTATTCACCTTTAACACTTCCTAGTTCATCAAAACCATTTAAAACACTTAGATCTTCTTACACATTTTCCCAAATTTGGCCATAGCTTCTCTTGTATATACTCACATCCAACCACTTAGGTTTTCACCTTATTTCATTCAAGAACACCTAAAATCCATCAAACACATTTTTACACACAAGACTTCACACATTTAGCACTACATCACCATATAGTGCATAACTTAAATTGCTTGGCACTTAGGCCCTTAAATGCATGGCTCTTAGGCCCTTAAATTGCATAAATCTTAAACACTGAATTTCCCACATAAGTAATGCCTTTGACCTGCGAATACACCCAACAATACATATGCCCTTAATAAACTCCTTGAGAGCATTTTACTAGCTCATTTGCCATTGGCTCCTTAGGTATTTTATTAAGCAAATCAAGCTCATTTTCCTAAGGCATTTAAACTACATTGAGATAGTTTGTTTACCTCTTTTTCCTCGCAAACTTCTTTCTTGTTTCCTTGTAAAACCGGTGGGGTGTTTAGTTGTTTGCCAACTTCTATACAATGTACAAATAATAGAATGAGTATTCAAGCATTATGCTTCATCTCATTATAAACCCTAGTTACATATACTATCTTAAGGTATTAAAATGATTGTTTTACCTTGGAATGGAAAGAGAGCTTGAATATATATCAAGAGAGGACTCCACCAAGCCCTTGGAAGATTCAAATGAGGCTAAAACCAGCAAGGTAAAGACACCATGGTGAGGTTAATTTTCGGCCATGTACTAAAAGGAGAGGAAACTTGATTTTTCTTTGAGATTCCTTACCTAGAAGCAAAGGAGAACAATAATATGTGAAAAGGTGAGCTCAAGCTCCATCAATGGTGAATCTCCTTGGCACCGAAATTGAGTTCTTGAAGATTTGAAAAGGTAGAAGTGTAGAGCTTGCTCCAACTAGGAGAATGGTGGTCTTGGAATTGAATTTGGACCATGGAGCTAGGAGTTACAAGTGGTCAAAGATGGAAAACAATGGTGGTGTTGGTGTTGCTGTAGCAGCTCGTAAAAGAGAGCAAGAAGGGAGGTTGGAGACGTGTGAAATGAAGGAGGAAAGGAGAAATGAAGATAGAACTTGCTTTAACAAGATATTTGTATTAAAAGGTAACTTTCTCCTTTTTACCTTCCTACCCTTCCTTTCCTTAATTGATTTTCACATGGTGGTGACTCACCTTCATAAAAACCGGCCACCATTTAGTTAGAAGGGTGTTTTGGTCTTTGTTGACCAATCAACTTACTTATAATTACATATGTTACAAACTAGCTTATAAAAGTTACTATTCACAAAAACAAAGCACATAGAAGTGAAATTTTTGATTTCCCATTGATATAGCCACCCAAATGTGATACTATATAGTACACATGTTAATTAAAGAGTAATGATGGACATTTAGCCATTCAAAACTCATTTACAAGACAATTTTTCAAAAACGTGCTTTAAGACTCCTTAAAGCACTTTTTGTGTTTTAACTTGTTTTCAAGCTTGGTTTTCTTTGGTAATTGATTTAATATGTTCATTAACATATTTATAAGGTATAAGTATGACCATTAGGTCTTATACACATTTATCCCAAGCTTAGAGCACATTTTAGCCCATATTGACCTTAAGGTATTTATTTGTGTTTTGTTTGGTTTCATTGTCTACCAAAGTTTCCTAAGGACTTAATTAGCCTTATAAAGTCATAATTAAATATTATCAAGTCTTGGTAGGCTCTTTGGGACCTAACCAAGTTCACTCCAAGCTTAGAGCATGTTTTTGCTCAAACCGTGTCTTAGAGTTTTATTGTGTTTTACCATGGTTTAAATGGCTCATTTATGTTTTTAAGGCACTTTTTAGCCTTTAAATACCATAGTTTAACATTTACACAACATACCAAGGTTTCGGGTATTTCAATCTACCCCCCTTAAAAGAACTTCGTCCTCGAAGTTCACATTTCCTCGCATCATTGGATTAGAATACGGGAATTACTTATAGCCATAAAACTTCCATTACCAACCACCCCTCACATCCAACCTCGGACTTAATGGTCCGGGCAACATATCCACATTATACATAAAATATCATACTCACATGGTAACCTCGGACTCAATGGTCCGGGTACCTTCACCACACTTGCACCTATACAATATCCCTCAGACTCTTAGGTCTGGGTGACATAACCACATTTAGACACATAGGTCCATGTAACACAACACATTTAGACTCATAGGTCTCGATAGCATACACTTTAGGAGATCAAAGTCAAAATAACCTTTATCACACATACCAAGCAACATGTCATAGCATGTATATCAAACAGAAATACCTTTTCCATCTCTCCATGGGTTCGAATCCCACGTTGAGTACATATACGCTGTGATCCCGCAGAACCCGGTCGCGATGGACACCTTCTGGTCCCCGTTCCTTTGGGAGATCAAAACATTCACTTAATTTTTAACATATGTACTTCTCATGTCACCGGTCCGAAGACAAAGGCTCATACGTCCTCAGCTCATGAGCAAGTACTACAAAAATATTCTTTACTAAGTTAAGTATAAGAAGATCTTTTATTCAAAATATTAATCGATTGTTTGAAAACACCAATTGAAAATCCTTTTGAAAACACCACACAACTCCAAGTCCAATTTATGCTCCTTGTATTTTTCTTAACTTGGTTGTTTGTGACCACTTCCAGGGAGCTTCAAGAGTCATCCAACCCTGATGTGATCAGCATCAGTGTTGAACTATCTTTCCACCCCAATTTGTGTTCGGCTTCCCTTGATCTCATGATAATCAAGTTTCATCTCCCACTTCTTTTTCAATCAACAATTAATTCAAGCATATCCCATTTTCTATCTTTGAATCCTTCTAGTCATAATCATAACATCTCCAAGGGATAGAACTCCGTCTATCAATCATCACCCAAATCCAACTTAATTCAAGTTACCTAGGGAATTTAATTCTCACTAGGTTCTATGTCGGTCTTATAACCCTTCATAAATCACAACACTGTATATATATACATATATTTTTTATCAAAATACAATACATGGCTTACATTTATGCACCATCGGGGTTTTAGTTCCCCGGGAGTTTCTTTACTCCCTTCCACTTGTACTCTCACACACCACTGTTAACAAAATAAACACACTTCCCACAATGGTATTCGCACCTTCTGTGCGCAATTACCACAATTTAACAACAAATAAATGCGTATGTTTATATAACACACGCGCCAACCATCATAACAAATCATTTTGTGCTATGCACAACCCAGTTCACGTACACTTGTACGGTAAAACACACTAAGCGGCTTTACGCTCTACCCCCCTTAAAAGGGATTACGCCCACGTAATCACTGAACATTGGCTTTAAATGTTTTGCCGTCGTGAAGTGTTTTAACTTCCACGCGGTCTGCTATACAATGCGTTCTGGTTAGAGGATCTTAACCATATCGGCGGTTTAATCCTCCAACCAAGAATTCTCCTTGGAGTTTATCTAACTCATAACCGGTTTCGGTCCTGGCCTGTGAGGCTTCTAGGCATTGATGACTAGCCATCCATTCATATTCACAATGTATATTCGGCATTTGATGCATGGGCTCACTGGCCTCTGCTGCGCCATTCTAATAATTATAGGCTAGTTTGCCCCATTCGTTACTGTTACTGTATTGTACAACTCCAATTTTACCCTTATCTTGGAAGAATGGGTTTCTCCACCGACGCATGTCTCTTACCCTAGCGAATTCGTTGAGTTTCACATTTTCCATTCACTTCCCCAATACTTCAGCGTAAACTACTATGTAATTCACATGATCGACTTGCTCTAACCTCTTACTGTCGGTTGAGATTGAGCTACTACCTAATGTGTACTCTCTCAGTTATTTCCCACACCTGGGGTATATCTCATACCGACATTTGGTATTTAATGTTACTGTAGTTATTTACTGTTAATCATGTCTCCACCTTTGGTTTTGCACATTATTCTTTCATTCCTGCGGCCTTGCATTACCTATGCATCGGCCATTATAACATTATTCCTCCACAATTACCATGCTTCTGATTCCTACTATCCCACTTGATCATTACTGCGCAAAGTGCAATACCAAACACTCAGTCATACAGTGCAGAGGCGTAAACTCTTGACAGTAATCTCTCATGCGATTGCGATAGAATTTTACACTGTGTTTTACCAAAATTCTTATCACATAATACTTGTTCGTTTGCTATCAATTACTGTTGTATCTCCACTGGGGTTAACTCACAACTCTGCTTATTTGTCATACCATCACTAGCAATACTTATACAACGGTCGCTTATTGCACACCGTATCCTCTTTCATTATATAGCATCAACTTATACTGTATCCGCTATTATATTAGCTTCCCTATTACGCTGGTTTATCTGGCCACTTATTTGCTGATTTTTGAATATACTACTATTTTTCTTGAGCCTTTATGTTTCTTTGAGCGTTGTTCGCTACACATTTAGCTTCACACACCTATGGTGATTGCTATCATACTATTACTCTTTCTGTGTACCAACTGGTACGAGCACTTCTTTTCGTATTATTTTATTCAAATCATCCTGGGGTAACAACGTGGTCCGTCCTCTACATACTTCTTGAACTTGGTCCACACAACTACCGCTCTCGCGGTTTCACAATATCGAGAGGTATCCCCACTCTTAAAGCAGTGGTTCGTTCTCCGCTCTATTCCTTTGTGTAACATATACTTCTGCAACCGATCAAATTTACATATCACAAGTTGTTGTGGCTTATAAGCCTTACTGTCGCGATTCCTTCCAAGTTATCTCTCTGGCAACTTAGGGTCCTACTTTTAGTGGGTTTACCTTCAGTGTTTAATCCGGTAATTGTTTCAAATCTTGTGTTTTTGTATATTGTTCCATCTAACATGTTAATAATCCAACACCCCTCAAGGATTGCTCCCGGTGTTACTAACATATGCCATTACATCTGGCTTGCACTCATGGGTACATTCCGTTAGCCACGCCTTTTTGCGTTCTTCACTGGTTATTATCTTCTTCTGTAAAGATCAACATTTCCAGATAGTATAGGTACTGATTCTGGGAGTTTCATCCCGTTCATTGCACATTAATGTGTCCACATTAGGCATCTGCCTTTCCCTGCTTTCCAGCTATCATGTTTTCCCTGAGGATCCTTAAGACATATGCTATGTCTTTACTTACGTTTGTGCACTTCGCACTTCCTAACCCTTAAACATTCCCTTGAAAGGAATTCACTAATCCTTTTAATCTCGTTAACTTAACTGAGTTCCTTAACTTCAACCATTCATGGTAATCTCTAGCTCTCGTTTGATTTATACTGCTGACCGTGACGGAGTCGACTACTTCCCGTTTTCGGACTCTACTCGTATACATATATGGGGTATCATACTGATACTTACTACTTACCCACTACCTATACGTAGGTCTGTCAGGCCCACATGCTCCTATCGGAGTGCGGTCGTCCCACACAGTTGGTACACTCGTAGTGTCCGTCACACGCCTAGGTGAAGTATTCTGTTGTCAACTCCCTATATTGTCCCGTGACAATATTCATTCCTTGCTTCCCGAACTTAATCGAGGGAAGGTTTATCCACTGTTGTATCCTTGTCAACTGCCCCTGGTTCACTGGTTGGTTTAAAAGAAGGTTGGAAAGAAGTGTTGGTTTGAAGAAATCTGGTTTTGAAAAGGAAGGGTTTGAATAAATCTAGGTTTGAAAGAAAATTTCTCATGGTTTCACAACATCTTCTACCTTAGCCAAGTCTAGCTTCTTGCTGACTGGTGTCCTTACAATTACAGAGATTAGGCTAACAGGCCCTTCCACTGTTATGACGATCACATTTAACTTTATGGTACTTTTCCAAGTACTTTGTAGTGGTTATAAATTTCCCAAACAGCCCTGTTGTAGCAGCACTTGCTATGGCAAGTGCGCCATGCTAACTGGCTATCGGTTTGACACATACCGATTGTGGTATTGTTTTGACCCATATTGTCATCAGTGGCCTTGTTGGCCCTCACTGATCTTACTGCCTTGATAAATACTCCTCTAGGTAACTTCTCACTGTTTTCACATGATAATCATTAACTAGGGTGTTTCCCATTCTAGGAGACCCCTTTTTCATAGTATTGTATTCACTTTGTAGCCCGTTCCACGTATTTGGGCACTACCTTGTAGTTTCCCTTGTCGGTTGGTATACCGTTGGTGTATTATTTATCAACTGTGGTCCCGTAGACACTCGTCTCGGGTTTTATTAATCCATTTCTTGCCTGTTGCACGGTAGGTGCATTGCAAGCTGGTTATTCTCGACTGCTCTGCATGTCGACCCAGATTGTCGGAAATTCTATTCTCCTATACACAAATTCCTTCATTCTTCGCTATTTAATGCGGTTAACGTTGTTCAGATGGAGACCGTCTCCGGGATTCCCAATTTTCGGGATCTACCGTATGACAGGTTCTCCGTACCCTAAAGGTATTTAATAACAGCCAGATCGGGTATTCCCGAGTATGAGAGGACTTTCATCTCTCTGGCGTTGTTTCCCAAGTTATAAAACAAGGGTTGTGGAGGGCGGGTTGGATATAGTAGGTTTCCAGTATTCACTGGTAGTTCCTTTCTAGCGTATCTCTCACGCTATCACTCAACCCTTAACCCAAAGTACTTAAATCCTACTCGGTACTTCCTAAGCTCGGTAACTCAGTCATCAGAGCGATACTTCGCTCTGATACCACTTTTTGTAACACCCCAACCACCACCGTACACTTAACATCAATCTGCAGCGGAAACCTCAACTCATCACATTACTTAATTCAATGGTGTTACACGCCGTTAACCACCCACGTGGCTAACAAGGCTAATACATATACATTTGTATCGGTCTGATGGACTAGATTCCCGAGCAACTACACAATACAATCCTCATTCCATTTTCAACATTTATTATATACATACAATCCCACTGTACCGAGTATTTACAAACTAATGCCGATAACATTTTCGGTCTTACTACGCTTACAATGCTTACGCCATTTAAATGGCTACCCATGTATAAACATCTACCCCGTCCTACTCTCGAACGGCTTCCAGCTCCTTGTACCTGAAATAGAAAAGGAGAGAAAGGGTGGCCCCCAAGGGGCTCAGCACCTTTGCTGGTATGGTAATCCCGCAACCCACATGCTACCGGGCCACGCACAACTAATTGTCGTCTTAGCATGCAGTTGATTATATTTAAATCATGCATAAAAGCCATAGACATACACACATAACATTTCGCCTCAATGGGCTCAACCTATAACCAACACATCCACACTTAACCAACATCCAATAATTCCTTAAACCCTAGAGTGGCTCTCCTCTAAAACGGAGCTACTTCCTTAACGAACGACATGTACCCATTAATCGGGTTATCCTTAAACGCCTCTGTCACCAACCGGGATTCATTTCCATGATCCACACATTCCATATCCTACAACATAACTCATTCCACACATACAAAACATAACAAAACCTTTCTTGTTTCGGCGTATACATGACAACATCAAGTACATTTTAAACATCTAACATAAGCATATCATAGCATAGCAAGGGAGATTGCTTAGCACAATAACACAAACACCATAAGATCGGTTCACACAAGGAACCTTCCACCATAGTTAGTATACCATGTGAGCCTAGGGATTTTTGCCAATCCCATGTTAAGCTCGTTACCAACCTCGTTACCGTCCGGTTATATAGAACGGTTAACTTATACCCAAGGTGTGTCGGATATAGTAATCCCAAGCACACCGAATAACATACGTATGCCCCTGTGGCCCGACGTGAGTCAGTAACTAGCTTTGGATAAGCTAAGGGAAGGTAGAAACCAAATTGGAATACCACCTATACATACACCAGAGAGCCGAACCGGATATGATATCGACTCCCGTCCATCACACGCGTGGCCGGAACAACCGGACTCCTCACCCCCCATTAGTACATATACACTTATAAATAAGTAGTTAGAGATCCATTATGGAGCCTACCACATCCACACACCATACGGTATCATAACCGAGTTAAGCACAAAGGGAGGTTCACACACTTGCATATAACAACAATGTCCAACTAACTCACACATAGCCGTGGTTAGCACGTTCCCAAGGTTTTGGGCCGCCAACTCCGAATACCGATCACTCATGTGTTCCTAGATTTGGTTAGCTAAGGTTTAACGCATATTTGAGGTTAAATGGTATCGGAGGCCAATCTCGCCACATAAATGAATTACTATAAACTCATTACATGTTTTATCTTACAAGGTGGCAACACTCAGTAAAACATATTGGCATACAAGCCGGTGTAATCCGGTAGGACACAGGTTGCAAGAAAACCATACCTGTCACCGAGTCCACTTTACCACGTCCACTTATGTTCCTCGAGCGATTCTCGAACAACTGTTAACATCACATGTGTTTTTATTAACATCGGGGTTTGCTTGATTATTTAATGTCTAATGCTTATAATTTTTCCCCATTAACTTAGTTACATAACTTCACTTTTTAACTTGTTTTACTTTCACATTTTATTACAACTTTTCACCCACTTAATTGTCATTAAAACTCACCTAACATGTCCTTAACAACCTCATAACATCATTAACCATCAATCCCCATCATTAGACATCATTTTCCAACCTTAAACAACATTTTTAGAGTGGTCCGGGACTTGGTCCTTACCTTAAGTCCGGACCAACACATTAGAAAACTCTCGGGCGATTTTAATGGGTGTCCGGGACCTTTTGTACTTCCCTTAAGTCCCGGACCACAACATGTTACAACTCTCGGCCATTTTAAAAGCTTGGTCCGGGTCTTGAACCATGACCTAGGTCCCGGAACAAAGCTACAGGAATTGTCAAAAATTGCATTTTTCAAGTGTTGTTGCCTTAGTTCTCCACCCCCATTAATTGTATAAACTTACCATATGATCTTAGGTATATTCTAATGCCAAATACCACTTCGATTCACCTTAAAACATTGTCCAACTGGTTACCCAATTTTCTTATTCATACACCAACACTTATAACATTTGACTCTAGGTTTCTAAATGGTGTTTCTCACCTTGATTACAACTGTCCCAAAATGTTTCCTCCTTACCTTAACATCATCTCCCAAGCATCTTCTCTTACTAAACAAATCTTCTTTTCACAACTTCCTAAAAGTTCCTTTCTCAAAACCTTACCTAAACATTATTCACTTGCACATTTCATAACCTAAACCTTAAACAAACTCCTCCAAGACTTAAATACATCCTCAAAACACAATTGAATTCCTAGAACTTCCAAGATAACACCTAAGTCCTTGCATCACTCTAAATCACCTTAATACTTGTTTTTCTTCTCAAGTAGCATTTATTCACCTTTAACACTTCCTAGTCATCAAAACCATTTAAAACACTTAGATCTTCTTACACATTTTCCCAAATTGGCCATAGCTTCTCTGGTATATACTCACATCAAACCACTTAGGTTTTCACCTTATTTCATTCAGGAACACCTAAAATCCATCAAACACATTTTTACACACAAGACTTCACACATTTAGCACTACATCACCATATAGTGCATAACTTAAATTGCTTGGCACGTAGGCCCTTAAATGCATGGCTCTTAGGCCCTTAAATTGCATAAATCTTAAACCACTGAATTTCCCACATAAGTAATGTCTTTGACCTGCGAATACACCCAACAATACATATGCCCTTAATAAACTCCTTGAGAGCATTTTACTAGCTCATTTGCCATTGGCTCCTTAGGTATTTTATTAAGCAAATCAAGCTCATTTTCCTAAGGCATTTAAACTACATTGAGATAGTTTGTTTACCTCTTTTCCTCGCAAACTTCTCTTGTTTCCTGTAAAAACGGGGTGGGGTGTTTAGTTGTTTGCCAACTTCTATACAATGTACAAATAATAGAATGAGTATTCAAGCATTATGCTTCATCTCATTATAAACCCTAGTTACATATAATCTTAAGGTATTAAAATGATTGTTTTACCTTGGAATGGAAGAGAGCTTGAATATATATCAAGAGAGGACTCCACAAGCCCTTGGAAGATTCAAATGAGGCTAAAACCAGCAAGGTAAAGACACCATGGTGAGGTTAATTTTCGGCCATGTACTAAAAGGAGAGGAAACTTGATTTTCTTTGAGATTCCTTACCTAGAAGCAAGGAGAACAATAATATGTGAAAAGGTGAGCTCAAGCTCCATCAATGGTGAATCTCCTTGGCACCGAAATTGAGTTCTTGAAGATTTGAAAAGGTAGAAGTGTAGAGCTTGCTCCAACTAGGAGAATGGTGGTCTTGGAATTGAATTTGGACCATGGAGCTAGGAGTTACAAGTGGTCAAAGATGGAAAAACATGGTGGTGTGGTGTTGCTGTAGCAGCTCGTAAAAGAGCAAGAAGGGAGGTTGGAGACGTGTGAAATGAAGGAGGAAAGGAGGAAATGAAGATAGAACTTGCTTAACAAGATATTTGTATTAAAAGGTAACTCTCCTTTTTACCTTCCTACCCTTCCTTCCTTATTGATTTTCACATGGTGGTGACTCACCTTCATAAAAACCGGCCACCATTTAGTTAGAAGGGTGTTTTGGTCTTTGTTGACCAATCAACTTACTTATAATTACATATGTTACAAACTAGCTTATAAAATTACTATTCACAAAAACAAAGCACATAGAAGTGAAATTTTTGATTTCCCATTGATATAGCCACCCAAATGTGATACTATATAGTACACATGTATTTAAAGAGTAATGATGGACATTTAGCCATTCAAAACTCATTTACAAGACAATTTTTCAAAAACGTGCTTTAGACTCCTTAAAGCACTTTTTGTGTTTAACTTGTTTTCAAGCTTGGTTTTCTTTGGTAATTGATTTAATATGTTCATAACATATTTATAAGGTATAAGTATGACCATTAGGTCTTATACACATTTATCCAAGCTTAGAGCACATTTTAGCCCATTATTGACCTTAAGGTATTTATTTGTGTTTTGTTTGGTTTCATTGTCTACCAAAGTTTCCTAAGGACTTAATTAGCCTTATAAAGTCATAATTAAATATTTATCAAGTCTTGGTAGGCTCTTTGGGTCCTAACCAAGTTCACTCCAAGCTTAGAGCATGTTTTTGCTCAAACCGTGTCTTAGTGTTTATTGTGTTTTACCATGGTTTAAATGGTTCATTTATGTTTTTAAGGCACTTTTTAGCCTTTAAATACCATAGTTTAAACATTTACACAACATACCAAGGTTTCGGGTATTTCAACAACTGTCACAAAAAAATCTCCATTGATGTCCTTTTTATTTATCAGACCAAGACTTACAAGTTTTTCCAAAGCTGCATGGCCTAATTTGTTGTGCCAATACAAAACAGACTTTCTTGCTACTGAATTGCAGTAAGTATTGAATCTGTTACGATTTCTTTCATTACAGAATTGCTCAAAAGCTAAAACATCTAAGATGTACAGTCCGTGATGCTCTTTTTCCAATGATCTTCTCATACATCAAAGTTGGGTCCTGCAAAGTGCAAATATGATTGTGAAACACCACTTTGCACCCAGTCTGTTCCACCATTTTACTCACTGATAACAGATCACATTTAAAACCAGGAACCCACCAAAACATCTTCCAAACAACAGTCATCGGTCAGCATAGCTTTTCCTGATGTTTTAATCTCCTGAATCTACCATCAGTATGATGAAACAGTATGTCTCTTTCCTAAACTTCTTTCATCAAATAGAATTTCATGCTTTCCAGTTAGTGATCTGTAGCTCCATGTCTATCACCCATAGACTAGTCCTATCATTATCGATCGTCAAGGACTTTCACAGCATTTAAACTGTAATGTAGAGACTGAATTTGAGTATAAGAATTACTGCAAAGTTGCAAGTGACATTCTCCTCCTTGTGTCCTAGATTCACCCTCTGCAAGTAGTTGACAAGCAATCCCAACTGCTCAGAGGAAAGACCAGGCACTAGTGAAACAGTTTCAGAATTTTCAACATTCCGATCTGCTGTAGCTGAATTGGCTGAAGCATTTATCTTCTTGTTCTTTCCATGCTTCCAACCATTGGGAAAGCCATGCTTCTCAAAACAATTATCCTCATTATGCCCGAACTTTTCACAAAAGGTACAGATTCTTTTTCTTTCCTTTACTGTTCGATTGCCACTTCAAGATTGTTGCGATTTGTAATTCTTTGAAGCATTGTTGGCAAAGCTTCCTGTTTCATAGTCACTTCTCCTTTTCTTATTACTTTCCCTCTGTCCTTCTTCTGAAAGAACAAGGGAGTATGCATTCTCCAGGCTTGGCAAAGGTTTTAACATCAAATATATCCCCTTTATATTGACAAAACAGTCATTTAGGCCCATCAGAAAGTCTAAAACCTTATCCTCATCTAAGAGTTTCTTAACCTTTTCAGCATATCCACATTTGCAGCACTGCAAGTTTTAAATCAAACCTGCAGTAAGTTCATCCCAGATCGCTTTAAACTTTGTAAAATAGACACTTACAGAATCATTTCCTTGCTCAAGATCGCAGAGTTCTTTCTTCAGATTAAACCTCCTGGTTCCGTCGATTCTGTCATACCTCGACAAAAGACTGTCCCACATGTCCTTGGCTGTGCTGTTGTAGATGATGCTGTCACTGATCCTCTGATCCAACGCATTGAGAAGCCAGGCCATGACTAAACTGTTGCACCTGTCCCACGCCAAGGCTTTGGCTTCATCATCCTCCGATCTTTTCATCTTGCCGTCTATCATCCCCAATTTATTCTTCCCCATAAGGCTATAAGGACTGATCTTTTCCATGTCTGGAATCCACTTCCCCAAACTTGGAAGCGATGATCATCCGGGATGATCGGAAGCATGAATAAAGAGAGGATCGGCTGGATCTATAACATTTTGCCTTCGATCGTGCGTCAGTAAGTGATCGACCAGTTCTCCGAGTTCGTTGCTGGTTTCCGACGCCATCAGGAGAGAAAGGAACAAACGAAAGCGAGGATCTAACTATCCTGCTCTGATACCATGTAGAACTCCATGGATGGCTGAGTCGAAGAAACTAGGAGAAACACGAGGTAAACAGAGAGAGATAAAGAGAACATCGAATGGTTGTATTGAGAGTGTTTTGTTTTTGTGTTACAGTAGTTCTGTCGAGAGAGAGAAAAGCTCCTTTTATAATAAGGATGCTAACAGAATATATGACAACTAAGAAAGACAGCTGTACATAGAAGAACATGTAACTAATAAACTTCTAGAATCTGCTAGAGGATACGTATACACTAACAGTGAGAAAAGCAGGGGTAGAGTGGAACAAACTTCGGCTTGTGAAGGAATATGTGAGATTGGGCAATTAGTGTGCTCTATGGAGATGGAGGTGACATGACTAGGTCGAAGTTAGAAGGGGGGGACGGCGAGACGAGGTGAAGAAACGGCGGAGCGGAGTTAACGAAGAGTGGTGGTTATTGCACAGATGGACTATGGGGGACGAGCTCCCTATAGAGGAGGACAATCAAGTAGGGTGTAATGGCATTCAATTTATTTATAATATTTATGCAAAATTCTAAAATTACCAATATATTCGATAAAGATATTATTATTCATTAGACCAATGTCGTGACTCTTAACAAGGTCTATAATGAAAATTAAAAATGTTGGTGTTCCAATTGACTAAGAAACTTAACTACATTACAATAAACTTGGGGTAAAGGAGTTGGTGAAATTTCATATAGTTTAATTAATCATATACCCTAACAAATTTTGGTAGTCATATCTCTTTGATTGATAAAAGACCAAATCAGTTTTAAGAAATTTCATTCCCAAAAACAAATGCAACACCCTGGTGTTGGAGAGAAGAATAAGAATAAGCTTTATTAGAGTCTATATTCACTACTACTTATTCTATTGATGAAAATACCATGAACATACACACAGAAACAAAACAAACAAATATTTACTAGTTCTGCTAAAGTCAGCAGTCCTTTTAATCGATAATACCATATAGATATTGAAGAATATGTCAACTAGTACTTAATTGTCTAGCAAAAGGCCTACAATAAACAATAGAAGAACTTTTTAGCTTAAAAACTTATTGGCATCATTCTCACATAAGAAATTTAAGGTTCTTGTGGGATATTAATTAAGTTGGTGTTTTAGTAAGCCATTGACAACTAATAAAAGTGCTTTCTATACATTTAGTGAATTTAGTGAGGTTAGCCGCATAAGATTGTGTATAATGAAAGTACCAAAATCTTCATAAAAAAAAAAAAAAAAAAAAAGATGTGACGACGATTGAACAATTTTTTATTCACCTTGAAGCATGTTGTAAAGCAAGTCAATCTAAAGGATATTTGAAGTGAAGTGGAGGATTATGCAGTGTATATATGCAACCGCTACCCACTGAACTTCTATCAAATTGGGTTCCCTAAGAATAATGGAGGAGTCAAGCCAAGATGATTTCACTTGAAAGTGTCTGGGAACATTACTCTCTCTGTCTCAACATTTATTCTTCGGCGTCCGTAGGCGGGCTCTAATTGTCTCGTTCTCTTTTCTTGGGATTTACTGTCCATTAGACGGAGTTTGATTACTGACAAGAATCAACACATGAGTTTTCCAATTTGATAGAACTTGGGTATTAATATTAATAAGGTCATGAATGATTTGCGCTGTGTAATATCTGTATATCTTCTCCAAACCAAACATGAAATAAAGGACCACAAGTCCTTAGAGAACAAGCCTTGGTCGCTATCGTAGATGACATAAACCCCCATTGTGGGTTAGTGGTGAAGAGCGAAGAAGGTGTTCTTAGTATCTAGTACGTCGCAGCTCTTCAGCAACCTTATAAGAATCTATATGCTTGCTGTCATTGCTTCTCATCTATATATCTTCTCTTCCCCACTTCCTAGTTTCCCCTCGTTCAGTCTCTTTCTTTCTTAGATAAGGAGGGGTGCACTCTCTTGTTTTATACTGTAACTGTATACTGTTCTTTTTTTTTATCCATGGATGCATTATCTTCTTCTTTCATATCTGCAATTCCAAGAGAGAAGATTCTGTTATCCACCACCAAATCACTGAGTTACACTCCCCTACGAATCTATTCTATTAAAACTGAAGATAGACCAGTACAGACTTCAACTTCTAACGTAAGATCTCCTTCACCGTCCACCACTAATGGCACCAAAACTTCCTCCACGGCTACAAGCAAAGAAAGATCAATCACCGCCACCGGAACTAAAACCCCACCATCATCACCACCACGTCGCACGGCATCATCATCATCATCACCACCACGTCCCACGGCATCATCATCAACATTATCGGAGCCATGGCTCCCGACAACCATCTTAAACACATTGGACACCATGGTAAACACCTTTATTGACCCACCAGTCCAACCATCCGTCGACCCTAAATTCGTCTTATCCAACAACTTCGCCCAGTGAACGAACTTCCCCAACAGACTGCCAAGTCATCTCAGGCTCAATTCCCCCTTGTCTAGACGGAGTCTACATCCGTATGGGCCCAACCCACAATTCCTCCCACGCGGCCCATACCATCTCTTCGACGGCGACGGGATGCTCCACTGTCTCCGAATCACTAACAGCGGCACTCACGCTACACTTTCAAGCCGTTACGTCCGAACACATAAATTCACCGTTGAACGCCAAGCTGGTTCTCAGTCCTCCCTAACGTCTTCTCCGGGTTCAACGGTTTAACCGCTTTAGCTGCTCGGGGCGCCTTAATTGCTGCTCGTGTAGTCGGGGGGACAATTCAATCCCTTGAACGGAGGTGGTTTAGCAAACACTAATCTCGCCCAAATTGGAAACCGTCTTTACGCGCTTGGCGAGTCTGATCTCCCGTATGAAATCAAAGTAGCACCTGACGGTGATGTCGTGACACTCGACCGTCAAGATTTTAACGGTAAGCTATTTCTGAGTATGACGGCTCATCCGAAGACGGATCCAGACACCGGTGAGACTTTTGCGTTCCGGTACGGACCTATCCCGCCATTCTTAACGTTCTTCCGGTTTGACCCGGCCGGGAACAAGGGTGATGATGTGCCGATATTCTCAATGACACGTCCGTCGTTTCTCCATGACTTTGCGATAACTAAGAAATACGCGATATTCCCGGATATACAGTTAGGGATGGACCCGGCTGAGCTTGTCATCAGGGGTGGACCGCCAGTCGGAGCTGACCAGGAAAAGTGCCGCGGTGGGTGATACCTAGATATGCTAAGGATGAGAGGGGTATGAAGTGGTTTGATATCCCTGGATTTAACTTGATGCATGCCATCAATGCGTGGGATGAAGTGGATGTGCATGGAAACGAGATTATCACGTTGATTGCTCCTAATATCCTTTCGATTGAGCATACTCTGAAGAATCTGGAGCTGGTTCATGCGTCAGCTGAAAGGGTGAGAATTAATCTGTCGAAAGGGACGGTCTCGAGAACGCCACTGTCGGCTAGTAATCTTGACTTTGCGGTGCTTAATCCGGCTTACGTTGGGAAGAAGAACAGGTTTGTTTACGCTGCTGTGGGGGATCCAATGCCGAAAATATCTGGAGTGGTGAAGCTTGATTTGGAGGCGGAGGGAAAGGGGGAATGCGTGGTGGCAAAAAGGATGTTTGGGGAGAACTGTTTTGGTGGGGAGCCATTCTTTGTTGCTAAAGAACCTGATAACAAGGAGGGTGACGAGGATGACGGCTACCTAGTGTCGTATGTTCACGATGAGAGGAAGGGGATATCGACTTTCGTCGTGATGGACGCAAAATCGCCGGAGTTAGAGTGGTGGCGGAGGTGGGTTTGCCTGGTAGGGTGCCTTATGGATTTCACGGATTATTTGTGGGGAAAAGGATCTCATGGTTAAACCATAAACACATACACCACATGTAAAACTGTTAATTGAAAAGTGGTGGTTAAATTACAATACTCTGATTAATTATGATAAAAGATCTTAATTAGTAAAAATTAATTAGATTGGATTTGTATTTTGTTTTTTGGATCAGGGCGTGGTGGTATATATATGTTAACAAAATGTGAAATACGTGTGTATATACATAAGTTCAACTCAAACCAATACTAGTAGAAAAAAGATTTTAAATGACGCACTTAAATCACGGTTAATCACATAACTGTCATTTAAAAGTTTAAACCATGGTTATTAGAATGACCGTCACAAAAATTCTCGGCGGGAGATTTTATACCACGGTTCTAGGTGGAACCGTCGTATAGCTTGAAGCGTTGCATTTTATACCACGGTTCTAGGTGGAACCGTCGTATATAGCTTGAAGCGTTGCATTTTATACCACGGTTTGGGTGGAACCGTCATATATAGTTTGACGCGTTGTATTATATACCACGGTTCTGTGTGGAACCGTGGTATATAGCTTGACGCGTTGTATTTTAAACCACGGTTTTGTCAAACCGTCGTTTTTAATCGTGGTCAAACAACTTTAAATGACGGTTTCTTGGTAGAACCGTGGTATATAGTCTAAGCGGGAATTCAAATTTCGGCGAAAATTAACGCGGCTCTTTCTCTTTCTCTTATTATATATATTCTCTCTCACTGTTTTACAACCAATTAACACTGTTGAACAAGGAACACATATATGCTCTGCAACTCTTCTTCTTCTTCTTCAACTTCGCGGTAATTTTTGCAACCCACCGGCGAACATGCTCTTCGCCATACTGGAAAACAAGGAACACATGC
>CM041778.1:121070210-121203944 GCA_023374045.1 Limonium bicolor | reverse complement strand
TAATTTCGGCTCACCAAAGGTAGATGAAGAGCAAGTTTTTCCTTCATCAAAATGAAGAAGAAAGAGACTTAGAAGAGGTAGAACTTGGTTACACACAAAAATGTGTTTTAAGGATTTCAAGCTTTAAAACCTACCTTAAGATAACCTTGAGATGCTCCTTGGTTTAATGTTGGTTTGGACAATCCCCTTGGAGAACTAAGTGAAGCCGAACACACCTTGTTATGCTAGGAAGAGTTTTGCTTCAAGACTTGACAAGAAATGCTAGGAAATTACCTTAAGGATGAAGATAGAAGTTAAATCTCCATTAATGGACTTAAGAGCTTCAAAGGAAGAAGATGAAGCTAGAAGAGAGAGGAGAGAGCTTACCAAATTCGTAGGTGTGGAGTGCAAGAGAGGAAATGAGACCTAGCTCACGTATAAGGTAGAAAATTCTTAAATTTGATTTTTTGTTTTGTCAATTTTTAATGTCAAATGACTATACTTTTTCCTTAGTTTATTACCTTGATTATTGGCTCAATAAATGCCTCCTTTCCAGCATGAAAACCGGCCATGTGGTGTGACTAGCAAGAGTTGGAAAGACAATTATTTTGGCTAGAAGACAAGGTAAGAAAAGGTGAGTATGTTCCTTTGATTTTCATGCTATTGGCTTGTCTTCTTCTTCATGTGGAGTCACGAAATGGAGGTCTGAATGGAGCTCAAAAACCGGCCAAGAAGAGCCAAGGAAGAAGCAAGGAAGGTTACTTGCTTAAGAATCAAAAGCAAAAAGAAAAAGGAATCTACTTTTGCTTTTTAGCATTTGTTTTGTTCTAGCTCACATGGCCTTGTTCCATGACCTAATTTCGACAGCTCTCTGGTCAAATGAGACCTACATACTTTGGCATTAAGTAATATAACACATGGGATGATGAGTCATCATGTTTTAAGCCTTTTATAAATTTTTAAGCAAATTTTATACTAGTTTTTGCCCTAAAATCGGCCCCTATAGAGCACCTTGTTGACTAGTCACACCAACTGATTTAGAAGGTCATTTTAACCCTTTTTAAGATTACCAATTCGTGGCATGTCAAAAACTACAAGGTAATTGCGTAAAACGCATTTTCGTGACACCCGAAGGTGTGTTTTTGTGCTCTAAGGAATTTTGGGAAACCAATTGTTCTTATGAGTTCCAAGTGTTTGTAACTTTATTATAGTAAATAAACATATACTAAGATGTTACATTGAGTTATATGGGGTTATATCAACCCGTGACATAATTTACGGGCCATCGGGACACTCCCGGGCCAAAAAGGAGCGCTAAGAAATCCTCCTTTGGTTTTTGCTGAATTTTGAGAAACCACTTCGTGGGTTCTCTTTAGAATGATAAATAATGATGTTAGGAACTCTAGGAATTAATTTTATAGGAGTTCGTGCCACCTCGGCACTCCTCCGGACTTTTCGTGCTTTAAGGAGCGGGTGTGAGCACTCCCGAGCATTTTGCGTATTTGACTGAATATAGCTTAGGGAATATATTTGTATATTCATATAATAATTGTATGACCATTTAGTTTGAATATTAGAGGTCATACAAGGTCATGTTTGACCATATGCTTCTAAGGCGTTTTAGCGTTTATGGTGAAACGACTGTTTTTACGTAACGTTTTCATGCATGGGTTTGCATGCGTACGTGAAATGATTTATATTTGGATTATATTCCAATAAATAATGATTAAATAATATTATTTAGATTTGGGGTATTTCAATCTACCCCCCTTAAAAAAGGACTTCGCCCCGAAGTCTCATATCTAAAGTATAAGGTTGTGGGGGAATCAAGTTCCACTAAGTATCCACAACTCAATCTAATTTTTAGGGATCAAGTCCCAAGTCTCTATATCCCTAAGTTCATAGTGTATATCAAGTACAACAGAAATACTTGGAATGTCATAACATATACTTGCAGTGTAAGCAAGGTAGTGAACACAATCACTTTTCATTTCAAATGGTGCAACGTAGTGCATATAATATTTCCATTGTAGTGTAATGAAGTACACACAATCAAGTAGAAGTACAAGGTACATTCAAACACAGTGTTACACAAGAACACATACAAGACAAGGTGTCACTGAAATGCACAAAAGTGCAACAACTGAAATGCACAAAAGTGCAACAACTGAAATGCACAAAAGCAACAAATGCAATGCACAAAGGTGCAACAAAGTGCACACTAAACTCAAAATGAAAAAGGCTCTACCCCCCAAAAAGAAGGGGTACGCCCCCGTACCCTAGACTAAAGTGCCTAGTCGGTAAATAATGAGGAAACTTCGCTCGCATATCAGCTTCGAGTTCCCATGTGGCCTCTTCCACATCGTGGTTCGACCAAAGAACCTTCACGAGGCTCACAGACTTGTTTCGAGTCTCTCGTGTCTTCCTATCTAAGATTCTTTGCGGTGTTTCCACATACCGCATTGTTGGTTCTAAAGAGAGTGTCTCTGGTTGTAGAACATGAGAAGGATGAGGCATGTATTTCTTAAGCTGAGACACGTGAAAAACATTGTGTACTTTGCCCAACTCGGCTGGCAAATCAAGTCGATATGCCACTAGGCCCACCCGCTCTATGATAGCGTAGGGTCCTACAAATTTCGGGCTTAGCTTGCCCTTCTGACCAAATCTGAATACACCCTTCATGGGTGAAACTCGTAGAAATACCTGGTCGCCAACTGCGAACTCAAGGTCTCGTCGCCTCTCATCAGCATATGATTTCTGTCTGTCCTGTGCTGCTTTCATATTGTTTCTGATCTGCTGAACTTCTGCCTGGACTTGCTCCAAGTACTCAGGCCCAATGATGACGGTCTCACTAGACTCGTCCCAGCACAAAGGTGTGCGGCATGGTCTGCCATATAAAGCCTGAAAAGGTGACATCTGTATAGAGGCGTGATAGCTGTTATTGTAAGCAAACTCGATGAGATGTAATCTATCTATCCAGCTGCCCTGAAAGTCCAAGGCACATGCTCGTAGCATGTCCTCTAAGGTCTGAATAGTCCTCTCTGACTGACCATCTGTCTGAGGATGAAATGCTGTGCTAAGCTTCAATTCAGTGCCAAGTGCCTCGCGAGTAGCTCGCCAGTATCGTGAGAGAAATCTAGTGTCTCGATCTGAAACAATAGTCTTAGGTACTCCATGATGTCTGATAATCTCTCGTGCTCAAATAGTTCTGCTAACTTTGGCACTTTCCAAGTGTCCTTCATCGGAATAAACCTAGCAACCTTAGTCAGTCGATCAACAACAACCCAAATCATATTAAGGCCTCCTCTCGTAGGTGGTAGTCCCACCACGAAGTCCATAGAGATATCATAAAACTTCCACTCTGGAACTGGCATAGACTGTACCATACCTCCTGGTCGTCTATGTTCGAATTTCACTTTCTGACAAGTGAGACATCGAATCACATACTCTGTCACGTCGCCCTTCATACCACTCCACCAGAAATACCTCTTTAGATCTTTGTACATCTTAGAAGCTCCTGGATGGACAGATGTGGAGAAGTGTGGGACTCTCGAAGAATATGCTCCTTAATATCTGTGCTGTCTCTGGGAATACACAATCTCCCCTTCAATCTGATGAGTCCATCATCATGTAACTGGAACTCATACTTCCCACCTTCAAATGTACCGTCAGACAACTTCTGACTGATCTCCATCATTCGCTGATCACTCTGCTGTGCTCTACGTATGTCGTCCATAAGACTCGAGCTAGCCACAATGGCATTTAGGGAATGTGCTCGTCGACTCAGTGCGTCTGCTACAACATTAGCTTTCCCTTCCTTGTACTGCAAATCAATATCATAGTCCTTAAGAAATTCAACCCATCTTCTTTGTCTCATGTTTAACTCCTTCTGGGTGAATACATACTTCAAACTCTTGTGATCCGAATATACGGTCATCTGGACACCATACAGGTAGTGGCGCCAGATCTTCAAGGCAAAACAATAGCTCCAAGCTCCAAGTCATGTGTGGGATAGTTTTCCTCATGTTTCTTCAACTGTCGGGAAGCGTAGGCGACTACCTTCCCATTCTGCATGAGTACACACCCTAATCCCCTACCTGATGCATCACAGTAAACTTCATAACCCTCTGTGCCTTCAGGTATAGTCAAAACTGGTGCTGATGTCAAAGCATTCTTCAGAAAGCTCGAATGAGGTCTCACATTCAGTAGTCCATGTGAAAGGTGCATCCTTCTTCATTAAGCTGGTCATAGGTTTGGCTATTTTGGAGAAGTCTCTGACAAACCTTCTGTAGTAACCTGCTAAACCAAGGAAACTCCTGATGTCCGTAACTGTCTTTGGCCTAGGCCAAGTGCGAACTGCTTCTATCTTTGCTGGATCCACTGCGATCCCAGCATCAGAGATAACATGTCCTAAAAAGGAAACTCTCCAACCAAAACTCACATTTGGAGAACTTAGCATAAAGCTGGTTCTCCCTTAAGATCTCAAGTACATGTCGAAGGTGACTCTCATGCTCTTCTTTAGACTTTGAGTAATTAGGATGTCATCGATGAATACAACCACGGTCTTATCCAACTGCTCTCTGAATAATCTGTTCATCAAATCCATGAAGACTGCAGGTGCATTTGACAAGCCAAAAGGCATAACTGTAAACTCATAGTGGCCATACCGTGTTCTGAATGCTGTCTTTTCTATGTCTTGCTCCCTGATGGGTATCTGATGGTAGCCTGATCTCAAATCGATCTTCGAAAATACTTTTGCTCCTCTCAACTGATCAAACAAATCATCAATCCGTGGTAGTGGATATTTGTTCTTCACCGATACTGCATTAAGCTCTCTGTAATCAATACACAAACGAAGGCTTCCATCCTTCTTCTTCACAAATAGGACTGGTGCTCCCCAAGGAGATACGCTAGGTCGTATGTATCCCTTGTCCAATAAATCTTTCAGCTGCTCCTTCAGCTCAGCCATCTCTGCTGGTGCCATACGGTACGGTGCCTTAGCTATGGGACCGGTACCTGGTAGTAATTCGATGGAGAACTCTACCTCTCTGGATGGCGGTAAGCCTGGAAGTTCCTTTGGAAAAATATCTGGAAAATCCGACACCACTGGCATAGCTGGATCAAAATCAGGGTCATGCTCTACATTCTGAACATAACATAGATATACCTCCTTCTGCTTCCTGACGTGCTTGTACATGGACATAGCAGATATAACTTTTATCGATGGCGCTCTAGGGCTCTGACGGTAAGATACTGTCACTCCTGATGGGCTCTTAAGCAACAGTCTGCGCTCTGCACAAAGAATGCGGCCTCTGTGCCGCCCCAGCCAGTCCATCCCGGCTATAACATCGAATCCTAGACCTCTGAACTCAATAAGGTCAATAGGAAATTCCTCCTCCTTAATACTGATAGTGGCTCCTCTATAAAGACGAGTGCAACTGATCTTCTCCTTAGACGGGAGTGCCACCTTAAATCAGGTAACTCTACTGCGTCTAGCCCCAACTTCCCCGCAAGCGTAGGCGAAACGAAAGTATGTGAGGCTCCGGAGTCGAACAGTACTAATGCATCCACTCCATTAACCGGAAAGGTACCAGTGAGGATCGCGCCGCCCTTGCTGGCCTCCTCCTCAGTAAGTATACTTAAGGCACCTTCCGTCTCCTTAGCACAACCTAATAACAGAATCTGAGTAAGTACTTTGGTATATGATGGGGTCTAAAGACATTCACTTTCATAACAATAATGCTTCACTGATGAGATGATCTCCTTTCGGATGTCCAAAAAATTACAACACTAATACTTTCTAAAAGTCAAACTTAATCTTCCTGGTCTCATGTGAGTGGTGTTTATCACTGTCGAAGGTGCTGTGTTTAGCTTAACCCTCTTAATTCCATGGTATAGCAACCTTGACTTTCCACCCATTATTAAAACATCTCCTGAACTCAATATAATTTTCTTTGCAAGGTCCACACGCTTCTGCTCGCAATAAAGGAACTCTGCGTCATCTCCAATAGACAAAGATAATACTGGTATCCCCTGTTCAAGGGACCCTTTTGTTTCATCATTGTCCTGGTGTAGCCCTAAACGGCCTCCTTCTTCATAGAAGTTGATGATACATAGATCAGCCCTTAAGTTGGGAACTGGATCTTCTTCTATCTGCTGAGCGGTAGTAACTGCTTGTTCCACAATTTGTAAAAATTCTTCTGGGATTTTTGGCACTTGTGCTCCATCTCCATTTCTTGTATCTTGGTAGGTCTTTGAGTAAGGATTCCAATCCTTTCCTAAGCACATCATTTTCAGCTTCATTTTTGATCCTCCTGGAAATTCTGGAGTGTAGAACCCTCCTGGTCCTGCTCCCAATTCTTGACATCTTCTGATGATTGCAATTTGTGTCTCCGGTGTTAGGTATCCTTTGAGTAGTATCAAACCTGGTTGGATAACCTTACATTGTTCGTTCCCTGGTTCTTGTATTTTGATAATGTTTTCTTCCAGGGAGGGCGGTGAGGGGATAGGAAAGCATATCTTATAGCTTCCTACGTGGTTTAAATTTTTAGTGAGTCTTACTAATTCTTTCCTACTCAATTAGGCAATCAAGGCATGCAAGCACTCATTCACATCATCCATTGCTCAATAACGGTTCACATGGTTTAGAAATACCTGGGTTAGAAGAAGGACCAGCCTCATCTGAGCGGTCCATGACATGTAGGGCGGGTCCCGATGCTGGGCCTTTGCCCTTATACCCTGAGCCTGGTTTGTTGGTGGAGGGCGAGTATCGCTAGCTCCATTCTTAGGGCCGGTGTTTGGCTTTGCTCCCGGGCGGTAGTTCCTGCTCTCCGGGTTCCGGATACACTCGAAGGCACGATGCCCGAGTATCTGACAGTAGCGGCACATGACTTTCTCCCTTGGCAGTCCACGCCGGGTGATCCTTTCCGCACTGTTTACAGTTGAAACGGCGGACATACTTCTGGCCCGTGTTTGAGCCAGATCCAGACCTAATACAATCAAGGTCAATTATACATTCTAACGGTGCTGAAGTAATCACAAAAGTCTCAAATTTAACTGTTTGATTAGAGTGCCTACCCTTAGATGGGTAGGTTTTCTGTGAAGTTGCTGCTCCGTAGGTTCCTGACTGGGGGTTCCCAGTAGTTTGGTTTCCCTTTCCTTGATAGGACCCCTGTCCTTTCTGATAGGGTTTGTTTCTTTTGTTGGAGTTCCCCTGCTTGGCATCTTCGCCACCAGGTCCGTCCTTCCTCTTTTGGGAGCTCAAAGCATCCCTTCTCTTACAAGTGATCTCCACTACGGAAGCAGCATGGTAGCATTCCTGAAATCTCAAGATATTAATCTCCAAATCTCCCATGATGGGGTATAGTATGTAATAAGATTTCCAACTGATTTATGTCTTTCCTGTTTTACCTGCAAACTGGTGGGGATGATTGGTCCCATCCCAAACTGAAGTCGAGGGCTCAGTCCCCCGTAGAATCGGTCGACCAACACCTGGTCCGAGTATCCTATGCCGGGTAATAGTCTGAGTAGCGAAGTGAACTTCGCATAGTACTCATCCACTGACATCTTCCCCGTCTGCTCCAAGGCGTCAAACTCCCGAGTCTTCACCATCCTGGTGTGGGCCGGGTAGTATTTGCCCCTAAGTAATGCAGTGTAATGTCCCCAAGTAAAAGCTGGGTCATCCAGGTGGTCGGCTTTCACCATGTTCCACCAATCTCTAGCTGCATCCTTCAGATAAAAGGCAGCAAGTCTTACTTTTTCCCTAGCTGGGACTGCCAAGCGTCTCGAACGCTGTCTCCATCTCCATGATGTAGGTTTCTAAGTGAGCAGGGTCAGTCTGCCCCTTGAATGCAGTTGGCCTCAGATCAGCCAAACTCTTCACCCAGTCTCTCTCCCTGGGTGGTGGTGGTGGAGGTACTGCTGCTGCTGCGCAACCCCCGCCTGTGCAAATGCCTGAGCAATTAAGGTGGCAATGTCTGCCAGCCTGATGTTTGGCTCCTCATCAGCCTGTCCACGTCGTCCTCCTCTTCCTGACATCTGCAGGATGTTGAGGTATATTAGGCACTGTGGTCAAAATCTTGGTCTTGGATAGTGGTCTAAGTAAAACTAACTAAACTCTTTCAATACTATCTCTCAACCCTTAACCTAAAGTCTTAGATATCCTAATCTCGGTGTATCCTTGTATCCAGAGCGTAACTACGCTCTGATACCATTTTGTAATACCCCACCCGAAATCCAATAAACTGAACGGCGATCACTCCCAATGAAATACAACTGCAGCGATAAATACAACAACCGGGCGGTATTACAATGCCGTTGGCCACCCTTGTGACCAACAAGGCTAAGTCCAAATACAATCCTCAATGTCACGGTCTGGAATACAGAGACAACCCGAGATACTAGGAATCAAACTCAAAGTACAATACTGAAATAAACAAATAACTAATAGTAGACTCCCAAAGCTTGGTCTACCCCACCTACACTCAGTGTAGTGAACTTCTCAATCTTCCAGGTACCTGAAAATTGGGGGTGCACCCAAAGGGCTCGCAAACATGCTGGTATGGAAAACGTGCATCCCATCCGCGTCTACCGGGCCACACCAACTACTTTGTCGAATACATGCAGTTCATTTTTATAAAGCTGTAAACAAGCATAGTCTGATAATAACAAGTATCCATACAAGGACAATAATGTCACATAGAACAAGACACAGAAGGTCGAGTTAGCTGAACTGAAATTCCTTACTGATAGTCGGTCCACACAATGGGACTGACAGTTATAACTGAATATCTGAATAGTGGAGGTATATTGACCTCGTTATAAAGAAAGGTTGGGTATAAACCCCAGGAGATGACGTAGTCAAACCCTGAACTGAATGGCGTGGGAAATAAGAACCCACTAGAGGAATAAAGTCTTCCTCGAACTGAAGGCATTTGAATCCCGGAAGGAATAAAGTCTTCCTCCCAACTGAATGTTCCGTCGCGACGTAGTAGGAGACGACCTGAGACAGGTACAACTCCCGTAGCATGCATGGCCAGATCCAACTGGGCTCCTCAATCTCGAAGTATATATTGATAGTGTCATATAAAGACGTTAAACAAGAACACAATGTGTATTGTCAATTATCACGTTTAGGATAATGACGTATGTTATAAAGTGAAGTTAGTGAGAGACTTGAGTACAAGTCCTCGGTATACTGAAACGCAGTATTTAATCCACTGGTATTGAAATACCCCAAACCTTCATATGTTGGTTAAATGTTAAACTATGGTATTCAAAGGCTAAAAAGTGCCTTAACAACATCAGTGAACAATTAAACCAAGCAAAATACAAGGAAACACCTTAAGGTCAATTTAAGCAAATAATTGCTCTAGACTTGGTTAACCTTGTATAAAACCTAAAGGTCATTTCTAGACCTTGGAAATATGTTAATGAACATATTAATCAATTACTGAAGAAAACCAAGCTTGAAAACAAGTTAAAACACAAAATGTGCTTTAAGGAGTCTTAAAGCACATTTTTGGAAAATTGTCTTGTAAATGAGTTTTGAATGGCTAGGTGTCCATCATTACTCTTAAATAAATATGTGTACTAATTGTAACACATTTGGAGGTCTAGGTCAATGGGAAATCAAAATTTCACATCTATGTGCCTTGTTTTAGTGAATAGTAACTAAAATAAGCTAGTTTGTAACATATGTTACTATAAGTAATTAAATTGACAAATGAAGACTAAAATACCCCTAAGTTAAGATGGGGGCCGGTTTTTATCATGGTGAGTCACCAACATGTAAAAGAAATCAAATAATGAAGGGTAGGAAGGTAAAAGAAGAAAGTTACCTTTTATAATGGAAATATCTTGTAAAAGCAAGACTTATCCTCATCTTCTCCTTTCCTTCTTCATTTCCCACGTAGCAAACCTCTCTTCTATCTTCTTCTTCTTGCTCTCCTTGCTCTCCATCGGTTAAGCTACCAGCTTCACCATTTCTCAACTTCCATGGTTGGTATCTCCTAGCTCCATGGTCCAAATTCAGCTTCGAGACCACCGTTCTTCTAGTTGGAGCAAGCTCTACACTCCTACCTTTTCAAATCTTCAAAAGCCTCATTTTGGTGCCATGGAGATTCACCATTGAAGGAGCTTGAGCTCATATTTCAACATATTATTGTTCTCCTTTGCTTCTAGGTAAGGAATCTCAAAGGAAAATCAAGTTTCCTCTCCTTTTATACATGGCCGAAAATTTACCTTACCATGGTGTCTTTACCTTGCTTGTTCTAGCTTCATTTGAATCTTACAAGGGCTTGGTGGAGTCCTCTCTTGATATATATTCAAGCTCTCTTTCCATTCCAAGGTAAAAAATCATTTTAATACCTTAAGATAATATATGTAACTAGGGTTTACAATGAGATGAAGCTTAAAGCTTGTATACTCATTATATTGTTGTATAATGTTTAGAAGTTGACAAGCAACTAAGCTTGGCCGATTTTTAAGCAAGGAAACAAGGAAGAAGTTTGTGTGGAAAAAGAGGTAAAAATACTATCTCAAAGTGGTTTAAATGCCTTAGGAAAATGAGCTTGATTTGCTTAATAAAATACCTAAGGAGCCAATGGTAAATGAGCTAGTGAAATGCTCTCAAAGAGATTATTAGGGAATATGTTTTGTGTTGGTGTATTTGCAGGTCAAAGGCAATATATACTTATGGAAATTCAGTGTTTAAGGTTTATGTTATTTAAGGGCCTAAGTGCCAAGCAATTTAAGTTATGCACTATATTGTGTTGTGGTGTAATTTGGTGAAGGTTTGTGTGTGATGGTGTTCTTGATGGATTTAGGTGATCTTGAATGTTTAAGGGTGAAACTATGAGTTTTGAATGATGATATGCTAAGAGAACCTATGGCGAAAATTTGTAAAATGAATAAGGAGTCTTAAGTGTTTAAGTGAACTTTGGTGAACTAGGAAATGTAAGGAATGGGTAAATGTTTTGCTAAGGAAGAAAACATGCATTAAGGTGTTCTAAGGTGCTACAAGGACTTAGGCATTGTCTTGGAAGTTTTAGAAATCTAATGGGTGTTCTTAGGATGTGTTCAAGTCTTGGAGAAATTGGTTTAAGGTTTAGGTAATGTTGGTGAATATATAAGGAAATTGAGTAACAAGTTGAACATGAACTAGGGATGTTTAAGATGATATTTTGGCATTAGAATATACCTAAGATCATTTGTAAGTTTATACAATTAATGGAGGTGGAGAACTAAGGTAACAACCATTGAAAAATGACATTTTAACAATTCTGTAGGTTTGGTCCGGAACTTAGGTTATGGTTCAAGTCCAGGACCATATATCAAAATCAGGTCGAGAATTGTACGTGGTCGTAGGTCCGGGACTGTTCTTGTCAAGGACCCGGACCAATCCCTTAAAACTGGGAGAGAATTTGCTTAGAATGGTCCGGGACTTAGGACTTGGGTGAAGTCCGGACCACCCCAATAAAAGAGACCAAGAGGTTTGCTAAGATAGGTCCGGGACCTAAGTTAGGGAGCAAGTCCCGGACCACTATAAAACTTGTTTCTAGGTTGAAAATGATGTCTAATGATGGGTATAAGTTATAATGATGTTATAAGGTTGTTCAGACATGTTAGGTGAGTTGTAGTGACAATTTGGTGGGTGAAAAGTTAAGGTAAAATGGGAGAGTAAAACAAGTTTAAAATGCAAAGGTATTTAACTAGTAACGGAGTTAACTATAGTCATACGACGTTACACAAACATGTTACCCCAATGTTAATGAAGGTAACTTTAATGTACCAGTTGTTCGAGAATTGTTCGAGGAACTAAGTGGACATGGTAGAGTGGACTCCGGAGACAGGTATGGTTTTCTTGCAACCTGTGTCCTACCGGATTACACCGGCTTGAATGCCAATGTGTTTTTCTGAGTGTTTTGCCACCTTGTAAGATAAAACATGGAATGAGTTTATAGTAATTCATTTATGTGGCGCAATTGGTCCCGATACCGTTTAACCTCAATAAGTGTTAAACCTTAGCTAACTAAATCTAGGGACACATGAGTTATCGGTATACGGATTTAA
The DNA here is from genome assembly GCA_023374045.1 of Limonium bicolor. Classification (NCBI taxonomy): domain Eukaryota; kingdom Viridiplantae; phylum Streptophyta; class Magnoliopsida; order Caryophyllales; family Plumbaginaceae; genus Limonium; species Limonium bicolor. Next base: position 121,191,893 of record CM041778.1, on the reverse strand, counting down.
CGACCCAAACCTTGGGAACGTTCTAACCACGGCTATGCGTGAGTTAGTTGTGTATGGTTATTGTTTGCAAGTGTGTGAACCTCCCTTGCGTGTTTAACTCGGTTGATACCGTATGGTGTGTGGATGTGATAGGTTCCATAAAGGAGCTCTAATTACTTAATTATAAGGTTTTGTGTACTAATGGGGGGTGAGGAGACCGGTCATGTTCCGGCCACGCGTGTGATGGACGGGAGTCGATGTCATAACCCGGTTCGACTCTCTTGGTGTATGTTTGGTTGTTTACTCATTGGGTTTCCAACCTTCCCTTTAGCTTAACCAAAGCTATATTACTGACTCACGTCGGTTTACTGGGGCATACAATGGTGGTTCGGTGTGCTTGGATGACTATATCCGACACACCTTGGGGTTTAAGTTAACCGTTCCATATAACAGGACGGAACGGTCAAGGTATGTAACGAGCTTATCATGAGTTTGACAATATTCTCTAGGCTCTACAGTAAACTAATTATGGTAGGGACGGTTCCTAAGAGGACCGTACCCGTTATGTTATGTGTGGTTGTACTGCAATCGCTATAGCGATGCGGTGCTATAGGTTGTAAATTATGGAATATGTGGTCATGGATATGAAACATAGTTTAAATAAAAGGTGTCTAAGAATAACCCGATTACTGGGTAAGTGTCGTCTATTAAGGAAGTATCTCCGTTTAGAGGAGAGCCACTTTAAGGTTAAAGGTAATAATGGATGGTTTGTTATGTGTGGATGTGTGGATGTGTTGGTATTGTTGAGCCCTATAGTTGGGAGTATGCAATGTGTTTGTGTGTTTATGGTTTACATGCGTGATTTAAATATAATCAACTGCATGCTAAGACGACATTAGTTGTGCGTGGCCCGGTAGCATGCGGGCTGCGGGATTACCATACCAGCAAAGGTGCTGAGCCCCTTGGGGGCACCCTTTTCTTCCTTTTCTATTTCAGGTACAAGGAGCTGGAAGCCGTTCGAGAGTAGGACGGGTGGTTGTTTATACATGGGTAGCTTTTTAATGGGTGTATGTATTATAGGTGTAGTAAGACCGAATTTGTTATCGGCATTGGTTAAATGAATACTCGGTACGGTGGGGAATGTATATGTAAAATAGTTGTTGGAAATGGAATAAGGATTGTATTATGTAGTTGCTCGGGAATCTAGTCCATCAGACCGATACAATGTGTATGTATTAGCCTTGTTAGCCACGTGGGTGTTAACGGCGTGTAACACCAATGGATTAAGTGTTGTGTTGGTTTATGTTTTCCGCTGCAGATGGTTATAAAGTGTGTTGTTGTGGTTGGGGTGTTACAAAAAGTGGTATCAGAGCGAAGTATCGCTCTGATGACTGAATTACCGAGCCTAGGAAGTACCGAGTTAAAATTTTAGTACTTTGGGTTAAGGGTTGAGGGATAGCGTGAGTGATACGCTAGTTAGGAACTGCCAGTGAATACTGGAAACCTACTATATCCATCCCGCCCTCCACAACCCCTATTTTATGACTTGGGAGGAACGCCAGAGAGATGAAAGCCCTCTCTTACCCGGGAAGACCCGGTCTGGCTGTTATTAACTATCTTGTAGGTATGGAGAACCTGTCACACGGTAAATCCCGAAAAGTGGGAATCCCGGACGGTTCCCATCTGCATAATGTTAACCGCATTTCATAGCGAAGAATGGAGAATCTTGTGTATAGAGGAATGAAATTTCCGGCAACCTGGGTCGACATGCCGAGCAGTCGAAAACTACCAGCTTGCAACAGGCAAGAAGAGAAATAATAAAACCCGAGACGAGAGTCTACGGGATGGCAAATGTTAGGTAATGGCACCAGCAGTATACCAACCGACAAAGGAACTACAACGTAGTACCCAGACAAGAGACAAGTCTCAGTAACCACGACAAATGCGTGGAATGGGCTACGAAGAGGATACAATAATAAGTAAAAAGGGGTCTCCCAGAATGGGAAACACCCTAGTTAATGATTATTAGAGGAGGACAATAAGAAGTTGTGCAGGAGATTAGTTACCAATTAGAGTATCCAAGTAAGGACCCATGAGGCCACTGAATACGGTGCAGACAAAAGCAGTACCGCAGCCGGTACATGTTGAACCGACAGCCAATTAACAGGGCGCACTTGCCGTGGCAAGTGCAGCTATAACAGGGCTGTTCGAAGAAAAAAAAATTTGACAACTACAAACTACTTAGTAAAGTACCCAGAAATTTAAATGTGATCATCGTAACCGTGGAAGGGCTTAACAGCCTAACCTTTGTAAATGAGAATATACCAGTCAGCAAGAAGCTAGACTTGGTTAAGACAAGAAGGTGTTGTGAAACCAGGAGAAAATTTTCTTTCAAACTCAGATTTAGTTCAAACTCTTTTCTTTCAAAACCAAATTCTCTTTTAAACAATACTTCTTTTACCCTTCTTTCAAACCAGTTTACCTTTGAATAACCGGACGAAAACCGGTAAAACCGAGGGTACCAACCCGACGGTATGGATGGAGTTCAGAATAGTACAACGGTGGATAAACCTTCCCTTGAATGAGTTCGGGAAGCACGGAAGTATATTGTCATAAGACAATACAAGGGAGTTGACAACAGAATACTTCACCTAGGCGTGTAACGGACACTACGAGTGTACCAACTGTGTTGTGGGACGACCGCACTCCGATAGGAGCATGTGGGCCTGACAGACCTACTTATGGGTTAGTCGGGTAAGTAGTAATGTATCAGTATGATACCCCATATATGTATACGAGAAGAGTCCGAAACACGGGGAGTAGTCAACTCCATACTACGGTCAGCAGTAAAAGTCAAATGAGAGCAATGGATTACCACGAATGGTTGAAGTAAAGGAACCCAGTTAAGAAGACTAAAGGAATTAGTAAATTCGTCCAAGAGAATGTGTAGAGTTAGGAAGTGCGAAGAGCACGGATGGTTATGTAAAGACATCACATATGTCTTAGGAAGCTGAAGGAATGAGACATGGTAGCTGGAACGAATACCCGACTAAGACATAAGAAGGCGAAGTTTACTGAAAGCACCCATGAGTGCAAGCCAAATGTAATGGCAAACCTTAGCAACACCCAGGAGCAATCCTTGAGGGGTGTTTGGATCAAACATTGTCGAATGAGACAATGTAACAGAAACTCAAGAGTTGAAATAATTACTCGGGTTAAACACCGAAGAGAACCCACTTAACAGTAGGACCCTAAGTTGCCAAAGAGACAACTTGGAAGGAATCGAGATGTGACGACCTTGTTAAACCATGTAATGTCGTGCAGAAAAGTAAATGTGTGGAAGTAGCCTTTAGTGAGCAGAGCTCGAGGCAGTGGCTTATAAGCCACAAGCAAGACATGTTATGTCAAATTGAATCAATTGTGGAAGTTTGTTTACACAAGAAAATAAAGCGGAGAACGAACCACTGCTTAAGAGTGGGGATACCTCTCAATATTGTGAAACCGCAGGAGCGGTAGCTGTGTGAACCAAGTTAAGAAATATATTAAGGATGGACCATGTTATTATTGTGGAAGAACAGCTAGTTTACTAGCATGTAGGTATACGTGGAGCACCGAGCTGAGTAACGCCGGTTTATAACTCAAAGTGAGCAACGCTCAAGGAGCATTCAGTAGTCATCCATGAGGATGATGCAGTATATTGTGTGGAAACTAATATGACAGTGAATACCATGTAGTTAGTGTTGTGCAAGGAAAAGAACACGGTACGCAGAAAGCGACCGTTGTATATGTATTGATTAAGTGATGGTATGACAAATAAGCGGAGTGATGTGTTAAACCCAGTACAGATACAATGGGAAGTGATAGCAAATAAACTGGACAGTAAGCCAGTAGCCAGTATTATGAGATAAGAATCTCAGTGGAACACAGTGTGAATTCCTATTGCAATTGCATGAGAGATTTACTGCCAAGAGTTTACGCCTCTGCACTCTGTATGACTGAGTGTTTTGGTATTGCGTTTGCGCAGTAATGATCGAGTGGGATAGCTAGGATTTGGAAGATGATAATGGTGGAAGGCGAACAAAAGAATTATAACACTATAAAGACTGAAGTATGAAATGCAAGGTCATATCAATGAAATGATACAGGTGCAGAATTAAATGTGGAAGTAGGACTGGCATAAGTGACTACAGTAGCACTAAATATCAAAGATCGGTATGAAATGTACCTCAGGTGTAGGAAATAGCTGAAAGAGCACTACACATTAGGTGGTAGCTCAACCTCAACCGACAGTAAGTCGAAAGGAATTGAGGCAATCATTGTGAAATACATAGCAGTATACACAGTAAACTACTGTGGAGGTGAATAGAAAGTTCGTAACTCACCGAAATCGCGCACGGTAAGAGATACCACGCGTTGGTTGAGAAACCATGGTTACCAAGATAAAGGTAAAGAATTGGAGGTGTACAATACAGTATGAATAACGAATGGACAGGCCAGAATCGAAACTGGTTAGGAGTTAAGAAAACTCCAATGAGAATTCTTGGTAAAGGAACTAAACCGCTAATATGGTCAAGATCCTTTAACAGACCGCGTGGTAGTTAAAACTTCACGACGGCAGAACATTTTAAGCCAATGTTCAGTGATTGATTACGTGGGCGTAATCCCTTTTAAGGGGGGTAGAGCGCAAAGCCGCTTAGTGTGTTTTACCGTACAAGTGTACGTGAACTATGTTGTGCATAGCACAAAAATAATTTGTTATGATGGTTGGCATGGTTAATAATTGGTTGTGATGGTTGGTTTGGTTAAATGGTGGTATTTGCGCACAGAAGATGCGAAATACCGTTTGGTAGGTGAGACTACCTTGTTAATGGTTGTGGGTTAGTACAAGTGTTAAGGAGTAAATAAACCCCTGGGGGAACTAAAACCCCAATGGTGTGTGTTTGCATAATACCAAATGTGACACGATGTATTGTATTTTGATTAAAAATATGTATATATATATACAGTGTGGTGATTTATGAAGGGTATGAAACTGACATGGAACCTAGTAAGAATTAGATTCCCTAGGTAACTTGATTAAAAGAAAATGGATATAATTGATGGACTGAGTTCTATCCCTTGGAGATATGATGATTATGATTAGAATGATTGAAAAGATAGAAAAGGGAAATGTGTGTATTATTTGATCCTTGAAAATGAAGTGGGAGGTGGAACTTGATTTGCATGTGATCAAGGGAAGCCGAACACAAATTGGGGTGGAAGGATAGTTCAACACTGATGCTGATCACATCAGGGTTGGATGACTCTTGAAGCTCCCTATAAGTGGTCACAAGTAACACCACTAAGAAAGGATGCAAAGAGCATAAGTTGGACTTGGAGTTGTATTGAACTTTCAAAAGGGTTTTCAATTGGTATTTCCAGAACAGTGGATTGATATTTTGAATAAAGGATTCTCTTGTTTACTTAACCTGGTAAAGAATATTTTTTTGTAGTACTTGCTCACGAGCTGAGGACGTATGAGCCTTTGTCTTCGGACCGGTGACATGAGAAGTACATATGTTAAAATTAAGTGAATGTTTTGATCTCCCAAAGGAACGGGGACCAGAAGGTGTCCATCGCGACCGGGTTCTGCGGGATCACAGTGTATATGTACTCACATGGGACTCGAGCCCTTAAGAGATTAAAAGGTATTTCTGGTTGTTATACATGCTAAGGCATGTTGTGTGGTGCGAGTAATAAATTACTTTGACCTTGAGTCTTAATAGGGTTGAGTTCTGAAATGATTATGTTACTTGGGCCTATGAGTCCAAAGGTGGTTATGTTACCCAGACCTGAGAGTCTAAGGGTTGTTATGTGAGTACATTACTGTTAAGGTACCCGGACCATTGAGTCTGAGGTAATCATGTGAGAATGATATGTTATGGATGGATGTGTATATGTACCCGGACCGTCAAGTCCGAGGTTGTGGTGTAAGGTGTGTTGGTAATGGAAGTTTATCTTGAAAGTAATTCCCGTATTCTAATCAAATGATGTGTTGGGAAATGTGAACTTCGAGGACGAAGTTCTTTTAAGGGGGGTAGATTGAAATACCCCAAACCTTCATATGTTGGTTAAATGTTAAACTATGGTATTCAAAGGCTAAAAGTGCCTTAACACATTAGTGAACAATTAAACCAAGCAAAATACAAGGAAACACCTTAAGGTCAATTTAAGCAATAATTGCTCTAGACTTGGTTAACCTTGTATAAAACCTAAAGGTCATTTCTAGACCTTGGAAATATGTTAATGAACATATTAAATCAATTACTGAAGAAAACCAAGCTTGAAAACAAGTTAAAACACAAAATGTGCTTTAAGGAGTCTTAAAGCACATTTTTGGAAAATTGTCTTGTAAATGAGTTTTGAATGGCTAGGTGTCCATCATTACTCTTAAATAAATATGTGTACTAATTTGTAACACATTTGGAGGTCTAGGTCAATGGGAAATCAAAAATTTCACATCTATGTGCCTTGTTTTAGTGAATAGTAACTAAAATAAGCTAGTTTGTAACATATGTTACTATAAGTAATTAAATTGACAAATGAAGACTAAAATACCCCTAAGTTAAGATGGGGGCCGGTTTTTATCATGGTGAGTCACCAACATGTAAAAGGAAATCAAATAATGAAGGGTAGGAAGGTAAAAGAAGAAAGTTACCTTTTATAATGGAAATATCTTGTAAAAGCAAGACTTATCCTCATCTTCTCCTTTCCTTCTTCATTTCCCACGTAGCAAACCTCTCTTCTATCTTCTTCTTGCTCTCCATCGGTTAAGCTACAGCAGCTTCACCATTTCTCAACTTCCATGGTTGGTATCTCCTAGCTCCATGGTCCAAATTCAGCTTCGAGACCACCGTTCTTCTAGTTGGAGCAAGCTCTACACTCCTACCTTTTCAAATCTTCAAAAGCCTCATTTTGGTGCCATGGAGATTCACCATTGAAGGAGCTTGAGCTCATATTTCAACATATTATTGTTCTCCTTTGCTTCTAGGTAAGGAATCTCAAAGGAAAATCAAGTTTCCTCTCCTTTTATACATGGCCGAAAATTTACCTTACCATGGTGTCTTTACCTTGCTTGTTCTAGCTTCATTTGAATCTTACAAGGGCTTGGTGGAGTCCTCTCTTGATATATATTCAAGCTCTCTTTCCATTCCAGGTAAAACATCATTTTAATACCTTAAGATAATATATGTACTAGGGTTTACAATGAGATTAAGCTAAAGCTTGTATACTCATTATATTGTTGTATAATGTTTTAGAAGTTGACAAGCAACTAAGCTTGGCCGATTTTTAAGCAAGGAAACAAGGAAGAAGTTTGTGTGGAAAAAGAGGTAAAAATACTATCTCAAAGTGGTTTAAATGCCTTAGGAAAATGAGCTTGATTTGCTTAATAAATACCTAAGGAGCCAATGGTAAATGAGCTAGTGAAATGCTCTCAAAGAGATTATTAGGGAATATGTTTTGTTGGGTATTTGCAGTCAAAGGCAATATATACTTATGGAAATTCAGTGTTTAAGGTTTATGTTATTTTAAGGGCCTAAGTGCCAAGCAATTTAATATTTATTCACTATATTGTGTTTGTGTAATTTGGTGAAGGTTTTGTGATTGTGTTCTTGATGGGATTTAGGTGCTCTTGAATGTTTAAGGGTGAAACTCTGAGTTTTGGAATGATGATATGCTAAGAACCTATGGCGAAAATTTGTAAAATGAATCAAGGAGTCTTAAGTGTTTATGCTTTGGTGAACTAGGAAATGTAAGGATGGGTAATGTTTTGCTAAGGAAGAAACATGCATTAAGGTGTTCTAAGGTGCTACCAAGGACTTAGGCATTGTCTTGGAAGTTTTTAGAAATCTAATGGGTGTTCTTAGGATGTGTTCAAGTCTTGGAGAATTGGTTTAAGGTTTAGGTAATGTTGGTGAATATATAAGAAATTGAGTAACAAGTTGAACATGAAACTAGGGATGTTTAAGATGATATTTTGGCATTAGAATATACCTAAGATCATTTGGTAAGTTTATATTAAATTAATGGAGGTGGAGAACTAATGTAACAACCATTGAAAAATGACATTTTAACAATTCTGTAGGTTTGGTCCGGAAACTTAGGTTATGGTTCAAGTCCAGACCATATATCAAAAATCAGGTCGAGAATTGTACGTGGTCGTAGGTCCGGGACTTGGTTCTTGTCCAAGGACCCGGACCAATCCCTTAAAACTGTCCGAGAGAATTTGCTTAGAATGGTCCGGGACTTAGGACTTGGGTGAAGTCCCGGACCACCCCAATAAAAGAGACCGAGAGGTTTGCTAAGTATAGGTCTGGGACCTAAGTTAGGGAGCAAGTCCCGGACCACTATAAAACTTGGTTTCTAGGTTGATAAACTATGTCTAATGACGGGTATAAGTTAGTAATGATGTTATAAGGGTTGTTCAAGACTGTTAGGTGAGTTTAGTGACAATTTGGGTGGGTGAAAAGTTAAGGTAAATGGGAGAGTAAAACAAGTTTAAAATGCAAAGGTATTTAACTAGCTAACGGAGTAACTATAGTCATACGACGTTACACAAACATGTTACCCCCCATGTTTAATGAAGGTAACTTTAATGTACCAGTTGTTCGAGAATTGTTCGAGGAACCTAAATGGACATGTAGAGTGGACTCCGGAGACAGGTATGGTTTTTCTTGCAACCTGTGTCCTACCGGATTACACCGGCTTGAATGCCAATGTGTTTTTCTGAGTGTTTGCCACCTTGTAAGATAAAACATGGAATGAGTTTATAGTAATTCATTTATGTGGCGCAATTGGTCCCGATACCGTTTAACCTCAATAAGTGTTAAACCTTAGCTAACTAAATCTAGGGACACATGAGTTATCGGTATACGGATTTAACGACCCAAACCTTGGGAACGTTCTAACCACGGCTATGCGTGAGTTAGTTGTGTATGGTTATTGTTTGCAAGTGTGTGAACCTCCCTTGCGTGTTTAACTCGGTTGATACCGTATGGTGTGTGGATGTGATAGGTTCCATAAAGGAGCTCTAATTACTTAATTATAAGGTTTTGTGTACTAATGGGGGGTGAGGAGACCGGTCATGTTCCGGCCACGCGTGTGATGGACGGGAGTCGATGTCATACCCGGTTCGACTCTCTTGGTGTATGTTTGGTTGTTTACTCATTGGGTTTCCAACCTTCCCTTTAGCTTAACCAAAGCTATATTACTGACTCACGTCGGTTTACTGGGGCATACAATGGTGGTTCGGTGTGCTTGGATGACTATATCCGACACACCTTGGGGTTTAAGTTAACCGTTCCATATAACAGGACGGTAACAAGGTATGTAACGAGCTTATCATGAGTTTGACAATATTCTCTAGGCTCTACAGTAAACTAATTATGGTAGGACGGTTCCTAAGAGGACCGTACCCGTTATGTTATGTGTTGTGTTGTACTGCAATCGCTATAGCGATGCGGTGCTATAGGTTGTAAATTATGGAATATGTGGTCATGGATATGAAACATAGTTTAAATAAAAGGTGTCTAAGAATAACCCGATTACTGGGTAAGTGTCGTCTATTAAGGAAGTATCTCCGTTTAGAGGAGAGCCACTTTAAGGTTAAAGGTAATAATGGATGGTTTGTTATGTGTGGATGTGTGGATGTGTTGGTATTGTTGAGCCCTATAGTTGGGAGTATGCAATGTGTTGTGTGTTTATGGTTTACATGCGTGATTTAAATATAATCACTGCATGCTAAGACGACAATTAGTTGTGCGTGGCCCGGTAGCATGCGGGCTGCGGGATTACCATACCAGCAAAGGTGCTGAGCCCCTTGGGGGCCACCCTTTTCTTCCTTTTCTATTTCAGGTACAAGGAGTTGGAAGCCGTTCGAGAGTAGAAGGAAAGAACAGAGAGCTCACCTTTGGTTGTTGTACCGTGAATGGCAAGGGAGGTAAGAGCAGCTTGGGCTTACAGTTTCAGTTGAGAGGGAAATGGGAGAGGAGAGTAGGTGGTATGTACTGATAGAGAATAGAAGAGAGGGTTCATATGCTTAGATATAGATGTTGTCGTTGCATGGGGAAAAGAATGAATCGATAGGCTGCTATGTGTCATCTGTTAACATGGGAAGTATGGGGGAAGGGGAGCTTGCTTAGGGGGGAGGAGTAGACATGAGAGGGAGGAGAGGGCAGGATGGGGTGAGGGTTAGAAGAGGTGTAATACCCCAACCCGAAATCCATTAAACTGAACGGCGATCACTCCCGAATAAAATACAACTGCAGCGGAAATAAATACAACAACCGGCGGTATTACAATGCCGTTGGCCACCCTTGTGACCAACAAGACTAAGTCCAAATACAATCCTCAAATGTCACGGTCTAGAATACAGATACAACCCGAGATACTAGGAATCAAACTCAAAAGTACAATACTGAAATAAAACAAATAACTAATAGTAGACTCCCAAAGCTTGGTCTACCCCACCTACACTCAGTGTAGTGAACTTCTCAATCTTCAGGTACCTGAAAAATGGGGTGCCCCCAAAGGGGCTCAGCAAACAATGCTGGTATGGAAAACGTGCAGCCCATCGTCTACCGGGCCACACCAACTACTTTTGTCGAATACATGCAGTTCATTTTTATAAAGCTGTAAACAAGCATAGTCTGATAATAACAAGTATCCATACAAGGACAATAATGTCACATAGAACAAGACACAGAAGGTCGAGTTAGCTGAACTGAAATTCCTTACTGATAGTCGGTCCACAGAATGGGACTGACAGTTATAACTGAATATCTGAAATAGTGGAGGTATAGTGACCTCGTTATAAAGAAAGGTTGGGTATAAAAACCCAGGAGATGACGTAGTCAAACCCTGAACTGAATGGCGTGGGAAATAAGAACCCACTAGAGGAATAAAGTCTTCCTCGAACTGAAGGGCATTTGAATCCCGGAAGGAATAAAGTCTTCCTCCCAACTGAATGTTCCGTCGCGACGTAGTAGGAGACGACCTGAGACAGGTACAACTCCCGTAGCATGCATGGCCAGATCCAACTGGGCTCCTCAATCTCGAAGTATATAATTGATAAGTGTCATATAAAGACGTTAAACAAGAACACAATGTGTATTGTCAATTATCACGTTTAGGATAATGACGTATGTTATAAAGTGAAGTTAGTGAGAGACTTGAGTACAAGTCCTCGGTATACTGAAACGCAGGTATTTAATCCACTGGTATAGTAGTGTTTGTATGCGTGGGACATACACGTTGTAGTCAGCAACAATCACGCACATAAAATAATACCACAGTGTGCAAGAGTAAAACAACAGTTTACATTAATTATCTTGGTCGTTATTTCAAACAACAGATAGCACACAAGCCAGTGTAATCCGTTAGAAAACAGGTTGCAAGAATCCCATACCGTTCACCGTAGACTGTACTTGTAAATTCCCGGTCAACGTCTGGTCAAACAAAGTCCTAGAATAGGATTAACTGAGAGGGTTAATTTATGTTACCCTTATATAATGATCCTATTGGATCTTTCAACAAATCTCTTATTTGTTATTTCATTTGAGGTTTATTTCTTTTTAATTACCTCATGATTTAATGTATAACTTATTTGTTATTCCTTTTTGATTTATTTATAAATCCTTTAATGTACATATATGTATTCATATATTCATGTACTATATTTGTTGTTTATTTTAATTGTCTAAGTGACATAACAACTTATAATTTTCTTAACTATATTTAAATGTCTTACAATGACATAATATTCTTATAATCTCCTTATTCTCCTTTTAGTCATAAACAATACTTATTGTTTCTTTTTAACTTCCTTATAACTGCATAAGCCATAGTTCTAATTCCATAATTCCTTTAATTAAAATTCTTTCTTCTAATTCCTCAACATATCCATATAGGACCTATATTTATTTAAATCTAAATTATTACCCTTATATTTCGGTTATTTATAAACCAACCACATTAATTCATAAACTTTATATTTAAATTCTAATCTCATTATATTATAGAGTTTTAATTTCTTATTTAGCTAAATTACAAAACCACCCCTAATATTTCGGTGTATAGCTTTTAAATATTATAACTCTCAAAAATTACAACTTAGCCCCTTAAATTTCGGCCAATATATATTTATTCCTTATAATTACAATCTAACCACCAAAATCTTATAACCTTTACATAATGTCATGTAAACTATAGTTTTAATTTTAATCCTCCATAAATGCCGAACATATATATATAAATTCTTAAATTACCAAACTAACCCAAAAGAATTCGGCTTTGGTCTTGAACTTTCCATTAATCACATTTTCATCCCAAAACTTTATAATAGGTTCTTATTAACTTATAAACTATAGTCTAAATATTTAATTCCTTAAAATTTCAAAAGTGAATCTAATAATTCTCTTAATTATGAATTCGCCCACTAATATATTCTAAGCTTTCATAGCAACTTTTATAAATTACATAATAGCCCAAACTTTATAAAGTGTTACTTAAACATGTTTAAATTATCTAAAATTCATAAACTTAATTCCTAACCTTATATTATTTCATAATTACACTAAGTACCCCTTTAGCTCTCGGTTTTTATACTAAACCCACTAAACTTTGTAAAAATTATACTTAAGCCACATAACTTAATTAATTAGCCATTTAAGCTCTAATAAAATATTTTTAACTCACAAAACTTTATGATATAAGTTATATACCTAAGTAGGTCATTAATACCTATTTAACACTTAGGTAATTCGGCCATATTTATTTAGTGACCATTTAGTATATAAAGTGGATTTATATGTCATAATAAATGTACATAAATTCATATGAGTCATATAACTCATGTATAAATTATTGTAATGTCTTATATTTATTCTTAGCTCAAAAATAAGCATTTTTGCCCAAGACATTTCGGCCTTAATTAATTTGTAACATAAATAAATTTTGTGACACAAAAATGTGTCTTAAGGTAAATATTTTCTATATATGTTATAGATTATATTTTTGGCATATAAACCAAGTAGTTTCGGTATTAATTAACCTAGGAGGTGTACATAATTTTTGTACAATTTTTAGAAGCTTGACAAAGCTTATAACATAAAGATTTACTTAGTAAACTTACTTCTTAACAAAGGTGGTTAAGTGCTTGAACTTCTTCTTGAATCTCCAAGCTTTCTCCTAGGTAAACTTGATGCTCCTCTTCGGTTTTATGCAAGAGGTGAAGGTGTTTAGGAGTTAGATCTTCAACAAAGATCTTAAGTAGATTTGTAAGTAGTTTTTCAATACTTTACCTTAGACTTTTTCTCTTATAATTTCGGCTCACCAAAGGTAGATGAAGAGCAAGTTTTTCCTTCATCAAAATGAAGAAGAGAAGAGACTTAGAAGAGGTAGAACTTGGTTACACACAAAAATGTGTTTTAAGGATTTTCAAGCTTTTAAAACCTACCTTAAGATAACCTTGAGATGCTCCTTGGTTTAATGTTGGTTTGGACAATCCCCTTGGAGAACTAAGTGAAGCCGAACACACCTTGTTATGCTAGGAAGAGTTTTGCTTCAAGACTTGACAAGAAATGCTAGGAAATTACCTTAAGGATGAAGATAGAAGTTAAATCTCCATTAATGGACTTAAGAGCTTCAAAGGAAGAAGATGAAGCTAGAAGAGAGAGGAGAGAGCTTACCAAATTCGTAGGTGTGGAGTGCAAGAGAGGAAATGAGACCTAGCTCACGTATAAGGTAGAAAATGCTCTTAAAATTTGATTTTGTTTTGTCAATTTTTAATGTCAAATGACTATACTTTTTCCTTAGTTTATTACCTTGATTATTGGCTCAATAAATGCCTCCTTTCCAGCATGAAAACCGGCCATGTGGTGTGACTAAGCAAGAGTTGGAAAGACAATTATTTTGGCTAGAAGACAAGGTAAGAAAAGGTGAGTATGTTCCTTTGATTTTTCAATGCTACTTGGCTTGTCTTCTTCTTCATGTGGAGTCACGAAATGGAGGTCTGAATGGAGCTCAAAGACCGGCCAAGAAGAGCCAAGGAAGAAGCAAGGAAGGTTACTTGCTTAAGAAATCAAAAGGCAAAAAGAAAAAGGAATCTACTTTTTGCTTTTAGCATTTGTTTTGTATCTAGCTCACATGGCCTTGTTCCATGACCTAATTTCGACAGCTCTCTGGTCAAATGAGACCTACATACTTTGGCATTAAGTAATGTAACACATGGGATGATGAGTCATCATGTTTTAAGCCTTTTATAAATTTTTAAAGCAAATTTTATACTAGTTTTTGCCCTTAAAATCGGCCCCTATAGAGCACCTTGTTGACTAGTCACACCAACTGTTTTAGAAGGTCATTTTAACCCTTTTTAAGATTACCAATTCGTGGCATGTCAAAAACTACAAGGTAATTGCGTAAAACGCATTTACGTGACACCCGAAGGTGTGTTTTTGTGCTCTAAGAAAATTTTGGGAAACCAATTGTTCTTATGAGTTCCAAGTGTTTGTAAACACTTATTATAGTAAATAAACATATACTAAGATGTTACATTGAGTTATATGGGGTTATATCAACCCGTGACATAATTTACGGGCCATCGGGACACTCCGGGCCAAAAAGGAGCGCTAAGAAATCCTCCTTTGGTTTTTGCTGAATTTTGAGAAACCACTTCGTGGGTTTCTTTAGAATGATAAATAATGATGTTAGGAACTCTAGGAATTAATTTATAGGAGTTCGTGCCACCTCGGCACTCCTCCGGACTTTTCGTGCTTTAAGGAGCGGGTGTGAGCACTCCCGAGCATTTTGCGTATTTGACTGAATATAGCTTAGGGAATATATTTGTATATTCATATAATAATTGTATGACCATTTAGTTTGAATATTAGAGGGTCATACAAGGTCATGTTTGACCATATGCTTCTAAGGCGTTTTAGCGTTTATGGTGAAACGACTGTTTTTACGTAACGTTTTCATGCATGGGTTTGCATGCGTACGTGAAATGATTTATATTTGGATTATATTCCAATAAATAATGATTAAATAATTTATTTAGATTTGGGTATTTTAAGAGGGGGGCGGGGGCGCCCTAGGTTTGGACGGGGGGGGAGGGGGGAACTTTGGGTCTAGGGGGAGAGGGACACCTAGAAGGGTGCCCAAATTTCTTGCAAGTCGAACAGGACACAGGCTCCCACTCAAAGACAACAGGCTGAAGGAAAGAACCACGGGGAGAGCGGATATCAACCTCACGCACAAGGTCTTTGTTGAAATCAACTTCTACAATAACTCTCACAAAGGAAATATGGGACTTCTCGGCTGTAGATTGATCGGTGTGGAGAGGAACCCCAATTTTGGTGTAAATTTTGGAGAGACTTGAACGGGACCAGAGAGAAATGGGAAGTTTTGGGAGTTGAATCTAGAGAGGAATACAATTCAGGTCTTTAGGATTAAAGGATAAATCCAAGGACCAAAGCTTTAGGACTAGGGGAGAGGTGTTTAGGAGTCAAGGGCCTTTGTTTAAGACAAGTTAGAGGTCTTCTTTCTTATCAAATCTGAACAGAAACCAACCTTCCTCATGAAGCAGGACTTGGGGAGGGAATAAAGTTCCAAGCCCTTTTTACAAAATCCATAATCAGATTAAAGCCAAACTTATTTCCCAAATATACCCAACAAGGGAGTTCCCCCAATAGGATATTTCAGATTGCATATCTTCCTCAACAACTGAAACAAGTGAAGAATTGTTCACAACATCAGAGAAAACATCATCACGCAGAGATAACCCAACATAAGAGTATTGTTTAGTAAGCAATTTGTCTAAGAAGGAAGATGAGTTTTGAGACTTAGACCCACCCGAAGCTGTCGGGGGAGCTCCGTTACCTGATATGGCATTGGAAGGGGGCTGACCACTCGCCGGCGCCAGGGGAGGAATGTCTTTGATCTGCTTGCACCCGGTTATGGCAACAGCTTTGGCAGGGGGAGAAGATTTGGCCATGGGAGCTTGGGGACCAGATACGCCATCCTTGGAGAGAGCCGGGAAAGGCTCCTCGTCTTCCTTGGGCTGAATGAGGTAGTCCTGCAAGGCTGCATCAATTGGGGGGGGCCAGTGAGCTCCACCACAAGATCCAGACCCAAATCCGAGACTAGGGTCCCCGACGGAAGCGCGGCAGCACAGTCGGAGGCAACCACTTGCACGCCCCCATTGTCATGAATAATAGTCGATTTTGTTCCAATAGCATTGGATCAGCTAGCAACGAGGTCAGTCCCGACCACTCCGAAACCAGGGGGCGAGCAGAGGGTCCTTCCACCTCACAAAGAAGGGTCAATGGGTTGACCCCCAGACAAGCTAGTGGATCTCCTGAACATTGGACAAGGGGAGTCCATCAACCACCAAGTTTCGAGGACAACGGCCAGAAACAATATTCGGGGATGTCAGAGCATTGTCCTGAGAGGGTCTGGCAAAGAGAAGTGACTCAGAGGCCACGGAGGGTCCAGCCTGAGGGAGCACCAACAAGTTTGTCGAACTGTCAATAGAAAAAGGAATTGACGCTGGAGGAGGGAAGTTGCCAGCAGGGGACTTGGAGGAGGGACACACCGGAGTAGAAGACTGGGGGTTGTTGCAGACGCTCTTGGGAGGGAGGAAGACCGAGGGGGTCTGGGCGTAGGAGGCGGCGGCCGGAAAGGGCACAACCGACGAACCCGGAGCTGGAGGCGGCAGAGCTGGGGAGGCTCTGGTGACTGAACACCGTTTGGCCATGGAGGAGCAGAGGAAACCTAGAATAGAGGAGGGGGAGCAAAAGGGGGGGGGACGCACCCCTACAGTGGGGCCGGCACCACCAGGCGGACGCCCGGCGACGGGGCTGGACCACTACGGAGCTCAGGGCGGCGCGGGCAGAGGAGCTAGGGTGGGAGCAGCAAACTTTATTAAAGAGGAGATGAAGAACAACACATTGGACCAGGATTATCAAATGGTTCTTAGTTATATAAAAATAATCAAAAACATGATGGAGGATTGAAACTAAGAACTTAGTGGATAAGATACTTCTACAATAACTCTAAAAAAAACTAAATGTTGGTTATTTTATTTCAGTAATAAATAAAAGACAATATTTATTTGTTAAATATTGGTTACAATCAATGTTAAATAAGTATTGATAAGAATATTTGTTATTCTTATCTCCTTATATTATTATTATTATATATAGAGACTTTGTAATCAGAGTCTGGGTGTGAAACCTAAACAGAAACTCTATTTCCTACATAATACATAGAGAGACATGTTAGGGTTTTTAAGTCGTGGATGCTGTAGGAAGTGCTGATGTGCCTTCCCCCACGCTCCACCTAGTAGCCGGAAGATTCATCCCTTGCTGTCAAGGGAGGACGATCCAATTGACAACGAACAAAAGAACGATTCTACTTATTCCGCTGCGCTCAAGAGATAGGCACCCTAATCCTTAAAAATTCTAACAGTGGTATACGAGTCAGATCGGTTCTAAGATGTTGATTGGTTGACGATGAATATTAAAATTCTTCCCACACGTAGTTATCTTTATCGTAACTTGATTGATGGTCTGCTCATAAGAATTTTTTTTTTGATCAAGTATGAAGATCTTGGTAATCCCGTTTCTTTTGGCCGTTTCTCCGTGGCTCCGAAGGCGGTGAAAGAAAATAATTGAATCTTTCATATGTTTCTGATTAGTAAGTGACTCATATATTTGTGATTAGTAAGTGACTGCCGCGTCTCAAGCTCAGATTGATTTACGTGAATAAAATAAGAAAAAGTTAACTAGTTTGCTTGCCAGCATTCACCGTCGAGTTGTTTTTTAATGTCGTTATGAGAAACATATACCATGACTCATAATATATTCACCCTAATTCATTAATTTTGTGATAAGATGATGAGTTCATCAATTACGAATGAGGTAACTTCTTCCATCGATAAATGTTGTGATAATGATGCTGATCTCGCTCTGGTGATTAAACAAAAGAAAGAAAAAAAATCGGTTTTGTTGATAGTGAGCCGCAATTATAATTTACTGCTGTTGTTTAATAATTCAGTTTGAATTGACTGCGTACGTGTTGTCGTGAAACACAATTTGTTCTTTCCTTGCGTAGGTATTTATGTTTTTGTGCGTGTGTTGTCTAACAACACAAAAGAGCTGGGTCATTATTAATTATGACGATATCATATCTTGTAACTATTTTGCTATAGCGGCAAGAGGAATATCATTACTTATGTATAGTAATTTGATATTATGGCTGTTAATTATGCGATACATTTATTCTCTTTGTGAACAATTTGAATGTAAAATATTTGATTAAATTCTAACGTGTAATTATATTGAATCTATTAGGGATATGTATAAGTTACATAATACTATTTATATAACACTCTAAATATATGTTTTTGCAACATGTAGAGGTTCTTATAATGTTTTGAAACATTAAATTCTTACAATTATAATATTAACATTTCTGTTCATTTTTGTAATGAATATTATTGTTCCATAATTTAGCAATTATTATTCTATTATTTATGAATAATAATTTTTTATTTAAAATAAAACATATGTTGTTCCAATATTTTTTTGATTAATCTAGTTTGTCTAGATTGTCTTTAGTAGACATCAAACAATTTAATCTTTTGAACATAAGTTGTTCAACTAATTTTAAGGAATCTAGTTTGTCTAGATTGTCTATAGTAGACACATATTAATTTAATAATTCTTTTCGTAGGAATTTATAAATGGAGTAATAATACTGAAAAATATTTTTCATAAGCTATAGGAACCGATATAATTTCAATTTCTCCTGAAATTATAAATGCATTTGTTGTGTGTGTTTATGGTGTGTTAATTGTAATGCTAAGTACTGAAATTGATTGTATGCGTGGAGCATATTTTTGTTTCTTATAGTTGGAAAAATATTTTATAATTCTATATAAACAAGTGGTGTTATGTACACGTGTAATACACAACTACTAATGACATTTTTTTGTAAGATGGATGTCGAATCGAAGAATATTGTAGCAGATCTTAGCAAGGGTGAAACATTCTTTATGGAGAAAAGTCATACCTGAAGCTCTTGTTGTGTTGTTTCGCCGGATTCCTATAGGAAACCAACAGATTTATATGTTGGGAATGATACTAGCATAGATGTGCACAAGATTGGAACATGCAGATTAGTTTTGCATAGTGGTCAATCTTTGTGTTTACAAAATGTCTTGTATGCCCCTGAAATAAGGTGAAATTTAGTTTCCCTTCCATCTCTTCTTAAGAAAAGCTTCTTTTTTTTGAAAGATCAAATTTAGAGTTGTTTCATAATAGTACATTTTTGGGTACTAGCTCTTTATTGGATGATTTCATAGTATTAAATGCCAATGTTAGTTCAAACAATCACATTTTCAGCTTATGCAGTTCATTGTGATGATTTAGAACTTTGGCATGCTAGACTCTGTCATATTGGTATTGACCGAATGAATAGACTAGCAAAAGAAGGGCTCCTTGGTGGAACTCAAAAGCTAAAACTTGCTAGGTCCGGGTCTTGTTTAGTTGAAAAAGCTACTAGGAAACCATTTTCTAAAGAAGAAAGAGCTGTCCAACTTTACAGCTAATCCATTCAGATATTTGTGGCCTAATGAGTGTGACTGCCAAGCATGGTGCTAGATATTTCATCACATTCATTGATGACTTCACAGGTTTTTGTTACGTGTATCTTATTTCACATAAATCGAAGTTCTTAATTGCTTCCAAAAGTATGTGAATGAAGTCGAGAATCAATTAGCTCTCAAAGTTAAGTGCTTGAGAACAGATCGAGGTAGAGAGTACCTCTCTGATCAGTTCAAAGAACTTTATGAAGCAAAAGGAATAGTAAGACAATATACTATTCCTCACACCCCACAACAGAATGGTGTGACTGAAAGAAGAAATAGGACCTTACTAGATATGGTTAGATCCATGATGGCACAAGCGAATCTACCAATTTCGTATTGAGGAGACTCCTTGTTAACATCAACCTATGTTGAACACGGCTCCTACAAAATCATCTTTTAAAACACCATACGACTTATGGACTGGAAGACAGCCAGATTTGAGTAATTTTCGCCCATGAGGGTGTGCTGCCTACATCAGCTTACCCTTTCATAAGTTTGAGAAATTAGGCCCAAAGGGAAAGAAATGTATCTTTGTACGATACTATGAGAATTCCTAAGGGTATGTCTTCTTAGGTGAAGATGATAGTGGTAAAAGAACTGAAATTAATTCTCGTGATGCCACATTCTGGGAAAATGATTATCCATCAATTTTTGGAGCAACCAGGGATCAAGAGTTCTATGAACTAGATGATCCGAATCAACAACCTGATTTGAGTAATCAAAATGATATGATTGTTGAAGATGTTCTTTTGAATCCTCAAGTTCAGAAGGAGGAACATAATTTACATGAGCCTAGGAGGAGCGAAAGGGGCAGAGTTCTCAAAAGACGCTTTCAAATTGACTCTGAGGCAAACATGGTCGCTCCAGAAGAAACTAATTATGAATCCTTCTCAACCACTATGATGGATGAAGAGGAGCCTAGGAATTTTAGAGATGTTGTCTCATGTCCTAAGGCATATGAATGGATGAAAACAATGGAAGAAGAGTTAGCGTTCATGTCAATAATCAAGTTTGGGACTTGGTTGATATTCCGCCTCGTAAAAAACTATTGGAAACAAGTGGGTTCTTCAAGTAAAAAAAGGTGTGGATGGATCAGTAGAAAGATATAAAGCCAAGCTAGTAGCTAAAGGCTATACTCAAAAGAAGGGTGTCGATTATGATGAGACGTTCTCACCTATAGTGAGATTCGGGTCCATCTGACTTATTCTAGCTATTGTTGCATGTTTGGACTTAGAATTACATCAGATGGATGTAAAGACTACTTTCCTCAATGGAAGTCTTAAGGAGGAGATATATATGGTTCAGCCTCATGGGTTTGAGGTGAAGGGTCAAGAGAAGAAGGTATGTCGTCTTCATAGATCCATCTGTGGTCTTAAGTAGGCATCCTGACAATGGAATATTAGATTCCACGAGGCAATGGTTAAGGACAAGTTTTCCATTATAAACGAAGAACATTGTGTGCATATAAGTCATACACAAAAAGGATTAGTCATTCTAACTTTGTATGTAGATGACATCCAAATAGCCAGCAATAACTTGGATCTACTTTCCACAACTAAACCTAGTTTAACATCCAAGTTTGAGATAAAAGATATGGGTGAAGCCAGTTATATACTAGGAGTCAAAATATTAAGAAATAGGAAGAAATAGATATTGGGTTTGTCTCAAGAGAACTACCATAATAATGTTTTGAAGAGACACCATCTTACTGATTGTAAACCCATTGGCACTACTATTAGGAAAGGTGCTACGCTTAGTGCGATATGAGACCTAGCTCAGAAAAAGACAAAACATATATGAAGAATGTACCATATTCCAGTGTTGTTGGTAGTTTGATGTATGCCATGATGTGCACCAGGGCGGATATCTGCTATGCAGTTGGACTCATCAGTCGTTTTTTAAACAAATTCAGGTCCTGAGCACTGGTAACCTGTCAAAAGAATTTTTTGTTACCTTAAGGGCTCAACAAACTATGTGTTATCCTATGACGATGGTAATTTGAACCTTGTTGGATACACTGACACTGATTAGGGAGGAGATCTGGATGAGCGGAAGTCCACTTCTGGATATGCATTTTTGCTAAATGGCGGAGCTATCTCATGGTGTAGTAAAAAGCAATCCTATGTGGCGCTTTCAACCATGGAGGCTGAGTATGTAGCTTCGTCACAAGCTGCTCAAGAGACTGTTTAGTTACATAGGTTCATGAAACATTTGGGAGTCATCGAAAGTGTAGAGAAGCTAGTAATACTTCTAAGTGATAGTATGGCTGCACTAGCTTATGTGAAAGATCCCAAGTATCACCAAAAGACCAAACTCATCCAAATTAGATATCGTTATGTGAAAGATTTCTATGAGAAAGGTAAGATTTCCTTACAACATGTATCCACTAATGATATGGTTGCTGATTCGCTAATAAAGCCTATTGTTGTTAAACCCTACCAGGATCATGTTAGATCTTTAGGACTTAGAAAGGGTTTATAGAATGTTGATTTGTTTTGACATTTCTAATAATAATGATTATTCTCTTCGACATTTTGTTTGTTAAAATATCATGTTGTGTATTGATGTCAATAAACTATAAGACATACTTTCTCACACAATTAGCCAGCTTCATTGGATATATGTTATCATGAAGTAATGCTAATATTTTCTAAGTGACTCAATGTTAGTGGGAGACTTTTGTAGTGTATATTAAAAGGGTTATTGGTTAACCCACATGTGATATTTAATAAAGGTTCCTGTACCCATGTAAGTTCATTTTTAGCCGAGTGAGAGGTGTCTATGTGAACCTTTTAGACTCATGTGGGTGGAAGTTGACATCCTCTATGTAAGAGAACTCCCTACAACGTACTTTCATACGTTACATGCTAGCGACCTTATTGAAGCGTATGGATTGATCATTGGTCCTTCATTGTGTGAGTAAATATTTTTTATTTGCACCTTTTGACCCTTTTGACTTGGGTTGTAATAGTGGTAATGATGCCGCTACTTTGGAAGAATTACCAAGATTCTATGATTTTTACAGTTTTAATGTAACCTTTTGGGAAAGCGGTTATTACCATTAGGATACGACGCTAAGTAAAAGGAAACGTTTACAAGAGTAGTTTAGACTGAAGTGACAATTGCTGGCGCCAGTAACTTTAGTAGTTATAGTGATTGGTCATGGTATCCTACTGATCCATATGTTGAAGGATCTGGGCTGTGTTTGGATTAGTCGAACAAAAATTGGACTTGAGATGTAGACAACTTTTTTTTTCTAGATGCTTCATTCTGGCCGGTGAGGTTTGGTTTGAAGTTATCCACATTGTAGGTGTGTTGCGAGGTCGCATGGCCTATTTGCTTGTATGAAACACGAAAGCTCTTGAGTATTTGACTATTGGTTAAGTGGAAGATGTTGATTATTTTATTTTAGTAATAAATAAAAGACAATATTTATTTGTTAAATATTGGTTACAACCAACGCCAAATAAGTATTTTTTATTCTTATCTCCTTCTATTATTATTATTATTATTATTATTATTATTAATTATTATTATATAGAGACTCTAGAATTAGTTTCCTTGTTGTGAAACGTAAACAGAAACCATATTTCTCATATAATACAGAGAGAGTCGTGTTAGGGTTCTTAGGTCGTAGATAGCGAGTGTTGTCATGACTTCATCCACTTGTTAGCCGTGAAGATTCATCAGTTGTTGTCAAGGGAAGGACAATCCGATTGATAACGAGTAAAAGAACGATCCTACTTATTCCGCTACGTTCGAGAGGTAAGTACCCTAATCCCTGTAAATTATAACACTAATTATAGACGTCACAATAACTACAATCCCAATCACAATAGTGCATACAATGTGTAGTTCTATAATGTATAGGTCAAAAGATGTTTCATATTGTAAAGGATGGCTAAAAGTTTGATAAATATGCTTTTACAAGGACGACCATCAGAACCGTTACTAATTTCGGTGAATAGACATTTTCTGGCATTTTTTAAAATGATACTAGTCCTTTCCGTCACTCAAGCCGCATACACGTGCCATAATAGTATATATCTGGTCAAACATATGAAACCTCACCATTCCGAAAATATCACATTGTATTATATTATTTATCATATACTCAGAATGACCCTTTATATCTATCGATATGAGTCTTATTTATTACTACCAGCGTGTCTGTCGTGTTAAAAAAAGGGACATCCACGTTCGATGAGTACATGTAGTGTCTTTTTCACTTTAGACCCATCATAATGATGTACCTCCTGCCTAAATATCCAACTATACACACATTGTACTATACCTATTACCTAGCTAGCACATGTAGCTACATTGTGCATGCGAGTATGTTAGGTGCCCGAATAAGATCCCCTAACATAAATTTTGCTAATCGTATTTTTTACAGTTGACCGGATATTCCAGTTACATAAATTGATAGTTGACTGGATATTCCGGTTACATAAAAACAATACTACGACAATGTGCCTTTCTCGCCAAGTTATGGAGAAAAACAAAATTATGAGTACAATAACTTAAAAAGATCCTTTGAAGACAAGATAACATGTGACGACAAATAAATATGTTGTCGGCACCACTCCAGACTGCATCGTTTAACCGACTTAGCCACTTCCTCCCAGTCTAGAGCTATGCTTTTGAAGACTAGCTTGTCTCTTTGGGTCCAGATTGCTTTGACTGTATGGAGCATTGTGGAGGACCATAGCCTGCTGCTCCGAGTCTTCTTTGCCATCCCTTGCCATGCTTGGAAGAAAGCGGTTGGTGTTTGCGGAAATACCAAACAAACTGCCCACCATCTCAGTAGCAGGGACCATAGTTTCAATGAACTTTTACAGTGGAGAAAAAGGTGTTATGCGGTCTCCACCGCTCGTTTACAGAAGAGGCATCTTATTTGGCTGAGTGGAATCAAGTTTTTGGCGAAGAGAATATCTTTGGTTTGAATATGTCCCTGAAGGAAGAACCATACCAATAATTCAATCTGGAGGGGGGGGGGTGCAAGCTTTCTCCAGAATTCTCGGCACCAAACTACATGACTTCCTGTGGAGATGACCGCCTCGTAAAAAGACTTTGTGGTGTATGTGCCATCATTTGTGATTGTCCATCCCAATCTATTAAAGTCTTCCAACATATTAGGAGAAAAGGGGTTTATTTTCCTGATCATTTGTTCTACCTAGGCTCGTTCATATAAGAACACTGGTCGTCTTCAAACAAAGCTCCACTCCCATTCCGATTCGTTCCATTGACCCATCTCTTATACTTTAGCATGTTTCTGGTCGTTTATAGAGAACAACCTAGGGAAGCATTTTTTTCAAAGTTTGGGGGCCATCCCATGTATCTTCCCAAAAGCGCACTTTCTTGCTGTTTGAAACTATCCATCTTACATTGGATTCTAATACTTGAGCCCTTGACGGTAGCCAGAAGGAGATGGAAACTACCGTCTTCCACACGTCTCTTCTTCTTACTCGCTTCCATTTACTATCGGTGATAGGAGGGTCGATATCAACATCATATATTGAGCATATTATGTTCTTCCACAGTTTCCCATCTTCATGTTGAAATTTCCACCACCACCTGAATAGGAGTGCCGCGTTCTTGGACTCAATATCTGTGAGGCCTAACCTGCCACTATCTTTGGGTTTGGTAAGTGCACTCCAAGGGAGGAGGGGCAAGCCGTGGCAGTTTCATCCACTCCAGAGGAAGATACTTTTCATTTTCTTGATTTCCTTTAGTATTGACTTAATCAATACTAACTGTCCCGCCTTTGACAATGAGGAAGACTTCTAGCCGGCCAATCGTTTGGAGATCTTGTCAAGTACCAATCTCCATGTGGCTTCTTTGAGGACTTGCGCCAATGATGAACCCCAAATATATTGCAGGAAGGGAGCATACTCGGCAGCCTAGCGTTTCCCTTATTAAAACCATAATTTGCCCATTCAGATTGATTAGGATTACACCTGACTTTGCCCAGTTAATTTCTAATCCCGACATCTCCGAGAAGACGGTGATGCACATTTAATGGTATCGAGCTCGTTTTTCGTTGGGGCACAAAAATCATAGTGTCATCCGCATATTATAGGTGTGAGATAAGGGTTGCATTTGCGCCAATGTGTAGTTTTTTCCTCACTCCCATGCTTATTGCTTCCTCAAGAAGCCAGCCAAGTCCTTACACACATGTCAAATAATAGTGGGGATAGTGGATCCCCTTGCCGAACCCCACGTTTTGGTTTGATGGGTGTGAAGGGCAATCTATTAATGAGAATCGAGATAAAGGCTGTAGAAGTGCATTCCTCTATCAAACTCCGCCAAGTAGCATTAAAACCAAAGAAGCTTAACATTTGATCAATGAAAGACTAAGAGAGGCAGTCAAACGCTTTGGAGAAGTCAATCTTTAACAAGATACCTGATTTATGCTTACTTTTGACCTAAGCAATTACCTCATTTGTGATAAGGGGACCCTCAGTGATGTGGCTCCCATTGATTAAAACCGTTTGCGTGCCTTGGATTAACTTGCCAATCACTTGACTTAATCTTGCCGCTAGGATTTCGGAAATTATTTTATAAATTGAGCCAACCATACTAATCGGCCCAAAGTCTTCAATTTTGAATGCACCAACCTCCTTTGGTGTTAAGGTGATCCATGTCATGTTACTACCTCTTGGGAGTTTATTTAAGTCGAAAAAACTAAGGATTGCATTTGAGAAGTCCTAGCCAATTATGCTCCACACTGCTCTGATGACATTAAAGTTGAGCCTATCATAACCTGGGGCTTTGTTACCGTTAATCATCCAAACAACTTGTTTGATTTATGAAATGGAAGGTCAGGTGGTAATGGGCTTGCTTCATTTTTTGTGAGGCAGACCGACTTGAAAGAGAAGGGGAGGACCCGGAGCTAGGTTTGTTGGTGAAGAGCTTGATGTATGGCCCTCTTAATGGTGTGCGGATCAATTGTCAACTTCCCGTTAACTTGTAGGGAGCATATCATGTTGGTTCTCCGGTTAATGGATACTCTTCGGTGAAATTATGCAACATTTGGATCGTCCTCTTGAATGAACTTCTCCCTTGACAATTGTTTCCAATATCGTTCTTTCTCCCTCAAGAGTTACCAAATGCGGTTTACCACTATCAATCTTTGTGCATCATCAATCTCGCCCATGGCTCCATTTTCAACCGTTTTATCAATTTGTTCCAATTCGGCTAAACTTTTCTCAATACCCCTCTCGATGTGTCTATATACATTCTTGTTTCAAAGTCTTAACGACCATTTAATTTCTTTCAACTTTGATGCTAGCGGTATATTTCCCAACTTTATCCATTCAAAGATTTGAACTCCATAAGGCTTAGGTCCCCAATTGATATCCGTTAGGGTGATTTTCATGAAATGGTGATCGGACAGCCTCTATGGATTGACGGTGAGACTGAGACCGGGGAAAGCTGCATGCCATTCCGTTTGTGCAAAAACTCTATCAATATGACTCATTGATTTCTTGCTTCTTCATGTGTATTTTGCACCCAAGAGATCTACTACGACATGCCTCAACTGCTAGGTCCAATCTCTTAAATCTTCCATTCCTCTTGTGCTAACCGACTCCCTACCTCTCTTATGCTCACTTACTTTTAGGACTTCATTCATGTCTCCCGCCACTAGAATAGGTTTATTGAAAACCTTATATAGGATTTCAGTATACATATTTCTTCTTGCATCTGGTTGTGTTGGAGCGTAAACAAAGATTACGAAACCTGAGAAGGGAACTAGAGGCCACTCTAATTCAATTACAATCCAGCAATTGCCAAAATAGGAACTCTGGATATTAATGAAGTTGGGGTTCCACATTATGGCCAGGCCACCCAAATGGCCTTCTACGGGGATTTTGATTGAGTTTGAGTTATTCCGTTGTCCTCATAGCCCCCGATTTTCATGTAGAGAATGCAAGTGGTGTGTCTCCAGTAGTCCTACTATGTTTGCTCTTGGCTCCCGTACTTCCTTTTGTAGCATTGCCCATTTCTCGCTTCGATTGACCCCTCTTATGTTTTGAAAACATATGAGGTTTGGCATTAGCACTTTGCTTTTCTTCAACTCTCTTGCTTCTCTTCAGGATCTAGTAAAATTATGTAGGGAGATTACTAGATTTGGGTAGTGAAAAATGAGAGTTCTCCCAAAGTCTAGGCATTTTTATGCGGCTAACACTCTCGGGCTAAGGTGAGGGTTATCTACTAAGTTTGGGGTAAAAAAACCCTGAGGGTGGTTAAGGGTAAGGATAACCTCTAGATTAATTTCAAGGGATAAGAGCGAGAGAGATGCGTGATCTTGTGGTAGTTGGCCGGCCCCTTAGGGCTGTGTTACTGAAGGATTAATGGTGGGGGTTTATAGGACATGGGTTTCATAAAGCCGTGTTTCTTATTGGTGGGTTATTATGGTTTAGGTGACAAAAGTGTTTTGGCTTAGGGTTTCTTTTGGGGTGTGGGGGGACTATTAGTGGGAAAAGGAGAATAAAGGTGACAGTCGCGGGGATTGAGGTGAATAGGGAAGGTCAGCTGATTTAGTATTACGTGTGGCAGGACTGCAGGGGAACAATATGATGATGTTCCTTTTTAGGTTGATTAAAAGGTACAGTATTTGAGTGGGGGACAGGAAAAATGACTGTTCCTTCAACTGTCTTGTGGAATGTTGGAGAGATAGACCCGAGATCTATGCAGTAATAAGTAGATGTGCATGGGATCGCCCGCAGGAGGCAAACTGTCTTCCTCGAAAATATTCATCATTGATGAATGGGGGATATGAGAGGGAATTACCTTGTGAAGATGGAAGTTTGCTCCTTTTTCCAAAATAATCATACCTCTGTTATCGTTACTTTTGCTTGCGTAAAAGACAACATTTTGAGAATGGTTTGAGGCTCGCTTGACCTTTCGCTGATCGTAGGTAACGGGATGATTTCGTTTTGGTAGGGGTCTCTCCTGGCATGTTTGCATCGACTATGGTATGTCAAAACGCACCGTTTGGATTGAAAAGACTTCTTCGTTGGTGACTGGGCCTTTTCCGCCACCTGCTCCCGTTTCAACGGTGTTCGGTCATTGTGCTCATTTCTTGACTATGTTGTGATGATTCCTCCGACCAGAACTCGATAATTCTGACATTGTAGATTATACCCTCTACTACCATTGAGACTTCTTCGTTAATAACGGTTTTTTTTCTTTGCTTTCAGTTGCGCATGCACCTCTAGTAACGTGGCAGTTCTCGCATATTCATGGTTATCCTGGAGATTTCCCCTAGACACTTTGTGATTTGATGGACTGTATTTTCTGACCAGGTTTGTAGAGGTTTTCCCAAATTGCTAGGGAGGTATGTCTACTGGCCAGTTGGTCTGACGGTTGCCATTTCTTCGTTTCCCACCCATGATCTTCTCCTAGTCTGGACATTATGAAATCGGAAGCCTTCTCGTGTGATACAAAGATCACCTCATATTTGAAATCTGAGAGGGATATTATCTTCTCTATGACCCCACTCCTCTAGCTTCTTCTGTATGCCGGCAATGCTTGTTTGGGCGTTGGCGTTGATAAATGATAACCACCCCTTTTTCCAATTTCTCTTGCATAACCGACGTTGGATCCAGGCTAATGTGGCCTTTTGTGTAGGTCATCGTATGGCTATGAATCCTTTCATGGGGAGGAGGAGGCAGCATTGCTTGCCAGGGGTGTGGTTGTCACGGCTCTAGGTTATGGGTCAGGTTACAGTCTTGGCATCCATCAAGCTAGCTGTGGGGGTGTTCCTAAAGCAGAGCACCGATTTATCGTCGTCTGTGTTTGAAGGTGGTTCCCATATACAAGCATACCATTTGTCTCCCTAATGGCTTGATCCGCTTTCTTTTTTGGTTTTGTACTCTACAAAGTCGTACCTCGTTTTCGTGCGGATTCTTGGTGTTTAAGCAAATGAATGCCTACTATGTGGCCGAAGTTGTTGAAAATCTTCCACATGGTACCCAGCCTAGAGATTTGGCTGATGTTATCTATGAAAACCGTCACGCCTGGGGTTAATTTTTGGCCTGCCATGACCAGAAGCAAGCAAGTATGTGATGTGTAGGGATTCACTTAGGAGTAGAAAAGCCAGTGTATGTTTTGTGGAGGTTTTAGTATGTGAAGGGGTGAAAGAAGTGAAAGGCGAAAGGGTGGTGGTGGCTGAGAAGGATGTCTGAAGTGAGGGCTGAGAGGTGATGGTTGTATTGGTGGCGGTGATGGTAGGGGTTTTAGTGGTGGTGGTAGTGGAGGCATGGCTGGGGGTTAGTCTTGGCGGAGGGCGGGAGTTGATAAGTGAGAAATACATAGACATTTAAGGGTTTAATTTACCTTATACTTGTGCACTTTCAGGATAATATTTCTCACTTATCGTATGTTTTTCCTAAGATTTATGTCTTGATATGGACTGATATATTTTATGTGTTAAATGTAGGAAAAAGCCATGTTAATGGATAGATAATCTCATGAGCTTTCCAACGCAACAAACGGCGAGTCAAACGGACTTATAACGAAGAATCTGGAGCCAATTGAAGATTAGACTCTATATATATAAAAACAGCCGCCCACAACATACAACGTCCGCCTGGTTAAGGCGCGGACAACACACAGGCGTCCGCCTCGCGGACAGACAGAGACGTCCGCATGATATCGCGCGGACATCACAGAGGAGTCCGCCTCTTATCGGGCGGACAGCACACAGACCCGCGAGGAGGACGGAACAGAGACGTCCGCCTGTTATCGCGCGGACATCACAGAGGAGTCCGCCTCTTATCGGGCGGACAGCACACAGACGACCTCGAGGCGGACAAACAGAGACGTCCGCCTGATATCAGGCGGACGCGCAGGCGGACACGGCCAAAACAGACACGCGAACAGTTTTTCTTCTTCGTCTCGCTCGCGTTCTTCTTCAATCTTCACGGCGCCTACAGACAAGAAGATAACCGACAGTATTAACGCGTCTGCAACCCCAATCTATCTACCTCCATCATCTTATCCTGCTAATCAACTTGCACACATCTTATCCTGCTAATCAATTTGCACGCATCTCTTCCTCTGTTTTCTTCTTCTTCCTCTTCTCTATATAAACTCTGCAACTTCATCAAAATAATACACGCTCGTACACAAAAACTCTACTCTCTGAATCTCTCACCTTCACTTCCAAATTTCACTTCTTCCACAAAAATTCCATCCAGTCCATACGTATGCAGAGTGCTATTTCTTTTCTTTAACTGTATTTGTTTTAATGGCTGTCGTACCTACGACCTCCGTTTGTATAATTATGTCTGAGTAAAAACCTTAGCTCCCGGGTTGAGAAGTAAGCTTATTTTACTAAACTGTGTTACGTAGACTTTCTAATATAATCTGTTCAAGCAATATTTTGATTCTCCTCCTTAATGCGCTTTAATATTTAGGCCATTTATTAAAGTGATATTTGTAGTTTCTTGTCAAAATGCAGTGCTGAGACAAGATTCTAGACAAGAGAAGTCAAAACAGGTCAACGACTAGAAGTGAGTTTTCACCTATAGGTTAACCAGTCTCCAATAGGAATTATTAATAATGCGATTAATTTATTAATAACTTGAACAAGGTATTGCGCTTGTTATTTAAATTAATCAGGGTTTATTAGACAGGGAACGGTCAATAAACTAATTAAGGTTCTTGAGTTTATTGCTAAAGTGGGGAAGTCTACAATAATATAATTGAGTAAAATAGGTGAGCAAAACAACCCGGGATGCTTCTTTAAAAACAAAAGAGTTTCATAACTGCTAATATTAATCTGTTTTAATTAATTGTTCTTTTTACTGTTTTATTACATTAAGTTCTAACCACAATTTCTCTCAAAAAAATGATAAAGTTTTCTGTTCTGTTCAGTAGTCTAATTAGAATTCTCAATTAAAATTCACTATCAGTTAAATCACAGCAAGGTCCCCAAGAGTTCGACACCCCACAAATCCACTATCCCGCAAAACGACTAGGTACACTGCCTAGGTTGAAGAAGTAGTCGCATATTTCTACAACAAGTTTTTGGCGCCGTTGCCGGGGACCTCCGGCACGGTTAACTGACAGTTCTTAATTTTATTGAGTTTACTATCGGACTATCGGACTTCGGACATCTAACTACGGACATCGGACTTTGGACTACTAACTTCTAACTTTTTATTTTCATATATTATTGTTATTTCTTTCCATTGTCCTTAAATTTGTACAGTATTATTACCTTAAAATTTCCAGTACAGTATTTATTACCTTAAAATTTCCAGTACAGTATTTATTACTTAAATTTCTGTCCTTAACTACTAACTTAAAATTTCTGTCATTAATTTATGTCATTTCTTTCCATTGTCTCTAACTACTAACTTATAATTTTTTGTCCTTAACATTTCATTTCCATTGTCCTTAACTCTTAATTTCCATTGTCTTAACTCTCAATTTCCATTGTCTCTAACTTATAATTTCCAGTATACTAACTACTAACATTAACACTTTAGTTGTTTCTATATATGCGTCGTACTCGATCTGCAGGCAGTCCTCAAAACGAATTTGAGCCTGAGATTGAAAGATATCTTCACAGAGAAAGACGACAACAACGTGTAGAGATGGCAACTCGACAAACTCTTTGCGAATACCAACAGCCATCAGTTGAAGGGAGGCCTTCTGCTATTATCCTTCCTCAGGTCACTCAGGCTGAACTAGACGCCTGGCAATTTAAAACCAGTTTCATTACCACACTCTACCACCAGGGCCAATACAGCGGGCTAGATTCAGATGATGCTCCACACCATATATCTGCATTTCTTGATTTTTGTAACACTTTCAACAAATCAGGAAGTCTGAACGAACGCATTCGTCTGCAATTGTTCCCCTATTCATTGAAAGATGGCGCCTCCAGGTGGTTGAGAAGCTTACAACCCAGCAGTATCCACAGTTGGGCTGAGTTAGCAAACAAATTTCTGGCGAAATATATCCCCCGTCCAAAACAAGAGAGAAATTGCTGAAATCACCAACTTCTGTCAAGAACCAGGAGAATCTCTCTATGATTCGTGGGATAGATTCAAAGAATTACAGATATTATGTCCACATCACGGTATGAGTAGCCAGGAGCTTGTTTTATCATTCTTTAGAGGCTTGAATGATTCTAACAAATTGTTGCTAAGTTCCTCATCTGGAGGAAATTTTATGAAAATGACCGGAGAAGAGGCAGTTGATCTACTAGACCAGATGACCGCCAGCACCAGACAATGGTGTAAAAACAAGGGGAGAGGTGAAGTTAAAAAAGAAACCGGTATCTACAGTATTCCCCCGCAGGATCATGTGTCTGCTCAACTAGCTGCACTCACGAAAGTTGTGGAAAAACTAACGCTTAGTCAACCACAACAAAAAGCTGCAAAGGCAGTGGCCACTTCTCCATATCTGACTCCCTGTTGCGAAAACTGTGGAGGAGCTCGCATGAAACCACCAACTGCGATGGTTCAGGTTGCAACAGACCCTTGAAGAGGTAAGTTTAATTAACAACAGACCAGGGGTTCCTTATCAAAACTCATACAACCAAAACAATTGGAGGAGCAACCAACAACCATGGAGGAATTATGAGCCCCAGACGAGCAACCAAGGATTCAACCAGACAAGCAACCAAGGTTTTAACCAAAACCAAGACAACCGCAGTACAACCGACAACAGGAACAGCCAACCAACTCACAAGGAGACATTGGCGAGTTAAAAGGCATGATGAATCAGCTTCTGAAACAAGGTCAGGCGATGAATTCAAAATTTACTGAGATAGAGGCCAAAGTTGCTGATCAGGCTACCATAACCACGAATTTGGAAAGACAGATAGGTCAGATTTCCCAACAGTTGGCTCAAAGACCAGCAGGGTCACTCCCAAGCCAAACGGATCCAAATCCCAGGGATCATGTAAAATCAATAACCCTAAGGAGCGGGAAAGAGTTGGTATCCACTGCCCCTGAAACTGAGAAGAAATCTGATCAACAAAAATCTGACAAAGAAGACGTAACAATTTCCAAGGAGAAGGAGTCTCCTGAATCCCTTACTATAAAACCGTCACAGGTTTCATATGATATTCCAATCCCATTTCCTGACAGATTAAAGAAAAAGAATTTGGATGACCAATTTGGAAAATTTCTTAACATTTTTAAGAAATTAACTATTAATATTCCTTTTTCTGATGCCTTAACGCAAATGCCCATTTATGCAAAATTTATGAAAGATATCTTGTCTAACAGGCGATCTTTACAGGAAAATGACACGGTGAAACTAACCGAAAGAGTTTCTGCAGTACTCTTAAAAAGCTACCACCGAAGTTGGAGATCCAGGTCTCCCTATCATTCCTTGCGCAATTGAAGACATAAATTGTGGTAACGGGTTTGTGATTTAGGAGCTAGCATTAATTAATGCCTTTATCTATATTCAAGAAATTAGGCATAGGTCAATGCTCTCCTACTCCTGTTCAGCTCCAACTAGCTGATCGTTCCATAATTCACCCCGAAGGAAAAATTGAAGATTTAGTGGTTTCTGTTGGCAAGTTTATTTTCCCCGCTGATTTCATTGTTATAGACATTGAGGAAGATAAAGATGTCCCACTAATCTTAGGTAGACCTTTTATGAGAACTGCGAGAACTTTAATTGATGTTGAAGGAGGAAAAATAATTTTAAGGCTTCATGATGAGCAGGTAGTTTTTGACATGACCAGGAACATGAAGCGTCCTTCTGATACACAAAACTGTTTTTCTATTGACACTATTGACTCTTTAGTACAGGAACTTCCTCAGCAGAGACGAAGAAACAATTCTGGAAAGATGTCTTATGGCATCTTGTGAAGCTGAGGACGAAAATCCCGATATTGCTTTCATGGCTGAAGAGTTAAACAAACATAAGCCATATTTCCAATCCTACCGACCAAATTCGAGCCAGTAGAAAGAAACGCAGACAGACCCAAGCCATCCATCGAAAAAGCACCTACAGTCGAAATGAAACCTCTTCCTCCTCATTTAAAATACGCCTTCTAAAAAAGCCATCTGATCTACCAGTTATATTTCTTCTAAATTGACAGATGTGCAGGAGGAGGAACTTTTAGGGGTGCTACGCCGTCATAAAACCGCTATCGGTTGGTCAATAGCGGATATCAAAGGAATAAGCCCATCTCTGTGCTCTCATCGAATTTACATGGAAGATGATTTCAGGGCTTTAGCACAACCACAGAGGCGTCTAAACCCCGTTCTTAAAGAGGTGGTCAAGAAAGAGGTAATAAAACTACTTGACGCTGGCATTATCTATCCAATTTCAGATAGCAAATGGGTAAGCCCAGTGCAGGTGGTACCAAGAAGGGCGGAATAACTGTAGTTCCCAACGAGAAAGGTGAGTTGATTCCTCAACGCACCACTACCGGTTGGAGAGTCTGTATAGACTACAGGAAATTGAATACCGCCACACGTAAGGATCACTTTCCCTTACCTTTTATTGACCAAATGCTGGAAAGGTTAGCAGGTCAGGACTATTATTGTTTTCTAGATGGCTATTCCGGATATTTTCAGATCCCAATTGCTCCAGAAGACCAGGATAAAACTACTTTTACCTGTCCTTATGGAACATACGCTTATAAAAGAATGCCATTTGGATTATGTAATGCACCAGCTACTTTTCAACGGTGCATGATGGCTATTTTCTCTGATTACATTGAAAAATGTATAGAAGTCTTTATGGATGACTTCTCTGTTTTTGGTTCGACATTTGATACTTGCCTGGAGAATCTTGATCTTATTTTGGCCAGGTGTGAAGACACAAATCTAGTCCTGAACTGGAAATGTCACTTCATGGTTCGTGAAGGAATCGTGCTAGGACATAACGTGTCTTCCAAAGGTATTGAGGTAGACCGAGCTAAAATCGAGGTAATAGAAAAACTTCCCCCTCCTACTACTGTCAGAGGTATTCGAAGTTTTCTTGGACATGCAGGTTTTTACAGACGTTCATTAAAACTTTTCCAAGATTTCTAAGCCTCTCTGCACTTTACTGACTAAAGATGCTAAATTTCATTTTTCTGATGAATGTTTAGCAGCTTTTAATTTGTTGAAAGAAAAACTTGTCTCTGCTCCTATTGTTGTATCACCCGATTGGTCACAACCCTTTGAAATTATGTGTGACGCCAGTGATTATGCGGTGGGCGCCGTTTTGTGCCAGAAAATAGATAAGGTTCTGAGAGTAATCTATTATGCAAGTCGCACTTTAAATGATGCTCAGAAAAATTATGCCACCACCGAAAAAGAATTACTGGCAGTCGTCTTCGCTTTGGATAAATTTCGTTCATATTTATTGGGTAGTAAGGTCATTATTCATACTGATCATTCTGCTCTTAAGTATTTATTTGCCAAAGCAGATGCAAAACCAAGGTTGATAAGATGGATACTTCTCTTACAAGAATTCGACATCGAGATAAGGGATAAGAGAGGTATCCAGAATGTCGTGGCTGACCACTTGTCCAGAATGGAGGGACCAGAGGACGAGAGACCCATCAATGAATTTTTCCCGGACGAGGCAGTTTTCACAATTCAAACGGCAAGAGACCCTTGGTTTGCCGACATTGCAAATTATCTGGCTACAAAGATCATCCCAGCTGATATGACTTATCAGCAGAGAAAAAGGTTCTTTTCTATTGTCAAACATTATTTATGGGATGATCCATTTCTTTTCAAAATCTGTGCAGATGGTATTATCAGGAGATGTGTCCCAGAGACAGAAATCAGAAACATTCTTCTCCATTGCCATTCTAGAGAAACCGGCGGACATCACGGTGCAACCCGTACAGCTGCAAAGGTACTTGAATCCGGTTTTATTGGAACACCCTTCACAAAGACTGCCATGCTTTTGTGTCTACTTGTGATCGGTGTCAAAGGCAAGGTAATATTTCTCGCCGTAATGAACTTCCCTTAAACAATATGCTAGAGGTTGAATTATTTGATGTTTGGGGGATTGATTTTATGGGACCCTTCCCAAATTCATTTGGAAATTTATACATCTTAGTAGCAGTCGATTATGTTTCTAAATGGGCGGAAGCCCTTGCTTGCTCTACTAATGATGGTAAAGTTGTGATGAAGTTCATAAAGAAGAACATTTTCAGTCGATTCGGTGTTCCAAGAGCAATAATCAGTGATGGTGGTTCTCATTTCTGCAATCGCCAATTTGATGCTCTCCTGAAAAAATATGGAGTCCGCCATAAGGTTGCTCTACCATACCATCCTCAAACAATGGTCAGGCAGAGATAACAAACAGAGAACTGAAATGGATTCTGCAGAAGACGGTGAGCTCTTCACGAAAGGATTGGTCCATTAAATTGGATGATGCACTCTGGGCATACCGTACCGCCTTCAAAACACCTATCGGCGTGTCTCCCTACAAACTAGTTTTTGGGAAGGCATGTCACCTGCCTGTGGAATTAGAGCATAAATCTTATTGGGCTCTAAAGGTGTTGAACTTCGATCTACAAAAAGCCGGTGAAAGAAGAAAGTTCCAGTTGACAGAACTGGAAGAACTAAGGTACAACTCATATGAAAATGCGTGATTTATAAGAGAAACCAAGCGTTGGCACGATAAGATGATTGCCAAGCGAGACTTCAAAGCAGGAGATTTGTCCTCCTTTATAATTCCCGACTAAAGTTCTTCCCAGGTAAGTTAAAATCCTTCTGGTCTGGACCATTTAAAATAATATCTACCTCCCCTTATGGAGCGGTGGAATTGGACAATAAGAAGGGTGGATCATTTAAAGTCAATGGAGCTCGTATCAAATTGTATATGGGAAACACGTTGGATAACGAAGAAGCTTCTGCGCTTCTTTTCAAAGAACCAGTTACAACTTAATCACTGAGGTACGGTCTAGCCAAAGACCTTAAAGATGGGCGGCTTGGTAGGAGGCACCCTACTATCTATCTTTTTAATCTGTATTATTTATATTTGTCTTTTATTTATAAAAAAAACAGAGTGAAATAAAAAGAAAGAAGAGAAACGAGGAGAATTAACTTGAGTTCTTCTGGCTGTTTAGAATAATTATTACAGGAACATCTTACACATTCCGACAGCTGAACTCAAGTGTGGGGGAGCTACTCTACATATTCTGCATAACTCAGGGAGTACACTATCCATACTTGCTCTTTAAATTTAAATATCTCTTATTACCATGCTTTTTGATCATTACCCAGGTATTTGCATGCCCTGTTATTTTAATTCTTTCTATGCAATGAGGGCATTGCTTTGGTTCAAGTGTGGGGGAGAGATAATAATCAAAAGCTTGCTCTTAAGTTCTTTTCGACACTGTGTTTAAATTTGTTAAGTGATTAATAATCAAAGAAGGAGCCATAGAGGGAGTAATGCTGGTATTAACAGGTTTAAAGGGTACACAAAAAAAAATATTATTACTCTGCTCCTTACTCAAAAAAATTCTGAGGAAATTACTGTTTGAATTTTGTTTTGACTTTGAGCCTGGATTTGATTTGGAAAGAAATGGTGGAAAAAGAACAAGGCAAGGTACTCCTCTGATCCAAACAGGCATATTCTGATCCTAAACAGGCCTCGTCCACTCGGTTATTAAGTTCTTAGGGGTGCTTCATCACCCGGCTACCTAAGGTACTCGGTATCTGGGATAGTAGACCCAAAACCGCTACAAGGGTGGAGAGAAAAGTCTGAGGTGAAGAAAAATGAACTTAAAAAAATGAAGTATCTGTGCATTTGGTACTAAAAAATGAAAAAATCGTCATTATGGATCATGAGTATGTGGCATTGAAAGGTATAATGGAATAAGATTTTACTTCATGCCCCTTGTCGTTCAAGGAAATGTGAAAGAAAATGGTGGATTGGCTCAGGGTTAAAAGCAGAATTTCATGGTACTGCTTCTCTTTCTTTTGCAGGACTTCAGAGTTATTCTCAGAAATAGAGAAATATATCTAATAAAATTAATGTTGTTAGTACCCTTTTAAAATCTGAAAAGATTGGCAATTACCTTTTGTGCTCTCCTTACTTGATTATTGTCTGTTTAACTTGTTTAAACATTATGTCAGAAAGATTTGCTTGAGGACAAGCAAAAGATAAGTGGGGGAGTTTGATAAGTGAGAAATACATAGACATTTAAGGGTTTAATTTACCTTATACTTGTGCACTTTCAGGATAATATTTCTCACTTATCGTATGTTTTTCCTAAGATTTATGTCTTGATATGGACTGATATATTTTATGTGTTAAATGTAGGAAAAAGCCATGTTAATGGATAGATAATCTCATGAGCTTTCCAACGCAACAAACGGCGAGTCAAACGGACTTATAACGAAGAATCTGGAGCCAATTGAAGATTAGACTCTATATATATAAAAACAGCCGCCCACAACATACACGTCCGCCTGGTTAAGGCGCGGACAACACACAGGCGTCCGCCTCGCGGACAAGACAGAGACGTCCGCATGATATCGCGCGGACATCACAGAGGAGTCCGCCTCTTATCGGGCGGACAGCACACAGACGACCGCGAGGAGGACGGAACAGAGACGTCCGCCTGTTATCGCGCGGACATCACAGAGGAGTCCGCCTCTTATCGGGCGGACAGCACACAGACGACCTCGAGGCGGACAGAACAGAGACGTCCGCCTGATATCAGGCGGACGCGCAGGCGGACACGGCCAAAACAGACACACGCGAACATTTTTCTTCTTCGTTCTCGCGGCGTTCTTCTTCAATCTTCACGGCGCCTACAGACAAGAAGATAACCGACAGTATTAAGCGTCTGCAACCCCAATCTATCTACCCCATCATCTTATCCTGCTAATCAACTTGCACACATCTTATCCTGCTAATCAATTTGCACGCATCTCTTCCTCTTTTTCTTCTTCTTCCTCTCTATATAAACTCTGCAACTTCATCAAAAATAATACACGCTCGTACACAAAAACTCTACTCTCTGAATCTCTCACCTTCACTTCCAAATTTCACTTCTTCCACAAAAATTCCATCCAGTCCATACGTATGCAGAGTGCTATATTTTTTCTTTAACTGTATTTTGTTTTAATGGCTGTCGTACCTACGACCTCCGTTTGTATAATTATGTCTCAGTAAAAACCTTAGCTCCCGGGTTGAGAAGTAAGCTTATTTTACTAAACTGTGTTACGTAGACTTTCTAATATAATTTGTTCAAGCAATATTTTGATTCTCCTCCTTAATGCGCTTTAATATTTAGGCCATTTATTAAAGTGATATTTGTAGGTTCTTGTCAAAATGCAGTGCTGAGACAAGATTCTAGACAAGAGAGTCAAAACAGGTCAACGACTAGAAGTGAGTTTTCACCTATAGGTTAACCAGTCTCCAATAGGAATTATTAATAATGCGATTAATTATTAATAACTTGAACAAGGTATTGCGCTTGTTATTTAAATTAATCAGGGTTTATTAGACAGGGAACGGTCAATAAACTAATTAAGGTTCTTGAGTTTATTGCTAAAGTGGGGAAGTCTACAATAATATAATTGAGTAAAATAGGTGAGCAAAACAACCCGGATGCTTCTTAAAAACAAAAGAGTTTCATAACTGCTAATATTAATCTGTTTTAATTAATTGTTCTTTTCTACTGTTTTATTTACATTAAGTTCTGAACCACAATTTCTCTAAAAAAAATGATAAGTTTCTGTTCAGTAGTCTAATTAGAATTCTCAATTAAAATTCACTATCAGTTAAATCACAGCAAGGTCCCCAAGAGTTCGACACCCCACAAATCCACTATCCCGCAAAACGACTAGGTACACTGCCTAGGTTGAAGAAGTAGTCGCATATTTTTACAACAAGTTTTTGAGAGATAGTAATCAAAAGCTTGCTCTTAAGTTCTTTTACGACACTGTGTTTAAATTTGTTAAGTGATTAATAATCAAAGAAGGAGCCATAGAGGGAGTAATGCCGGTATTAACAGGTTTAAAGGGTACACAAAAAAAAATATTATTATTACTCTGCTCCTTACTCAATGCTAAAAATTCTGAGGAAATTACTGTTTGAATTTTGTTTTGACTTTGAGCCTGGATTTGATTTGGAAAGAAATGGTGGAAAAAGAACAAGGCAAGGTACTCCTCTGATCCAAACAGGCATATTCTGATCCTAAACAGGCCTCGTCCACTCGGTTATTAAGTTCTTAGGGGTGCTTCATCACCCGACTACCTAAGGTACTCGGTATCTGGGATAGTAGACCCAAAACCGCTACAAGGGTGGAGAGAAAAGTCTGAGGTGAAGGAAAAAATGAACTTAAAAAAAAGAAAGTATCTGTGCATTTGGTACTAAAATGAAAAATGAAAAAATCGTCATTATGGATCATGAGTATGTGGCATTGAAAGGTATAATGGAATAAGATTTTACTTCGTGCCCCTTGTCGTTCAAGGAAATGTGAAAGAAAAATGGTGGATTGGCTCGGGGTTAAAAGCAGAATTTTCATGGTACTGCTTCTCTTTCTTTTTGCAGGACTTCAGAGTTATTCTCATAAATAGAGAAATATATCTAATAAAATTAATGTTGTTAGTACCCTTTTTAAAATCTGAAAAGATTGGCAATTACCTTTTCTGTGCTCTCCTTACTTGATGTTGTTTCTGTTTTTTTAAACATTATGTCAGAAAGATTTGCTTGAGGACAAGCAAAATATAAGTATGGGGGAGTTTGATAAGTGAGAAATACATAGACATTTAAGGGTTTAATTTACCTTATACTTGTGCACTTTCAGGATAATATTTCTCACTTATCGTATGTTTTTCCTAAGATTTATGTCTTGATATGGACTGATATTTTATGTGTTAAATGTAGGAAAAAGCCATGTTAATGGATAGATAATCTCATGATCTTTCCAACGCAACAAACGGCGAGTCAAACGGATTATAACGAAGAATCTGGAGCCAATTGAAGATTAGACTCTATATATATAAAAACAGCCGCCCACAACATACACGTCCGCCTGGTTAAGGCGCGGACAACACACAGGCGTCCGCCTCGCGGACATGACAGAGACGTCCGCATGATATCGCGCGGACATCACAGAGGAGTCCGCCTCTTATCGGGCGGACAGCACACAGACGACCGCGAGGAGGACGGAACAGCGACGTCCGCCTGTTAGCGCGGACATCACAGAGGAGTCCGCCTCTTATCGGGCGGACAGCACACAGACGACCTCGAGGCGGACAGAACAGACGTCCGCCTGATATCAGGCGGACGCGCAGGCGGACACGGCCAAAACAGACACGCGAACAGTTTTTCTTCTTCGTTCTCGCGGCGTTCTTCTTCAATCTTCACGGCGCCTACAGACAAGAAGATAACCGACAGTATTAACGCGTCTGCAACCCCAATCTATCTACCTCCATCATCTTATCCTGCTAATCAACTTGCACACATCTTATCCTGCTAATCAATTTGCACGCATCTCTTCCTCTGTTTTCTTCTTCTTCCTCTTCTCTATATAAACTCTGCAACTTCATCAAAAATAATACACGCTCGTACACAAAAACTCTACTCTCTGAATCTCTCACCTTCACTTCCAAATTTCACTTCTTCCACAAAAATTCCATCCAGTCCATACGTATGCAGAGTGCTATTTCTTTTCTTTAACTGTATTTTGTTTTAATGGCTGTCGTACCTACGACCTCCGTTTGTATAATTATGTCTCAGTAAAAACCTTAGCTCCCGGGTTGAGAAGTAAGCTTATTTTACTAACCTGTGTTACGTAGACTTTCTAATATAATCTGTTCAAGCAATATTTTGATTCTCCTCCTTAATGCGCTTAATATTTAGGCCATTTATTAAAGTGATATTTGTAGATTCTTGTCAAAATGCAGTGCTGAGACAAGATTCTAGACAAGAGAAGTCAAAACAGGTCAACGACTAGAAGTGAGTTTTCACCTATAGGTTAACCAGTCTCCAATAGGAATTATTAATAATGCGATTAATTTATTAATAACTTGAACAAGGTATTGCGCTTGTTATTTAAATTAATCAGGGTTTATTAGACAGGGAACGGTCAATAAACTAATTAAGGTTCTTGAGTTTATTGCTAAAGTGGGGAAGTCTACAATAATATAATTGAGTAAAATAGGTGAGCAAAACAACCCGGGATGCTTCTTTAAAAACAAAGAGTTTCATAACTGCTAATATTAATCTGTTTTAATTAATTGTTCTTTTCTACTGTTTTATTTACATTAAGTTCTGAACCACAATTTCTCTCAAAAAAATGATAAGTTTCTGTTCAGTAGTCTAATTAGAATTCTCAATTAAAATTCACTATCAGTTAAATCACAGCAAGGTCCCCAAGAGTTCGACACCCCACAAATCCACTATCCCGCAAAACGACTAGGTACACTGCCTAGGTTGAAGAAGTAGTCGCATATTTTTACAACAGGAGTGTGGAGTGAGAAGAGATGAGGGAGCGAGGAGTCATGTTGACACGAGCGAAAATGTAGCAACAACAAATTAATTTCGCTACCTAGACCTGGTAAAGGTGACCCAAACCAGAAAAACTGAACCGATCCAACCCAATCCGAACCCGATTTTAAACCGAATAGTATGACCCGAACCAAACCAAGACTAAATCAAATTGAAATTTGGCACAACCCGAATTCATCCGAACCATTTTCACCCAAACTGAATCAACCCGAACCGAATCCACCCGAATGCTTTGTTAAATCTAAATCTACTTTAGTTGTTCCAACCATACAAATAATCTTGAAACCAAAAACACATAATGGATATTTAAGACATCCTATAAGTGTTCATTGCTCACAAATGATATATATATATATATTCAAGCATCTCAAGCCTTGTTGTATTAAAACATTCATAAACTGTTTTGTTTCCCTTCCCACACATAGATGTTTTGGTACAAGCTATAGATGTTTTGCTTTAAAATGTTTTAAATTACAATTTAATGTGTATCATTACGATTTTATAATACTCTACTAATTTTGATTTTAATAAAGTTAAGTTTTTTTATGTTTAGGACATGAGACTTGTGAATGGTTTAAATGTTAATGAAGTTTAGTTATAAAACCTAACCTTTTAGTTGAGACATATACTAACCAAAATTGATTTGTATACGCCTAAAGAAAATTACGCAATAAAATGAGGAAAATAAATATTCTCAATGGTAGATCATTGTGAAGCATGGAATATACTAGCATTTCGGAGGATGAATAATCTCCGCTAGATTATTTCATCTATCTTGACAACATAACCTAAAATGTTTAATAAGACAGAGTAATGTGTATCATTATTTTATATTACTCTATATTTTTATTAAACTTAGGTTTCTTTATGTTTAGGACTTAAGAATCATTTGAATGTTGATGGATGGGCGTGGGCGCATGACGCATGCGTGAGGTGATGATGGATGGGTGCAAGCGCGCGACGCTTGCGTGAGGTGATGAGCGCGGGGTGTGACGGGAGCTGGACGACGGGAGGCACAGTGTTGGGTGAGTCCGGGGAAGCTGGGCGTCAAGTACTGAATATTGACCACTAATTCATAAAATTTTAATTTATACTTGGTCGATACAATTAATAAATGTATATTTAAAAATTCATATACAAAAATTGTCATTCAATTTGATTATGTCCAACCAAAACACAATTACAGTCTTGATCAAGAGTAACACTATATTAAAAGAATTTGGAACCACATATGAAAATGAATACAAGTTACAAATGTTGCTTAAAATTCGTACTTTAAATATTTTTCAAGCAAACCTTACTCGAATAAGTCACTAAAATTTGACATGTAACCCAAAAAAACTATATGACGTGGAGGTTAACCCGAACCGAAAGCACCCAAACCTGAACTCAAACAAACTGAAGTCACCCAAATCTAATTTAAACCAAATAGACCTGACCCAATTCAAACCGAATAATAAAAATCTACAAATTAATTTAGCGAAAACGGAATTGCCACATCTGACTACTACCCGCTCATTCATCAATCATCACATATATAAATACTAGCTAGTGTCACCTTCTTTTTTCTCTCCACTTTTAATTACCAAGTGTTAAAGAAGAAATCTGTTTTCACGTTAACGATGGAAGCGTTGTCTATTATATCACCAGTCAATTCAAAAAAGTTTATGTCGTTCAACACAAAATCTACCTACGCTCCGCTCCAAGTTTCTTCAGTCAGACCACAAGGTTCAACTTCTTCCATGC
Organism: Limonium bicolor; assembly: GCA_023374045.1. Classification (NCBI taxonomy): domain Eukaryota; kingdom Viridiplantae; phylum Streptophyta; class Magnoliopsida; order Caryophyllales; family Plumbaginaceae; genus Limonium; species Limonium bicolor. The sequence goes on along the minus strand of CM041778.1, from coordinate 121,147,018 downwards.
CATCACCAGGTGAACCCCAAGTCCCAAAGCAATCTCTCCCAGCTTCCATCTTGAACTCGTTGGACAACATAGTCAACACTATCATTGACCCGCCGGTTCAACCATCAGTAGACCCTCGATTCATCCTCTCCGGTAACTTTGCTCCGGAGGACGAGCTTCCCCCCACGGAATGCCAAGTTACATTCGGTTCCTTACCCTCGTGTCTGGACGGTGCGTATTTACGAGTTGGACCGAACCCACAGTTCCTCCCTCATGGTCCCTACCACCTCTTCGATGGTGATGGGATGGTTCACTGCCTTCGGATCACTAACAGCGGCACCAGAGTCACACTCTCTAGTCGATATGTTCAAACCTATAAATTCAGTGTTGAGCGCCAAGCTGGCGGCCAAGTCATCCCTAACTTCTTCTCCGGATTCAATGGTCTCATCGCTTCGATTGCTCGGGGTGCCTTGGCTGCAGTCCGTGTAGCCATGGGGCAGTATGATCCCAAATACGGACTTGGGTTAGCAAACACCAGCTTGGCTATGATTGGTGGTAGGCTCTACGCTCTTTATGAAGCTGACCTCCCGTATGAAATTCAGGTAAAGACTGACGGTGACGTTGTAACCCTTGCCCGGCGAGATTTTAACGGAACACTATCAAACAGCATGACGGCGCATCCGAAACTTGATCCAAAGACTGGCGAAGTCTTTGCTTTCCGATACGGTCCATTCCCACCTTACTTAACATTCTTCCGGTTCGATAAGCTGGGGAAAAAAAGCACTGATGTCCCGATTTTCTCCATGAACCGTCCCACCTTACTCCATGACTTTGCAATCACGAACAAGTACGCCATCTTTCCGGACTCGCAGCTCGGTATGGATCCGGTTGAGATGGTATTTCGGGCCGGGTCACCCGTTAGAGCTGACCTGACTAAAATTCCACGTCTGGGAGTGATCCCTAGACACGCTAATGATGAAAGGGAGATGAAGTGGTTTGATGTCCCTGGTTACAATGCTGTGCATACCATCAACGCGTGGGATGAAGTGGATGAGTATGGCAATGAATCCATCACTTTGATAGCTCCTAATATCCTGTCGATTGAGCATGTCCTTCAGAGGACGGATCTTACTCATGCGTCTGTTGAAAGGGTCAGGATTGATCTCACCACTGGAATTGTTTCAAGGAAAACACTATCAGCTAGTAATTTGGACTTCGGGGTGTTGAACCCGGCATATGTTGGGATGAAAAACAGGTCTGTACGTACTGTCTCTCGATTTACTCCAGAAGCCCAACATCATTGAAAAGACAATACTCACCCACCCTCTGCAACTTTTTGCTCTGTAATTCGAAAACCCAAGAACATCTATGAATGATAATATTCATAACTAACATCTTAATTAGTCAAAAGATTTATGGTTGCAGGTTCATGTATGCTGCTATAGGGGATCCAATGCCAAAGATAACAGGGGTGGTCAAATTAGATCTAGAAGCAGAACATAAAAGTGATGGTGTGGTGGCGAAAAGGTTGTATGGAGAGGATTGTTACGGCGGGGAACCATTTTTCATCTCAAAGGACCCTAATAACAAGCAGGCTAAAGAAGATGATGGGTACCTCGTATGTTATGTTCATGACGAGGGAACAGGAGAGTCAAGCCTCGTCGTGATGGATGCAAAGTCAACAGATCTTGAGGTAGTGGCAAAGGTCGCCTTACCACATAGGGTGCCATATGGATTTCATGGATTATTTGTTCAGGAAAAAGATCTCACTGGGTTACGTCAGAGCAAGAGAGGATTGACTACTAATTAAACTGTAAATGAATGTATAGCAATTCTTTAATCGTCTTCTTTTGGAGTGGGGGTGCCTAAATTTATTTCGGTGGGGTTTTGGAAAATGTCTCAACACTAATAAGATACTTGTATGGTTGGATTCATATAATAAAGAATTTATATGACTAATTTTGTTCACTAACAGCCCAAAATGGGCCTGGATTAATTTTGGTCCTACAAAACTAGCTAGTTGATTTGGCTAGGCAACGTTTGGATATGAGTTCCCTATTAGAGGTTCCTAGTTGTTAAATTACCTTTCTAAGTGTGGTGGACAATCAGTAGCTATAGTTGTGCTGAGTGAAATTTTACTGCCTCTCCATAATCAACTTATTAAATTATATTATACTCCCTCTGTTGTTCAAGAAAAAGATGTCTCTGGGTTACATGAGAGCCAAAGAAAATTGACTACTAATTAAGCTGTATATGAATGTAGTATAGCAATTCTTTAATTTGTCTTCTTATGGAGTGGGGGTGCCTAAATTTATTTCGGTGACTTTTCGCATTGCCATGTTAATTCGTTAGCGTCAATGAAGATAATTTTTTTGTGTTGTCTCATGAATGTGATGATGGTGTCAGCCGCGTCTTACTTGTCCGGATTGGTGACCGCCAACAAATGTGAACTCTTGTTGATCAGCATCAAAAACGGCATTTCCTGCCGCCTGCAAGTAGCCGAAACTGTCTGAGCTGATCAGAAATCCTGCCGACTGGAGCAAATTTCAAAATCCAGCGCACCTAGCTGGCCGCTCCTAGGCCAATGCACCTTGGATGACTCTTCTCCAAGCTCCCCAATCTACGACAGATGCACTCCCCAATCTACGACAGATGCAATTGGGGACGTGGACTCGGCGTTGGATTGCATATTAGTCCGAATAAGGGGAGGCCAACCCGGTGGATGTTAGCGCATTGAGTGAAATAAAATTAAAAGTAATCATTTCATTAGAATCACAAGGGAGACTAAAAATATGGTTTTCGCAGAGAAATGTCTTAAATATGGAAGAAGATTAGGCTACTCTATTTCCTTCCCGGAATTGTCAACAAACTATGCTCGTTCTATAGGGGTAGTAATTATGCCGGCAAGCAAAATAATCATAAGACTGGATGGGGTATTGGGGATCAACACCATTTGAGGTTTAAGAAAGCCAAAGGGGTGAGCAGTAGTAAGCGCCCAACCGGCTAACTAAAGTGATTTTCCAATCACTACTAGAAAAAACGGATGTACCTACGGACATGTCCATGGGTAAGTGGTGGGTAATCAATTTTACCCACTAAATGCCTACTGAAATATTCTGTGGGTAAATACCTCGTGGGTAAAGTAATTACCTACCAAAAAAATTTTTTTTTTGTAGGTAATTACCTACAAAATGCCCACGGATGCTTTCGTTACTAAATACCTACAGACAAGTCCGTGGGTGAATACCCACTAAATCTCAACGGATATAATGTTCGTATGCCATGTGGATACCTATGGAATAACTATGGGAAAAATACCCACGGACATTTACTGTGGGTATATACCCACGAAATACCTATGAGTGTCAAGTTCGTAAGCCACGTGCATACCCACAGAATCCCCACAGAATAAATACCAACGGATTACCTATGGACCACTTTACCCTCAGCCTTTTCCGTGGTTATTCCGTGGTAAATCTGTAGCATTTTTTCAAAAAAGAAATATTTCAGCGCCTGCAATCCACTCCCGTAAGATCAAAAATAATTACCCTCCAGCTGAATATATACAGAAGAACGCCAGCTCGCAAATCCTCAAAAGACATTGTTTTCACTACTACATATAAGATCTACGGAGGCAACTTTTTTTTGCCTCTGTAAATCAAAAAGTTGCCTCTGTAGACTTTTAGAGGCGAGTAAACAGTTGCCTCAAGGTTGCCTCTAACCACCCGCCCCAGTTGATTATGGGGGAGAAAAAAACCTTTGCCTCTATTGATGAAACCTACAGAGGCAACATAATTCCCCTCCATTGATCTTAAACAACCGAGGCAAGTAGTATCTCGCCTCTGTTCCTCACTAACTACCGAGGCAACTTTCTTCTATCGCCTCCGTTTAGTCGTGAGAACTATGCCCCCTACAACAGCAATGGAGGCAACCTAATTTGCTCGCCTCCGTTGATATAAAACAAACAAGGCAAGACTTTCTAACTCGCCCCCGTTGCTTTCTCTGGAGAATAAGAAACAGAGGCGACCACACTTGCTCGCCTCGGTTGATTTGACACAAAAGAGGCAAGTTTTCTAACTCGCCCCCATTGCTTTCTTTGGAGAATAAGAAACAGAGGCGACCACACTTGCTCGCCTCGGTTGAATTAACACAAATGAGGCATGTTTTTATAACTCGCCCTGGTTGAGTTATGCAGAGGATAAACGATAGAGGCGACCCTCCTTGCCCGCCTCCGTTGATATACAGAAAACAAGGCAACCTAAAAGTCGCCCCCGTTGTTCTTTTATTTTCAAAAAAAAATAATTAGATTCATATGGGCATATAATCACAATATTCCCAAATGAATCATTTTTTAGCATCCAAACGTCAGCGTACATTAAACATAAACAAACAAACACAATACTACAAAGATCTTCATTTGGATACCAACCTCAAGACTTAGCTAGTCACAACCACAAATTACAAAGATTATGACTTCCATTCCAGATGAGATTATTACATGGAAGATCAGAGTACCCTATAACTCTTATATGAAAAGGGAAAGAAGACATTTTCTACAGGGTACAGTACCAGGTGAGGCTACACAAATGTAACCTTCTTTGTCAGGTATATGAGGTTGAAAATAAGGCATGCCCGCTTACACACTCCCAACAAGCAGATTGAATGTCAAAGCTTCTAGAATCCAGAACAAGTCCTGCAAGATGGAGCAATACGGGAAGAAAACGCACGCCATCCTGAAATGACCAAACATAACAATTAGTAGATGGTAACAGAATCTAATGATGCTAGAAGATTGATAATTAACACAGAATGTCCAACTCGTTCATGACTGCAGACGAATGGATGACCTGCAGAAGATACTTATTTCATACTTACAAATCCACTCCAGCGACAGGTATCATAAAGTTGTTCAAAATAATAGAATGTAGTGAAAGAATGCAGAAGCCTGGAAGTAGTATTGTATATATTTCCTCCTCAGAATCATGTTTGAATAATGCATATTTTTAAGCATCTTCAGAAGGTTAAGGATCAAAAAAGGACAACTTGTATTACTGTTAGAGTATAAAAACGTTAAAGAGGAGACTATCCTGGTGATAGAGCTTTAATTAACATCCCATATTGTTGTACTATAACTCATCACTGGGCAGAATATTCAACTCAAACATAGACTGGTCTTATCGACATAAGATGGGTTGCTGAAAGCCATTTTATTTATAGAAATATAAAACAGAAGTAATATATGCTATTATGTTGTGAATCATCATGGCTGACTAAAAGGAACCATCCAAAAAGAGATGTACTATACATTAAACGATGCAGTAGTAGTGAGTAGCTGATAGACTTTTTTTTCCTGAAACAGATATGAACAGCACCCAAAGATGCATAGAAGAAACAAACAGAAATTATATAGATAGGCAGGGAGGGTAATGAAACCAGCCAGCCACCAAGCTTTTCACTTCTATAGCTACGTACTACTAGCTGTAGTATGTTTAAAAACTAAAAACAAAATCCTTCCCGAACTTCTGTTAATTGGTGAGGAAATAATTAAACAGGAGGAAATCAAACATAAGCAATAAGGAACTTACTACTAAGACTATACTCTATCGGCCCATTTCTTATATTAGGCCCAGTCTGTTTTGTGTAACCCAATACCGTCTTGTTATATGAGTCGGTTATTTCAGTCTATATATACTGTCTGTAAGCTACAGTATTGAATACAATAACATGAACTTTCATTGAGCATTTCCTCGTGTTTCCTTTCTTCTCTCGTCATGTAGTTCTTCTCTGCATGGTATCAGAGCTCTACTCCTCTGAGCTACAATGTCACCGACACCACCACCACCACCACCTCCTGAATCTCCTAAATCAGTAACCACCGGACTCAAGTCCACCACAACCTCAACTCACACCACTACTATCCCTAATTTGGTCGGCCCTGCAGCCTCTTTTCACAAACTCACCGGCGATAATTACCCTCTCTGGAAGAGACAGCTTGAATCATACCTTCGTGGTTATGATCTGTTCAGTCACATTGAAGGATCTAATTCAGTTGCTCCAACTGAAGAAGATGCTGAATACTCGATCTGGCTCCAAGATCAGATGATCGTGTCTATTCTCATGACGTCTTTGACTGAAGATGTCCAAGGTCAGGTATTAGATTGCGAAACTTCATCTCAGATCTGGACCTATCTTCATGATTTATATGCTTCGCAAGCTGCTGTCTTCAACATTTGAGATTTCAGTTGTACTCTCTAAAGAAGGACTCTGATTCTATTTCTAGCTATTTCAATCGAGCGAAACGTCTCGTTTCATCTTTAGCTGCTGCCGGATCTGTTGTGTCTGAGAACAATCTGTGTCATTTTGTAATTCATGGCCTTCTAGATGAATTTGATTCCATTTCTACTATTCTCTTGAGCCAAGCTGATAGCCTCAAGATGTCTATGGTGATGAGTCAGCTACTTGCCGTAGAAAACCGCATCAGTAGACAGTCGACTAATGTTGTAAATAGCAGTAATCTTGCTGTTAACAATACATCGACAACTGATTTTTCTTCTTCCAAAGACAAAGGAGGATATAATAAGAGAGGTCGTGGTAATTACGGGGGTGGTAGGTATTATCGTGGACGTGGGAGAAACAATGGTGGAGAAAGAGGATCTGGATCTGGATCCGGTTATTATTTCAATGGTAAGAATGACACTCGACCAGGGTGTCAAATTTGCGAGAAACCAGGGCATGAGGCTAATGCCTGTTATCATCGATATAATCACTCTTACCAGCCCTATGTCCCTGGACCTCCCACTGCGAATCACTCCTCCGCAAACTACAAAACCACTACCTCTCCTGATCAATCCTGGTTTCCCGATACGGCAGCTTCTGATCACTTCACTCACGATCTATCCAATCTGTCTATTTCATCTCAACCATACACTGGATCTGAAGCTGTATCAATGAGTGATGGATCTACGGTTCCTATAGAGAATCAAGGCACTGGCTGTTTCTCTAATTCTCGTCACAAATTTCTTCTGTCACATATTTTTCATGTGCCATCTCTTTCAAAAAACTTGTTATCTGTGCGTCAATTTTGTTCAGATAATCAAGTATTTTTTGAATTTCATGCTTCTCATTTTGCTGTGAAGGATCGGGATACTCAAGCTACTCTCCTCACGGGCGGTATTAAAGATGGACTCTATCATTTTGGGACTGATGCTTCAGCTGGTTCGCATCTGTTGTTCTCAAATCATACAGTCAAGACAGATTCAACAACCTGGCACCTTAGGCTTGGACATACGTCTGACAAAATAACTAGTTTTATACTAAACAAGTATCAGTTACCATGTACTGCTAAGTTTTCCCCAGTTTCTGTTCTTTGTGCTGGTTGTAGAGCAGGAAAAGCTCATGCCCTTCCCTATCCACCTTCCCCTTCTCGATCTTATAAACCTTTTCAACTGATTTACATGGATGTTTGGGGGCCAGCCCCACACCTTGGTACAGATGGCTGCAGATATTACCTCTCTTTGATTGATGACTACAACAAATATATATGGATTTTTATGTTATCTGTTAAATCCAGTGTGATTGTTGCTGTTAAAGATTTTTTGGCTTATGTGAAAACACAATTTGGTATGACTGTTATGTCTTTTCAAACCGATGGTGGTGGTGAATTCACGGTCCTCTCTTCTCTCTTTAAAGATCTGGGAATTATTCATCGTGTTACATGTCCTTATGCCCATCCTCAAAACGGAAGTGTTGAAAACAGACATCGTACTATTGTTGATCGTGGTCTTTCGCTGCTATATCATGCTTCTGTTCCCCTCAAGTTTTGGAATCATGCCTTTTTTACGGTGGTTTATCTTCTTAATCGCACTCCATCTGTTGTGACTGATATGAAATCACCTTATGAAATGCTATTTGGCACTGCACCAGATTTTACCAAACTCAGGGTGTTTGGGTGTGCGGTTTGGCCGAATTTAAGACCGTTTCAGCCACATAAGTTCTCCTTCCGCAGTACTCCTTGCACTTTTCTCGGTTACAGTCAGAAGCATCGTGGTTACATCTGTTTTGACAATAAAACTGGCCGTATATATGTTTCTCGCGACGTTGTCTTTGACGAATCAGTCTTTCCCTTTACCAATTCAAAACCTGTTTCTCTTCCCTCTTCTTCAGTCTCATCGACTGAGCCTCTCTTGGATGTTACCACTTACACACATTCCCCTACTTCTACCCCTGCTATATCCGATACTCTCTCAGATAGCTCACCGGTTTTATCTACCCTAGCCCGTTCCCAGTTCCACCTCTCACACCATCGCCAGATAGCCCAGCACTTCTGCCTACCCCAGCTTCTCCTCTTTTGCCTGATCCACCTCCTCACAACATGATTACACGTTCGAAGGCCAACATCACTAAGCCCAAGATTCGTATTGATGGGACAATTGCCTGGAACACAAGTCTAAGCTCTTTATCCTCTATACCCGACTCGCCTACCTATACTCAAGCTCTCAAGTTCCCTGACTGGTGTACTGCGATCAAGCAGGAATACGATGCCCTCATTTCCACTAACACCTGGACGCTTGTGCCTCCTCCACCAAATTTGAATATTTTTAGTTGCAAATGGATTCTAAAAACTAAGCTGAATGCGGATGGAAGCATTGAGCAGCGCAAGGCGCGCCTTATTGCTCAGGGTTTTCACAGACCTATGGCTTGGATTATATGGATACTTTCAGTCCTGTTATCAAGCCAGTGACAATTCGTCTGGTTCTTGCACTCGCTATTATCAGAAATTGGCCAATTCAACAATTGGATGTGTCGAATGCTTTCTTACACGGTGATCTCTCTGAGGAAGTCTTTATGAAGCAGCCTCCAAGTTTTATCGATCACTCTCGGCCTGGTTTTGTGTGCAAATTGAATAAGTCAATTTATGGTCTGAAGCAGGCTCCTAGAGCTTGGTTTGACAAGTTGAGTTCTACCCTTGTCTCTGCTGGCTTTGTCGCTGCTAAAGCTGATTCCTCGCTGTTTGTGTTTTCTTCTGATTCTGATTTGGTATACCTCTTGGTATACGTGGATGATATTATTGTTACGGGATCTTCAGATCAGTTGATAGCTAAGTTTGTTTCACATCTTCAGAAATTCCCTGTGCGTGATCTGGGAGTTTTGTCCTTCTTCCTTGGGGTGCAGGTTCATCGTAATTCTCAGGGACTGTATCTCTCTCAGACAAAATATATTGCTGAGATTGTTGCTAAAGCAAATATGTCATCTTGTAAGCCAGTTGCCACTCCCCTTTCGAATACTACAAATCTTCATGATCCCTCCAGCCCACCCTTCGCTGATACATCTCTCTTTCGCAGTCTACTGGGCAGTTTGCAGTATCTCAGCCTCACAAGGCCTGATGTCTCTTATGCTATTAATAAGCTCTGTCAATTCATGCATTCTCCGACACAGGTTCACTGGACGGCTCTCAAGCGTATTATACGTTATCTGAATGGGACTAGCAACATACACCTGTTTCTTCCTCGTCATTCCTCTGTTACTTTACATGGCTATACTGATGCAGATTGGGCTACAGATGTATTGAATCGCAGATCTACCTCAGCCTATGTCATCTTCTTGGGTTCTTCTCTTATTTCTTGGCTCTCTAAGAAACAGGACACCGTTGCTCGATCGACCACGGAAGCAGAATATAGAGCAGTAGCATCTGGAGCAGCTGAGCTCATTTGGATTCAACAACTGCTTCGTGAGCTGTGTACTCCTCTTCCTCGGCCTCCTGAGATTCATTGTGACAATCTTGGTGCTACATATCTTGCAGCTAATCCTGTCCTCCATTACAAGACCAAGCATGTTGGTCTGGACTTTCACTTTGTGCGTGAACGAGTCCGATCCAAGTCTCTGGTGGTCTCTCATCTTGCTGGCGAACAACAACTTGCTGATCTCTTGACAAAATCTCTTTCTGCTCCTAGGTTTACAGCACTTCGATCACTACTTGGCCTTGTCCACGTACCGATCGCGGGGGCATACTAAGACTATACTCTATCGGCCCATTTCTTATATTAGGCCCAGTCTGTTTTGTGTAACCCAATACCGTCTTGTTATATGAGTAGATTATTTCAGTCTATATATACTGTAAGCTACAGTATTGAATACAATAACATGAACTTTCATTGAGCATTTCCTCGTGTTTCCTTCTCTCGTCATGTAGTTCTTCTCTGCACTTACCAATGGTTGTACGAACTCCTTCCCGAACTTCTGGTTGTTCGCGACCTACTCCCGAACTCTTCGATTTAGGATGCACACTAATCTGATAATGAGTTAAAATCACTGAGTATATAGCACATAGTAAGTAGCAGAAACACTGAGTATATAGCACATTGCCAGGTTAAAATCACAGCTAGCGAGCTATCCAAACACCAGAGATAGAAGAAGAAGAACGAGGAATTAAGCTTCAATGAGAAATTAAACAACATAAAATTCATTCGAGAATCTAACTAGAGGTAGAGCTAGAGCTAGATCTGATATTTTTGAAGAGGCGGATGGTGAGAAGGTTAGGTTTCGAAGAGAACGGTTGATTTTGAAGTACCGGCAGATGAGATTTAGGGTGAACGCTTGCCAGAACGGTGATGAAGAGGAGAACGGTGGATGAAAGGGAGGAAAACGCGAGGAGGAGATGAAAATCGCGAGAAGAAAATTGTGTTTGCTAGCGTCTGTTCTGGAATAAGTGTGTTTGAGTTTGCTCTGACTACGTGGGAAAGGATAATATTAGTGTAGTTCCTGATAATGTTAAATATAAAGACTCATCTCAGCGGATAAGGCCTCGTTTAGATATCTAGACATTTGGAGGTCAATACCCACTACAGACAGAATTTATTAAACTTTTGCTGGTTTTTGAACTTCAAGTTCACCCAGAGTCTAACATAAAACAATCAATTGATCAGTATGTTTACAGAATTAAATGCTACTCTTGTAAAAAAATCAAAATCTACATCAAGGACTTCAAATTGCAGACAGCTTGTGACATTCTCTGAAGGACTAGAGTGGCACATCGTCTACTTTCTTCAGATTAAATTTGTCGAACACTATGTTAAATTTATATTCCTATTGTATTTCCACTTGTATGGGAATCATCTCAAACTTTGGTGCAGGTCGATTAAGTATGAATATCAAGTCTATTAAAAAAAGGATATATTGGTAAGTCAAGATGAATCTTTCCTGGTATTAGTACGTGTACCCGTTGCTTATGATCATAGTCAATACCATAATTAAATTTCGACCCCACCCACTAGACACGACTTGATTACCTCCATCCATCCCCACTCAGCACAGTAACACCCAGAAACGTGAAAGAACAAACTTGCTCTGCTGCAGTGTGCGCCCCAAACCAGAAACGCTTGAAAGAGAAGTTGCTTCTAATTCTAACATAAAACAATCAATTGATCAGACACAGAGTAAGTTACCAAAAGAAAAGCGTCATTCAGACACAGAGTAGCATATTTATATTGCTCTCCCCTAAACAACAAAACGCATCAGTATATACATTGCTTCTCAGTTGTTGTCTAATGCAGCAACACATCCCACTAATGCAGCAACACATCCCAGGACAGTTTTCTGCAGTTTTGGCATACATTAATCACATTCTCATGATGGAGTTTTCTTCAGGATCTTGATTTCACAAATAGCAGTGATTGGAAACTGATGATAGAAATTCCCACCCTTGCGTGCATCAACCTGGTCGTCCTTGGAAGTTGGAAACTCAGTGAAAATAACCCTTCTCTGCATCAACCTGCTACAGAACCATATGATGAGAGCAGCTGCTTTTGCTGTTGTTATGTTCAAGTGAATTAAACAAATACCATTTGAAAATAGAACTCTGTACAAAATAAATGCAGAATCAAACTAGTGACTGCAGAAACTATCAACTGAAAAAACAAACTAAATAACAATCTATTATCCAGAAGTATGCATTCTTGAATATTCATATTTTCATTACAAAAGCTTTATGATCAACTAAAATGACAGTTTCAGATCTGAAGCCAATATAGTCTATAAATGGGCATGAGAAATGATTTTCATTTATGTAGAGACAGCAACAGAACTACATACAAAAAGCTATAGCAAACAACAACAATCTGGTCAATCTTAACTACATACAAAAAGCTAAATGTGTGAGATGATCCAGTAACACTGACCAGAGAATAAGAATACTAGTTGGTTTCAACTTCTCCGGTATGACAGAGTTGTCTGGAATCTCTAGATAACCTGGTCATGTTGGTATCACATCCAAACAAGTTCCACTCATTCCAAAAAATGATCACAATGAACTTGTACAGAAACAGCCTCGCATAGTTCCTATATGCTAAATCTGTTATTGACTACAACCAAAACCAGTGTACGTACACAATCTAAGAATTTCCATGACGCAATGCAGTTTGAAAAATCTCATCCAGCTCGAACAATGAGACAACACACTACAACAATATTATACATGTACAGACAAGAATAATCATCGTATCATAAATTTTGGCTATTACATAAAGAAGAACACAAATTAAGATCAGGACATCAGAAGTGGCTAATTCTTAACAGCAACCGGCTAGATCAACATAATTCTCATGATAGAATAAATCTATATCCTTAGCAGTACAGAGCTAACAAACCAGCAAGACGGAAAAGGAAATCCTCTCTTGACTTATGTTCTATAAGAAACAATAATACAATTTAAATAATCACTAGTAGCTGTTTAATCGAGAATAATACATAAAAAGAAATAGAACCATCTCATGAATTACCATTTTAGAGAAAGTATGTGTATTCTTCATGACTCATTCATCGCTTGAGTCAAAATCATATAAACCGGCAAGTTGATCATCATCATCTTCCTCATGGTCATGCTCCTCTTCTTCCTCTAGCTCTTCCTCTTCATCATGTTCATCTTCTTCCTCTTGATCACTTCCCACATTTTCAGCTAATCTAATCCTTGTATCGATGTTCACTACTGCTGGTGGTACATCATTTCTTGGTAGCATCTCACTATCCCCTAGATCCTCATCCTCCATGTTAGTTACTCCAACATCCACAAAAATATCATCAAACTCAGGCTCACTATCTCCTATATCCTCTTCCTCCACAAATAGGACATGACTAAAGTTACGAGGAGTAGTATATATGCAAGTTCTCCATCCCGGTTCATTATGAACCTTTGTATAATATACTTGTCTCACTTGTGATGCCAAAGCAAATGGCTCATCAGTCCCTAGAAACTTCTTTGCATTGATCATGACTCCATATTTATCCCTTTTTATCCCAGTTCTTGTGTTGTACACATCGTACCAGATACATCTAAATAATACTACAATAGGGTCCCTATCACCAACTTTAGGAGCATCATATTCAACCTCTATAACTTCTTTCAACACTCCAAAATAGTCTAGTTGGCCACTCTCTTCATCTCCTTTGACAACTACCCCACTGTTTTGTGTTTTTCTTCTTCTTTGTCGCTTTTTAGTATGAAAGCGATACCCATTGACAAAGTATCCCTTATATATTGTTGCTATTTTACTCGGACCTCTAGACAATGATAATAACTCTGCATTTGCTTTATCATCATCCTCATTATGAAGTTTCCAAATCTATAATAACACATGCATGAAAACAATAAAGTATGATAAGATTTAACTGTTTAATATATTAAAAAGATCATGTTGTCAAAAATACCAGCAACAATGATGAAATACTTACATGAGATTTGAACCAATCAACAAAATCTATCTGTTGTTCACCAAGGCATGCATGTTCTCTGTTTAACACCAATTGATTAGTTGACATATCACTGAAGCTTAAAGGTTGGAGATGACATAATGAAAGAACTTGATCTTACTCAATAAATGGTTGAACTTCTGGAGAATTTTTAAGGATATACAACTGAGCTTGCCTCCACTCCAAGTTACTTAAGCTTCTCATTGTTCCCTTTCCTAAAGGTCTTCCTCTTTTCTTAAATGTTGAAAGCTGAAATGTGAGAGATTGTTGTTCAACCACATCATTTCTATCAACTCGATTGAATTTTGTCTCTGTTCCTTTCAGATATCTTGAACAGAATGTGAGACATTCATTCATGATATACCCTTCCACTATTGACCCTTCTGGTCGTGCTTTGTTACGCACATAAGACTTCAATTCCCTTATTCCCCTATAAGAGTTTTTTGTTTAGTGTAATGATAAGGGTATAAGAAAAAATGTGTAATAACCTACTGAAGAGATGATATTACCTTATAAAACGAAACATCCATCGACCTTGCACTGGTCCACCAAGCATAGCCTCTCTAGCTAGATGCACAGTGAGGTGCAGTATGACATCAAAGAAGGAAGGAACAAAAATCTTCTCCAACTTACAGAGTATCAACGCAGATCTTTGTTCCCATTCCTTCAACTCATCAACTGTTAAAGTCTTGGAACATAACTTCTTATAGAACAAGCTGAGCTTTGTTAATGGCTCAAACACCGGTTTGGGCAAGATATTCCAAAATGTAGGAATACGAAGATCTTGCATAAATACATGACAGTCGTGGCTTTTCATGTCCACAATCTTCTCATCTCCTAAACTAGCGCATCTGGCTATGTTAGAAGCATAACTATCTGGCACTTTGACATTAGATAAGAACTCTAGTACTTGTTTTTTCTCTGCAGATGACAACTGATACGGTGCTCTAGGCATGTAATATTTGTCATCCACCTTCACTGGATGTAAATGCTTATGCATGTTCAGGTCAACCAAATCCAGTCTCGAGTTAATGTTATCCCTTGTTTTCCCATGAATGTCAAGAGTGGTTCCAAGAACATTGTCAACAATGTTCTTGGAAATGTGCATGACATCTAAGTTATGACGAATTTTCAACTCCTTCCAATACGGAAGTTCAAAAAAGATACTCTTCTTCCATTGCCCAACCAAGTATCTATCACCACGCTTTCTTTGCGTGCAGGATTCCTTCCAAACTTGACATTAGGAATTCCACGAAACAACTCTAAAACGTCATCTCCAGAAAGAGGCTTGGGAGGTGGTCTCCTCTCTGTTTCTCCATTGAATGATTTCTTATCCAGTCAAAAGCGGTGATCAGGTTCCAAAAATCTACGATGACCCAAGAAACATTGCTTACTTCCATGCTCAAGTCGCAAATAACAAGTTTCACTCTGACAAATAGGACAAGCAAGACTGCCAGCAGTAGAGTAACCGGATAAACTAGCATAAGTTGGGAAATCATTAATGGTCCATAGCAATGCAGCCTTCATGTTGAACATTCTTTGGGTATAGGAATCATAGGTTTGTACCCCAGTTTCCCACAATTGTCCAAGTTCCTCAACTAGTGGTTCAAGAAAGACATCAATGTTATTCCCTGGTTGAATCGGGCCAGGGATCAAGAGAGTGAGAAAACGAAAAGCATCATTCATGAACAAGCTTGATGGTAGATTGTAGGGAACAACATACACGGGCCATATACTGTAAGATCTACCATAACCTTGTCCGGGATGGAACCCATCCGCAGCTAGACCCAACCTGACATTACGTGGGTCAGCTGCAAAATCAGTATGAGTTTGATCAAAACTTTTCCATTCACTAGCATCAGCCGGATGTTCAATGATGTCATCATCTTTACGTTTATCCTTATGCCATCTCATTTGGCTAGCAACATCTTGGGAAACAAATAGCCTTTGAAGCCTTGGGGTGAGAGGAAGATAGCGTAACACCAAACGAGGGACTCTAGATTGTGCTTGTGAATGCCCTTGTGATTCAGAATAAGGACAACTATCATCATTAGCGACACTCTCTTCCCACCTAGACTCAAGACATTCAGGACAAATGTCAGCATTTGCATACTTCTTTCGAAAGAGGATGCAATGGTTCACACAAACATGAATCTTCTCATAGTGTAGACCCAGTTCTTTTGTGTATTTCTTTGCTTCCCCAGAATTCTTCGGAAAACTAGGATCAAAATTGAATGCCCTCTGTAACTCCTTAAGCAACATTGTAAATGACTTGTTACTCCACCGACCACTAACTTTGAGGTGCATCAAAGTTACAATAAATGATAACTTTGAATAAGTGTTACACCCTGGGTAAAGCCGTTCTTTTGAAGCTTTCATCAATTTGCTAAAAACATCCGGTAGCTCATCACTTCCTCCTTCCATATCCTCACCTTCCCTTTCATCTCCTTCATCATGTTGAGAAAAAGCATTTGTTGCATCACGTATCAAAGAAGCCATCTCATCCGACACTAAAAAATCTTCATTGTCAAAATCATCCTCTTCCTCTTCCTCATCCATTTGACTATCTGTAGCATATACAAGGTCTTCTTCACCATGTTTTGTCCAAGGATTATAATTCGGATCAATTCCATTCCTTAGAAGATGAGCTCTCATCGTGCTCCGGTTTTGATCAAAAAAATTTACACAAATCATGCAAGGGCACTTCAACATTGCATTTGTGTTTGGGGGCGTGTCCTTAAAAGCAAAGTCCAAAAACTCGCACACACCTTTCTGATAAGCCTCTTGTCTCCTACCACGCCAACCTTCAAGCCACATCCAATCTCTATCATGGTTCATCTTGCTTTTGGAAAAAAAATATTATTATTATCAGATGACAAAGTAAAATTCACAAAAGGAAGCTGATTTGTGTTTGTGACATATTTCAATTGTTAATTTCAGTTCTCTATTTCTGTTTTCAGAAATATGGTAATATAGTATAGAGTATGCATGCAGAAAGCAGAATAAATAAATCTGAGAGTCTCAATATAAAAAATGATTTGAAAAGGAAACACCACAGCAGTGCAGTAATACTAAAGAACAGAGCCGGAGGTGGATCAATTAGGCAAGGCAATTCCAAATATTGGGCGGCTGGTTGGTCTTATGGGTTAAAAGAAGATAACAAAACGGAAACCATTAGACTTGTAATTACTCTTCACCAATAGGAATAGACTTGTAATTACTCTTCTGGGTTGATAGAATGTACCAGCTGATAGAGGTATTGAATTTGCATATAAAGAAGCTGATTCTGGATATGCAGGATTGAATTTATAGATGTCATTCTGAATATACAGCTATTTTCATAATTCTAGCATGGAGTACAGAAAAAAGTATCCCATGCCATTCAACTTGACTCAATCTATCTACTCAGTTATAAATATATAAACTCACAAACTAGGAGCTATTAACATGATATCAACATAGGACTAAGCCAATCCATTCAGTCATTCATAAGCCAAGACAATAAAACTGCTACAATATCCTCAGTTACACGTCCATATTCCCAGACTGTTGGGATATTCTATTCTAGCACTTCAATCTATTAGAAACCCCTGATGTATGATTTCTCTGACATACACATAGGTCACAAAAACCAGAATCATAACACGCAGCAAGATAATATTAACTACAATCACCTTCTCAAGTCTATGCTTGCATTCCGAAATCTTCAAGTAGCACACGCAAGGAATGAACAGGGAAGCCGTGACGCTGAGAAAAATATGAGAGACAACCCAAAGAAAGGGACTGGCGCTATCATTAAGGCGAATTTGGCAACAGGGTTCACCAAAGTAGTGTAGATGGTGATTTTGGAGCAGAGTTTGTGTATAGAGATTCACCAAAACGGTAATATACTGGGTAGAAATTCATTACCCGTGGAACCCTAATTTCATTATTTGCCCCAAATTGAGTAGATAGAGATAGAGGGTAGAGTTAGCAACAAACCTAGGTACTAGATGAATGGAGTTGGATGTCCGACATAGATGAAGGAGGATGTGTGTTTTGAGAGGAAAAAAATTTCAGAATTGCGCAAGTGGGGAGAAGCGAGAGTTTAGTACGTTGCGGTGTAAAAATATACAACCGGGGCGACCGTGTAGCTTGCCTCCATAGATAATTCATGAAAGGAAAACTGAGGCGACTAAAGATCTTGCCTCTGTAAAATTATCAACCGAGGCGACTAAAACATGCAACGGAGGCGACCTGCGTATGTGTCTTCATGATTCTAGAGAATGCACAACAGAGGCGACCCGTAGCCTCTTGCCTCTATAAATACATCAAGAGGCGACTTGGTGGTTGCCTCCAAATATAGATATAGCAACAGAGGCGACCTATTTAGGTTGCCTCTGTTGATTATCCTGAGAATCAAGAAGGGAGGCCACCTTAGCCAGTCTCCTCCATAGATCTCACCAACAGAGGCAACTGTTGATCTCGCCTCCTCTGCTTCAATTTTAGAGGCAAGTTTTTAGTTGCCTCGGTTGACGTTGATCTAATCAAACTTGCCCCCATTGATACATATTGTTGTAGTGTTTTTGTCTGATGAAGTAATGTCAAAAAATTGATTTTCCAGCTCACAAGCCAATACGCTAGTTTTTTTACACCTAAAAGAATATCATATGGTAATTACAGAGAACTTTCCATTGTATAATACAAAGGCAACACAACAGCCAGCATCACCATAGAAAAATAACACTGCCGATCCATCCTAAATAACAAAGAAGAAAGAATTTACCTTCCCTCTATAAGAGCACTTGCTACATTTCACAGGTGGGGAGGTCTACCTATGAGCTTGCATTGAAAGGGAAGAAGTGAAGATATGACTTGGCCATGAATTGAAATCAGCTCACCATCAATACCACATCCAGCATGTGTACTCTATCGAAGTTTGATCTTGACAGATTTCACCTTCACATACTCAACAAAAGGCAAAGTCAAGTGGCGACCAAATTGAAGCCACAAGTAAAATATCAGCAGCCCGAGCCTCCCACTTCCATGAACTAGCAACAGATCCAAGGCACCATCATCAGCTTTTGCCTTAGGTGCCACCACTTGAGGGCTCACACTCTGAACAGTTTTGTATGGATGATTGCTGACCAGAATACCCATAAATGGTCCTTTAGCTACCTTCCAATTGTCCTCTAGTATGAATACGATAGTTATCATACTGAGTTTTGTTGTTAATTACAAATCACACTTTGCAAACTTGGTACAAGAAGCTTAATCCTATTACACTCCTCCAGAGCATACATAGTACTCCACGAGATTTCATTAGTGATGATCATCCTGAGATGATCTTGAACTCCACGAGATTTCTCCCTTCCTATACCTTCTCACTTTAGCTATTTCTAACCACAACCTATGCATTTTCAACACAACAAAAGCAACAAGAAACTCAAAAGCTATTACAACAAGAAGATATAAATTGAACAGTACCTCGGCGTCACCAAGGTTGCTTAACGCATCAACAATTACATTTGAAAAGATGGTACAAACACCTCGGTTAATTAGTTTAGTTTGGAATAGTTTCCCAACACAACCTATGCATTTTCAACACAACTACTATCATCAACACAAGTTATCCATCGATTGAAACCCTTAATTAATCATGGCATCAGAGCCCTAAAGTGGCGCTCGTTTCCCAAAGTAGTATGGCGGCGACAGAAAACTCAGGCTCAGGTGTTGGAACGCAACCAACTACTATTTCATTATCTTCAAGCGTAGCGCCTTTATCTTCTTCATCATTTACCGGCATTTAATTTGTGTTGTCCGCTGCTGGCAATATGATAAAACTCTCTTAAAGTAACTTCAATCTATAAAGGACCACAATTGTTCCTTTTTTCAAAGGTGATGACCTCTTTTAGTTTGTCGATGGTTCACATTGTTGCTCAATTCAATATACAACAGAGGAAGTTAATCCAGAGTACTTGAAATGAATAAATCAGGATCAATTAATCATGTCTGTGATACCCATGACATTGACAGAGAAATGATAATTTCAGTAGTAGGCTGCAAAACTCCTAAAGATCTCTGCGATTTGCTTCATAACATCTTCGCAGCATATATTGTTGCTCATCTTGGTAACTTTCATTTATAGTTAGCGGACATTTCAAAAAGGGGGATGAGAATATAGATGATTACTATAATCGAGCTAAAAATTTAGTTCATTTTTTGGCTGGTGCGGGATATGTTTTCTCAAATAGAGAATTTCAAACTTACTTGCTGAGAGGTCTACCTAGTAACTACAATCCTATTTCCATGATTATTCTCTCCTCTAGTGATCAACTTGCCTCGAGATTCTAACCAATTTGATGCAGTTTTAGGTTACCTTAAATCAGCAAGCTCAACAACATGCTCACTTTGCTACTCAACAGAGCAGAGATAATCGTTCTAATAGAGGAGGTTTCTCTGGCAGAAACAATAGAGGTCGTGGAAGGAATAATTATAATAAGAGAAGTGGTTTCTCTCAAGGGTGTGGTGGTCAGTTGTTTAATGAACAAACAGATACTCCTCCACAGTGTCAAATTTGTCTAAAAATGGCTCATGAAGCAAGGTATTGTTATCATCGGTTTAACTATTCCTGCCAATCTCTCTCACCAACCTCCATCACTGTGAACTCCACCACCTATAGCCCTACACCTATCACCAATGATTGGCTCTCAGATATTGTTGTATCCCACCATTTTACTGGTGACCTTGCTAGGTTGAACATGTGGTTCAGACTATAGTGGGGGCAAACTCGCTAGTTGATGAATCAATGTTGCCTATCTCGACTCACGATATGAGCACTATTTCTACACCTCACAAAACTTTCAGCCTCAATAATGTGTTTCACAGTCCTCTATTGAACAAGAATTCAATTTTTAACCATTTCTGTGTGGACAACAATGTCTTCTTTGAATTTTGTCCTCACTATTTTTTTATTGAAATACTGTCACATTCAACAATCACTTCTACAAGGACTAGTTAACTAGGGTGTTTATGTGCTTCTTACACTATCAAATAAGCTCATCTCTGTAGAACCACAACTCAATCTAAGTGTGAAGGCCTCCACTAATGTGTGGCATTGGCGATTGGGTCATCCATCCCTATCGGTAACACCCCTACCGCTAATCACAACATTAACTCCTAATCATCTCGCTCGTCATTACATTTGCAGCGGAAAATACCAACACAACAGTGGGTGATACAATGCCGTTAGCCACCCATGTGACTAACAAGGCCTAAACTCAAACAATACTGGTCTGATGGACCAAAATTCCTGAGTACTTATACAAGTACAATCCTCATTCCATTTCTAAATCGAGTCATTAACATACTACTTACCGATAACAATTTCGGTCTTACTCTATTAACAATACATATGCAATTAAATAAAACTACCCATGCTACAACAGAAACCCCGTCCTACTCTCGAACGACGGTTAGCTCAGTGTATCTGAAAAATAATGGGTGGCCCCAAAGGGGCTCAGCACCTTTGCTGGTATGGTAGTCGTGCAACCCGCTACTACCGAGCCACACTCAACTAATTGTCGTCTAAACATGCGATTGATTTTATTTAAATCATAACATGAAATGCTGTAAACACACAACATGATCACATTCAACAAGTATTCAAACAATGGAATACAATCAACAAGGCTAACACACTAAGTTTGTTAGATTACGTTACCTTTTTCTTTAGGCCTTGAATATCTCTATCTGAAGTAAAGCCTCATTCTTATTAGTTGATAACCAATCCATCTTATTCAGATAGTTTTACTTACTCTCTTAGATCTATTGACAACCTCTAGTCTCGATCTCGTTTCCTTGATTATTCTACTCCTGAGTAACACCTAAGTTAATTACCTCCGGGCAGAGACACTCTCAATTCTCACCACTAGGCTTTTCTCATACTTACCCTTTCACCGCTCTAGGTCGGATAACTAGGGTTAAGTCTCTTAGACCTCCGGGCAGAGACACACATATAGATCTCACCCCGGGCTTTCGGATTCTAGCCTTACTTCCCCGGTTTCGACCCTACCGGGTCTAGCATGGAGGGAAGGCTCAACTAGAAACCAGAACTACTCTCTTAGTTCCGCTTTCTCACGTGTATCAAATCTCCATCGGACTTCTCACATTCCCAATTACTCATCTCCTCGGAGTCATAATATAATCATGTATATTAGTCTAGAAGCATCGCTCTTGATGTCATCTAATAGACTTAGGGAATTTTCTTGAGTTTTGTATACTCATATTTAAGGGTTGCCCCTATGTTACCAATACTTCGAAGTTTGGTTACAATCTCTTGTTGGTTTGAATCCTCACGTAGGAGGCCGACTAATCATTAAGAAAGGGTTTACTAGCCCCGTATATCTCTTTTCACATTTCAAGTAAGTTTTTGGAGTTGAACTATCGTTGTTTTCTAATTGAGAATTCTTATGTATTTTTCCACGTTTAATTATTTCGTGGATCGACTCTCTCTATGATTCCCTAACCAAACGTCATTCAATTACGAGTCAGTCTATAACACTCAGTTAGATCGTGACTCAAACAAGGATGGTTAGCTCACACAACAGGCATTGAGATATACATAAAATGTAGTAAACGTTTTCGTGCATTTATCTTATTAGGTCGGTGCACATAAGCAAACAGCACACAAGCCGAGTGTAACTCGGCAGGACACAAATTGCAAGAAAACTATACCATTCACCATGGAACCACTCTAGCATGTCATCTCACGCTCCTCAGATAATTCTCGAATCACTGATAACATTCCAAGTGTTTCTATTAACGTCAAGGCAATACCGAATTTAGACGACTATTACACTCGTATTTAATCCCATTGTCACGTTAATCTTACCTTTACTTATGTGATCATAAGTTCTCAACTTTTACATTCAATCTTACACTTGTTTATACTTCTAATGACCTTTACATGTCACCAAACAAGTCCTAATCATCATCTAATACCATCACCCATAAATCTCATTCAGTTAGTGACATTTAAACACTCATGCTGGGAATTTTGGCGTGGTCCGGGACCTGATCCGGCCTTTAACTCCCAGACCAACACTGAACATAACTTTCGGTAGCATTTTCACTCTTGTCCGGGACATGGTCCTGGTCTTTAGTCCCGGACCACATGCAGGAATTTCTCTTAGTAGTTTCTAATGGGGTGGTCCGGGTATTTATGCAAGACCTAGGTCCTGGACCATCCCTATTACAATTTTCGGTGGATTTTTACATATGGTCCGGGACTTTATACAAGAGTCAAGTCTCTGACACTGCTATAATCTGTAGCATTTTTACAGTTTCAATTTCAATTCTAAACTCAATTCTTACCCAATTCTTTTCTAATCTTCCCACATGCTTCCAAACATGTTCTAACACCATAAACTCACATTAAACCTTCCTAATTCTGTGACCTAACCTATCACTCAATCCTTGATCAATTATGCCATTTCCATTCTCATTTTCTGCACTTTATGCACACTAGTGCATCACCAACATTCCCATGACAGTTTACATCTTGCTCTCAACCATTTTGACCATACCAATTCCTTCTTAGACATGTTCATCTCTATTATCCAAGTCCATCCTTTACTTTCAAGGTTATACACACTAGTTCATACCTAAGCCATCTCAAGGCCTTCTACATCATTCTCCCATAAATTTCTGTACAACTCATCACAATCTTCCAACCAATATCTCAGGGTAATTAATCAACCAAATTCATCCCTATCAACTCCTAGTTACCCTAAGATTCTCCAACTCATAACACTACCTAAAACACTTTGTTTCTATAAAAATTTCACCATAGTTCCTCTACTATTCTAGCATGCCCAAATGCACAATTTTCTTTTCATAATCAATTCCATTTAACCAAATCCTTAGAGGATTCTACCGGTACACAAATTCATCCAACTTTCATCAATCATAATATAATGCAATAATCTTAAATGACTTGGCTCCATAGCCCTCAATTTAAACACAATTGACCATTGCATTAAGCATAATCTCAATTCTTTCTCATATCAACCACACACATTTTCCAGCACATTTCTTTGGTTCATCTTTTGATTACCCATCCCAAAATTCTAAGAGCATTGAGGGTATACATTAAGGTAGATTATTTACCTTGAGTTCTCAAGCTCCTCTTTTCATTTCTTTTTCTCTCTTCTCTTGATTGAAACCGGCCAAGGGAGGGAATACACTTGCCACCTTATAAACCGGCATTCAATGAGGGAATAAGGCTAAGTAAAGACACTTAGACTCTTGAATTAACTTAAGGATACAAAGGAGGTGCTTAAAGCACTAAACTTTGACATTACCTGTAACACCCCTACCGCTAATCAAGCCATTATCTCCTAACCCGTCTTAATCATCAATAACAAAGCAGCGGAACTCAACTACCAACGGTGGGTGATACATTGCCGTTAGTCACCCACGTGACTAACAAGGCCAAATCCAAACAACAATTCAAATACAACATCAGTCTGATGGATTATTATACCGAGTACACTATACAAATGATACATTCCATTCCCAAATCAAATCTCATACCAATTGCAAAGTTCAATTCCAAATTATACAATTACAACCTCAATTCTGTTATATACCGAGTATCTACAATTCTCAAGTCTGACGATAACAATTCGGACTCACAATTCAACATTCCAAACAAATACAACATTCCTAAACCAACTACTCATGCTTATATAGCAACCCCGTCTTACACTCTCGGACAGTGATCAGCTTCAATGTACCTGGAAAATAAAAACGGTGCCCCTAGGAGCTCAGCAAATTGCTGCGTACGAATTTCGTATACCCCGCTTGCTAACGGGGGTACACAGACTATTTGGTCGAGAACATGCGATTCATTTTTAATTCAATCAACATGCAGGGCAACAATACGTTTATATGTACATTGTCACAAACAATATTCAACATCGAATACAAACACCAACTCACACATCAAGGGGTTAGTTTATATTATCCTACACAAGGCCTCGAGGGTTTCTACCTCATATGCGTTACTCAATTCCTCATTATCTTACCTACTCTCTTGGGTTACTCTTACTCAAATTCTCTTACTCTCAACCTCAATCAAGTTCTACCATACTCAAACTCAATTCTCTAATCGAACTCAATTTCTCAAGTCTCTCAAGTTTCAACCCAATTCTTAATACCCAAATTAAGTTCTCAATTCAAATTCTCAAAGGCATCTTTTAAGTCATTGCCCATGACCTCCGGGCAGAGTCATACACAAGACTCACCACCGAGCTTACAATCAAATAGCCCAGAAGTATCTCTCTCGATAACATCTATTAGCTTAGGGAAATTTCTCAATGTCTAGTATTATTAGATTTAAGGTTTTACCCAACTTGTTGAATACTCTCACGTTTGGGACATTGATCACATTAGTCAGATCCTCTCATTGTGGGTTGACTATTTTTCTAAGGGGTTTGGTGGTCCCTTGCCGTTCTTTACGTCTCTCAAAGTTCATGTCTTTGAACTATCACCAATCTTTTAATAGAGGTTTCATCATCAATTCTTTCCACCATTGATTATTTCGTGGATTATTCATTTCGGTTCTTTAACTGTTATCGGGAGTTTACTAATTCTCGTACGATTCTCTCACGTTCTAGTGAGTTCATC
This sequence comes from Limonium bicolor, assembly GCA_023374045.1. Classification (NCBI taxonomy): domain Eukaryota; kingdom Viridiplantae; phylum Streptophyta; class Magnoliopsida; order Caryophyllales; family Plumbaginaceae; genus Limonium; species Limonium bicolor. The sequence continues at coordinate 121,121,629 of CM041778.1, read as the reverse complement.
GGTTTACATTATCATTATTCTTAATTTGATAGTTTCTGTGTGTTCCCACGTTTTAGTTACTTAGAGGAACGACTATATTTACGAGTCACTAACAAACAAGACTCAACTATGAGTCGTACTATAGTACACATTCAACATCCAAGCACCTCATCCATAACCACACATTTCATGAATTATAAAAACTTCAAATTCAAAACACAGTCCAACAGGGAACAATACAATACAAGCACAAGAAGGTGCAATCAATCCGATTCTTGCATTTATCTTGTTTAGGTGATAACACAAGGCATACCAGCACACAAATCAGAGTAACACCGTTAGCATACAGGACATGAGAAAATCATACCTTTCACCATGGATTAACTTTACCGGGTCACCTCACGTTCCTCGGTTTACTCTCGAATCACTTTATAGCAAGTGGTTCTATTATCCATTACAGGCTTGTATGTAAATACTACTCCCCCATACTTACTACCGTTATCCCGTAAATCTTAGTTTTACTCAAGTGCATTTAAGTTCACAACTTTCTCATTCACTTCTCAAACTTGTTTAAACTTCCAAGGACCTTGATAGGTCACCAAAAAAGTCCTAAACATCATCTAAAACCATCCCCAATCAATTCCCCATCTTTAAAATGCATTAAAACACTTTTATGGTGACTTTTTACATTGGTCCGGGTTTGTGTCGGGGTTACAAACCCGGACTAAACATGAAAATAAGTTTCTAGCAAGCTTTTCATGTGGTCCGGGTTTGTGTCCGGGGTTACAAACCCGGATCACTCCTTGGGATGACCTTCTGCCTAATTTTTGATGTGGTCCGGGTTTGCATACCGATTTGCAAACCCGGACCACCCCTGGAACTATCAAAATTTACACTTTTTGAACTCTTTTCAACCCCTAATTCACACCTAATCATTCCCTAATCTTTCCACACATTTTCTACATGTTTAAACACCTTAAAACATGCTCTAAACCTCTTCAAATCATTGGTTAAATCCACCACCCACTTCTTGCTCAATTTCTACAATTTCATCTCACATTTTTGTATTTTGCACACTTGTGCATTTATACTTCTTCTTGGTAGCTTAAAATCTTCTACCACCTTACCAAATCATTTATTGACCATCACCACACCCTCCTAGACATTTGCATTAGCTATACCCAAGTTCAACTCTCATTTTTTAAGTCTTACCCACTAACTCATTTCTAATTTTTCCAATGCACTACAACCCCCATTTGCTATACATTTTACACACTCAAATCTCCCTTCTCCATCTACCATTCCATGGTGATCAACCAACCCAAATCAACTTAATAAACACCTAGGTTCTCCCATTCACCAAGCCACCTTAACCATTCAATCTCCACTCAAATTTTGCCATAGTTTGCCTACAATCCTAACATATCCAAATTCATCAATCTTCACCTAATTCAATCCTAAACTACCCACACCCATAAAGGGTCCTACCAGCACACAATAATTCCATCCAAACTTATCAAACAATAATATAGCCACAATCTCGAATCACTTGCTCCAAGGCTCTCATTCCAAACAAAGTTCACAAATTTCTCTCTAAAGCCAACCAACCACATTTCTAGCACAATTTTGGTTTCAATCATTTTTAATTTCCCATCCCAAGTTCTAAAACAATCAAAATAACATTAAGGTGGATTTCTTACCTTAATCTTCCAAGTTTCTTTTCAATTCTCCTCTTCCTCTTCTCAATTTGGGTCAAGTTGGCAATGGAGTTGCCAAACTCCATCCCGACATACAAGGAACACAAAATGGATTCAATTAAACTTCTAAACCCTTAGGAAAAATTCTAATTCAATGAAAGGGCTTAAAGCACAAAAGCTAGGTTTTTACCTTTAGAGTTTTAGGAGGGTTTTTAACCCTTGAATCAAGAAGAGGGTTCCACCACCATTGAGAAGTTGAACCAATGCCCAAATCAAGAAAGAAAACAAGGAATTAAAAAGGGCAAAAATCGGCCAAGAAAGAAGGATGAAGAAAAATGAATTTATCTTGGAACTTTTTACCTTAGGAGAAAAAGGAGAATCCAAGCTTCAAGAAAATGTGATTTTCGCTTAAAATGGCCAAAACCCATGGGTATGAACTTCATCATTTTGAAATTCTAAAAAGAGGGAATGATAGCCCTTGGTGAGGGGAGTTCGAATATGTGATTATTTTTTTTAGTTTGGAGCATGAATGGAGCTTGGGCAAGAGGGAGAAGGTGGAGTAGCCATGGGTGGCTGCTCAAAATCGCTTCAGAAGAGGGAGGGAGGAGAGCTTACGGTGGAAAGAAGAAAAGGAAAGAGAGGAAGAAGAAGGAAATGAGGGAGGAGAGAGAGGGAAAGTTACTTTTGTAACTTTTCCACTTTTACTTTTCTTTCTTCTTTTATTTTCTAGCTAGGTGTGTGTGTGAGAGAGAGAGGCTGATTTATGCCTCAAAAAATGATCCCCCACTTATACACATGCTGGATCATTTTTTTTGTCTTTTACAGAAAACGCTCATTAATTTACCCGGTTCTCGCACTATTCACTAACCGGGCCCGTTTCCAGATTTTCTCATTTCTTTAATTTTAATGGTTCTTAAGCTTCCATTAATGTTTAATTATAGTTATTTAGTCAACCATAATTTTTACGGGTCTTTTTGACCACTTAAGTTCACGTTTTCGGGTTTTCTCGAAAAACATGCTTTAAGGCTCCGTTAGCGTTTTAACACATTATTTGGATCCGTTTTCTTCAGGAATCATTCCCGTATATTAATTTAGGCATTATTATGCCTTGAATCCATCTAAGACTCTTTTCAAGGTTGTATTACTCCTATGGTCATATAACACTCATTTTTGCGTTTTTCACTTTTTAGGTGTTTTCTCTTTTCTTTCAGATTTATTTTCTTTACCAATATTCTTTAGACACTAATAAGCCCTCAAATATCATATTAGATTAATTTAATCACCCTAATTAAGTTCGGGTATTTCATTACCTTTGAAGCCCTAGAACTGATTTTCTGTAGGGAATTAAGGGAGTGTCCCAACTACACCTTTGAAGCTTGAACCAAGGATAATACAAGACAAGGAATTAGTCACCTTGAGAAGCCAAAATCGGCTGAGTAAGGTATGGAAGAAAAAAGAGTTTTTCTTTAAATTTTTCTTACCACAAACCAAATGGAATGCAGTCTAGCTCCAGAAAATGTGGTTTCTTCTTCAAATGGAGCTCCACCTATGGAAGTAAACTTCAAGCTTTAAGGATTTTGAAAGGTGGAGAATAAATCTCTTGATCAGAATAACAAGAATATGTGTTTAGTTTTTGATTTGGAGCATTGTAGTGGCTTGAACAAGGGAGGAGTTCAAGAGCTGGAAAAGGGCTCCCAAATCACCAAGGGAGAAGAGAGAGCAGCAGTGGCTCTATGAAGGATGAAGAAAAAATGAGAGGGAAGGAGGGAAATGGAAGAGTGAGTGTGGAAAAGTATATTTGTATTTTTTTACTACTTTATTGAATTTGTCTCTACTCACTAAAGAGGAGCCCATTAGGCTGAGAGGAGGGTGCTCAGTCACCCGAAAAACTGGCCCCCATGTAGTATTTAGGGAAGGGGTATTTTGGTCTTTGACCAAACTAAGTTAATATAAGTCAACCTTTTGACCTAGCTGGTACTATTCATCACTAACCCACATGAAATTTTGATTTTTCTTAAATCTTTGGAGTTAGGCTCTCTAATGTGGTTTATTATATTCCCCAATCCATTAGAGTATTTTAAGCCTTTAAAATCATCCAAATTCTCTTTACAAGACAATCTCATAAAAATGTGCTATAAGGAACATTAAAGCACATTTTGCGTTTCAGCTAATTTTATAAGTTAGTTTTCTTCGGGAATTGTTTTATCTTGTTCCCATCATTAATATTAGTTGTAGGAATCCCCTTTAGGACCTATTTAAGGTCACCTAAACTCCAAGGGTCCTTTCAACACGTTTTTACGCTTTGTGCATGTTAAGTATTTTCTCTTTTTTTTTTTTTTACTTTTTTCACCAAAGTTCTTTAGGCATCAATAGGCCTCTAAACATTATGTTAGAATAATTATTCACCATTTTTAAGTCAGGGTATTTCAATCTACCCTCCTTAAAGAACTTTGACCTCAAAGTTGGTGAATCTATTATTGTTAGTCACATAGGCTTCTTATGCTAAGGTCATAATATCTATGTAATCTTACAGAATCAATAGGTCTGTCTTGATGTATACTACACATCAACACAACATGTCACTACATGTTCAACAATCAAAAATACTTTTTTATATTCTTTCCATGGGATCGGTCCAAAGACTAAAAGATATCATAGTCCTCGAATCCCATGTCAAGTAATACTCTCTATGATCCCGCAGGTACGGGTCATGCTGGACACTTACGCTCTTTGGTCCACAGCTGATTCATGACTAAGGGCACTTATGCTCTTTGGCCCACGGTTCCTTTGGTTACCTTGATCAAAATGTTCACATATATAGATATCCTTAGGCACTCTAGGTCATCAAGACACAGGACTTCTCTACATCCCGCCGCCCTTGGAAAAAACAAAACACACACTGCCACCGTTCTCCCGGTCATCTAGACAAACGACCGTAGCTCTCGATTAAGTGGCAGTGGTTTCAAAACTGGTCCTCACTCCGTCTCCCGGTCATCAAGACAAAGGACTGCAGCCCTCGATTAGGTGGTAGTGGTTTCTAAACTAGTCCTTGTTTTCAAGTTTGAAGAAAATCCTTTTTGAAAATACCAATCGAAATTCCTTTTTGAAAACACAATACAACTCCAAATCTAATTTATGCTAACTGCATATATTCTTAACGTGATTACTTGTGACCACTTATGGGGAGCTTCAAGAATCATTCAACCCTGATGTGATCAGCATCAGTGTTGAACTATCCTTCCACCCTAATTTGTGTTCAGTTTCCCTTGATCGCTAGCAAATCAAGTTCAACCTCCCACTTCAATTTTAAACCAGCAAGTAATTCAATCATTTCTCATTTTCTACTTTTAGTCTTTAGTCATAATCACAAAGTAATGCATTTCTAAATTATGGAATTCAATCCTTCAATCATTCTCAATTCACCTCCAAGCAAATGCCTAGGGAATTCACTTCCCACTGGGTTCTACATCAGCTTCATACTGATTCATACATCACAATACTATATCTGGTCTCAAATAAACATACACCATAGGGATTTTAATTACCCTAGGAGTTTCTCTACTTCTTTCCCCTTGTATTCTCACACCGAAGTTACAAGGTAGATATGTTTATATGAATGGTATTGGCATCTCCTATGCACCATGACCATAATTACACTATGAATGAATACATATGTTTATGTAACATACTTACCAATCATTCATAACAAATTCTTTTTTGCTATGCACACCGTAGTTTATGCACTCAATACTTAAAACATACGCTAAACGGCTTTTCGCTCTACCCCCCTTAAAAGGGATTGCACCCACGTAATGTACCATATGTTACCCTTGAACATTGGTTTAGATATTCAGCCGCCATGAAGTGTTTTAGCTTCCATGCGGTCTATTATACAATGTGTTCAAATCAAATGGTCTTAACCATATTGACGGTTAGTCCCTGCACCAAGAATTCTCATTAGAGTTTATTTAACTCATAACAGGGTTTGGTTCTAGCCTTTCAGGCTTTGAGGCATTGATAATTAGCCATTCGCTCATATTCACTAGGTATATTAAACCTTGGAATTATGGCCCACTAACTTCTGCTGCACGACCCTGATAATTGTAGATCTTAGTTTGCCCTTCTCGTTACTCTTAATGTGTTGTACATCTCCCTTTTATCCCTGTTATTTTGGGAATAAAGGTCTCTCAATCGACGCGTGGTATGTCTTACCGTATGCGAGCTTGATGAGTTGTAGGTTTTCTTTCCAGTTCTTTAGAAATCTTTTGTGCATACTGTTGTGTACCTCCGTGATTATTCACTTGGTTCTTCTGACTTACTGTCGGTTGAGGTCGAGCTACTACGTAGTGTGTAGTCTTCCTTTGATTATTGACTCCTGCTCATTCTTTCATGTAGTGTTGTTCAAGTATACTTTCATTGTACGACCTTGCATTTCATATGTGTTGGTCCTTATAACATTTATAAGTTCCTTCCACTTTTATTCTGGTGGAATTCTGTAACACCCCTACTACGTACTTAATAAATATTGGAATCGCAGCGGAATATGAACAACTAAACAGTAACTAAACGATTGGTGCTACAACGCCGTCAACCACCCACGTGGTTAACAAGGCTGAATAGATACAAGTGTACCGGTCTGATGATCAGACTCCCGAGCATAGAACTAAAACCATAAGTACATACACACATAACCGAGTATTTAGCTTACAACCCATAATTATACAATGTCACTGTAACTTCCATTGTGCACTGCGATAATGAAATACATATGCCACGGGAGCACAGGCGCATCCCGGGCCAACATCCAAAGGTACTCAAAGCAAACTACATCCTGGGATCTAGAGCCACTCCGCTTCTTCGACCCTCATCCTGCAGTAAAGAAATATGGATCCCCCGAGGGGGTCAGCAACCCTTGGCTGGTATGGCTAACGCGCCAGCCATCGGCTACCGGGATACGCGCAACCAATTGTCATGATGACATGGCATTCATTTTACACAATAACATCATATATACAATAGCATAGCAAGAATATCGCATAGCAAATAACTTCACAAATGACACACAAGAACGAATCCTTTTAGGAAACGAACCAACAATGTTAGATCACATTGAGAGCATAGAGGATGTTGCCATACTCATACTAAGCTCGTTACATAACTCATCACCGTCATTTAGAACTGAACGGATAACTTAAACACCAGGCGTGTCGGATATAGTGATCCCAAGCACACCGAATAAACATAGTATGCCCCTGTGGCCCGACGTGAGTCAGTAAAATAGCCTTGGATAAGCTAAAGGGAAGATTGAAACCAAATTGGAAAACAACCTAAACATACAAAGAGAATCGAACCGGTGAATGACATCGACTCCCATACTCACACGCGTGGCCGGAACTACCGGACTCCTCACTTCCCCGTTAGCACTTGTTAGTAGTAACAACATCGCAACACAATACACAGATCACAATCAAGTGTTTAAGTCTTGTTAGACACACACAAGGGAAATTAGTCGTATCTTAACAACATAATAATATAACAACTGTAAACTCTTTACATGACTTAAGTCTTACAAAGTCATAAACACACAGAAAACAAACAACACACAAGCCGGTGTAAACCGGTAGGCAACAGACTGCAAGAAAACCATACCTCGGTCCCTGCCTCGACTGGTTCCCACCTTGAGAGAATCCTAAACACATTTAGTAACGTCGGTCAATTAACGTACTAGTCCATATTAACATTTCTAGTTATTTCATTTCCACATTTTGTTCCAACTTTTCATCTTTTAAAATGTCATTATAACACTCCTAACATGTCTTGAACAACCTTATAATATCATTACTAACTTATACCCATCATTAGACATCGTTTATCAACCTAGAAACCAAGTTTTATAGTGGTCCGGGACTTGCTCCCTAACTTAGGTCCCGGACCTATACTTAGCAAACCTCTCGGTCTCTTTTATTGGGGTGGTCCGGGACTTCACCCAGGTCCTAAGTCCCGGACCATTCTATGCAATTTCTCTCGGTTGATTTTAAGAGATTGGTCCGGGTCCTTGGACAAGAACCAAGTCCCGGACCTACGACCACGTACAATTCTCGACTTAATTTTGATATATGGTCCGGGACCTCATCCAGACCCTAAGTCCCGGACCGAAACTACTGAACCGTCGTACTCGCATTCTTTCAAGTCTGCTGCGTAAGTTTTTTTACACCCATCAAATATATAAACTTCCCAGTACCCTTTTATACTCAAAACTTCACCAAATATACACCACATAACAACATAGTGCACAATTTAAATTTGCATAGCTCTTAGGCTCTTAAAATGCAATAATCTTAAACACTGAATTTCCACAATATATTGCCTTTCACCTGCAAATACAAACAGCAGTACGTATGTCTTTTACTAACCTCTCTGAGAGCATTTTCTAAGTCATTTACCATTGGCTCTTTAGGTAGTTTCAGTAGACAACGTACGTTCATTTCAAAGGAATTTTAAGCTATTCTTGGTTAACATAAAACGTGGAGGAAACACCATTTTTCTTTGAGTTTCCATACCTTGAAGCAAAGGAGAAGAATAATACGTAAAAAGATGAACTCAAGCTCCTTCCATGGAGATTCCTCTTGGCACCAAAATGGAGCTCTTGAAGATTTGAAAGGACTAAGTCGAAGAGCTTGATGAAACTAAGAGATCGGTGGTCTCGGTTTTTGATTTGGACAAGTGAGCAAGAAGTTACAAGGATTTGAAGTTGTATGTTTGTGGTGTGCTGTTCGATCGTGAAAGAGAGAAAGGAAGAAGATGGCTACGTGAGATAGTAAGGAAATGAGAGAATGAATGATTGTAGTTGCTTTTGAAGGATATTTCTCACGTAAAGCAAATAGTGCTTTTTAATTGCTCACTTATCTGCTCAATTAGCTAACACTGGTGGTGACTCACCACATGCTAACCGACCCACATTTAATAAAAGGGGTTATTTAGCCTTTATTGCTCAATTAAATTACATATGTTAACATATATTACAAACTAGCTTATTTTAGTTACTATTCATAATAACAAGGCACTTTGAACCGAAATTTTCGATTTCTTATTAATTTAAACTTCCAAATGTGATACTAAATAGTACACATATTAATTAAAGAGTAATGATGGACATTTAGCCATTCAAAACTCATTTATAAGACAGTTTTCCATTTTTTGGCAATTCATTGTATTTACTATTTATTAAATTGTTTACTAATGTTTCTAAGACTCTTTTAGTCTTATTAATTTATTATTTAATATTTAAACCACTTATTAAGGTTTGGGGTATTTCAAATTCATTCGTTGTGATTGTTGGTATGTCCAACGCTCTCCATGTCTCTTTGGCCTAAGACCGCACGGTTTGTTTCTAGATTTTCCGCTCAATTTACGGGTTGGTTATTTAGCAATCGGGTATTCTTGTCCCAGAGCTTATTACTTCTGTTGTCAAGTTGATCCACTAGGAATACACTTTCAGTATCCTATGCAATTGCTATAGGAGTGAATAGTGAGTTCCCTCTGAGATCCTTCATCACATGGTAAAGACTACTGGCTTTACTGCCCAGTCTATCTACCATCTCTTGCTTTTCATCTCCACTAAGTCTAACTCATAATTCTCCTTGTTCTCCATGTCATTGCTTGACAGTACTCATATAATGGTCGCTTGCTGCGCACCATGTTCTCACTCATAATACAACATTGATTTACATGGCATCCGCTACTACGTTAGCTTCAGCTCATGTACTTCCACCATCCATACTATGATTCACCATTTACTTGGCTGATTACAGAATATGCTATTCTTTAAGTCTTTATGCTCCTTGAACGTTGTTCACTATACAGTTCGCATTGTACACATATAGTGCTTGCTTTAAACTGACTACTCTTTCGGTTTCTGACAATTTCTATACAAGCTTCTTTCTTCATACTAATCTTGGAAATATCTCTTTCTTGTTCAAATTATCCCTTGGCAATACCCCACATGTCAAGCTTGAATATATTAACAAATGAAAGCCTCTTTCTAGTGGGTCCACTAATCACCACCCAACCGCATAACGAAGGTATCCCCACTCCCTTAATGATGGTTCATTCACCGCTCTATTCATTTGATATCAAACAATCTCCTTCTCTACTGGGGCATTTCCGGCAATTCTCTTATTCTCTTTGTAGTTTGCAACCGTTTGCATTTACGTATCACATTGGGTTCAACGGCTTATAAGCCATGTGCCTCAAGCTTGCTCATTGTAGGCTATTCCCACAAGTTCCTACTTCTCCGTATACCATTAATGTCTGGAGGCAGTACTGGGCTCCATGGCAAGGTCATTGCATCACGCTTCCTTTCACGAGAGGCCCTTTAGGCAATATCAGGTTGCCTTTTGGCAATTTAGGGTACTTCTTGTTAAGTGGATTCCCTTCGTGTTTTAGCCGAGTATTCGTTTAAACTCTTGTGTTCTATCATGATATTTCGTTCAACTATTGTTGACTCAAACACCTTACAAGGATTATTCCTAGGTGTTGCTGAGTTACACCGTTTCATTTGGCTTGTATTTATGGGCATGTTACGTTAACTACACCACCTTACGGTACCGTATTTCCGTTAAGGGTTGTAATGTCTCCCATCTTGGGTAGACCATTGATGCTTCCACTTCACGTCCTTGGCTGGGTTGAATATCCTCTTTAGTGAATAATGATATTTCGCAGTAGCCTTGGTGATCATTCTGGGAATTCCTCCTGTTCGTTGAACATTGACTGTAACACCCCTACCGCTAATCCAGTCATTATCTCCTAACCCGTCTCAGTTACCAACATTAAAGCAGTAGAAATTCACTTACATACAGTGGGTGATACAATGCCGTTATCCACCCACATGACTAACAAGGCCAATTCAAATACAAATATACCATCGGTCTGATGAACTTGAATATATCGAGCAATCAAACACACACTACTACTTCCTTTACCAATTCAAACATCGATACAATCCTCAAATCAAAACTATACCGAGTCTCTATCATTCTCAAGTTTACTGATAACATTACGGTCTTATAATTCAACAATACATGGCAAATGCAATTTCCTTTAGCAATTACCCTTGCTTACGTAGGAACCCCATCCTACTCTCAAACAGTATTCGGCTCCAAGTACCTGTAAAGTAAAACAGCGCCCCAAGGGGCTTAGCGAATTGCTAGTATGAAATTCGCATACCCCGCATGCTAACGGGGTACGCCGACTACTTTGTCGAGAACATGGGATTCATTTAACTCATTCATCATGCAGGATAGCAATACATTAAATATGTACACTAGCCCAAGCATTCAACATTCAATCATGGAACACAATCCCTAACTAACATATCAAGGTTGTTAGTTCATATTAACTTACTATTAGGCCTTGAGGGTTTCTACCTCACTTTGCCTTAGTCACTTACTCATTACCTTACCTATTCTCTTGGGTTACTCTTACTCAAACTCTCTTATTCTCAATCTCAATCTCAACTTCTCAATTTCTCAACTCAAACTCAATTTCTCAAATCTCTCAAGTTTCAAATCAGTTCTCAATTCTCAAATCTTAAGTTCTCAAAGGGATATCTTTTAAGTCATTACCCATGACCTCCGGGCAGAGTCATACACAAGACTCACCACCGGGCTTTCAAATACAAGTCTTACTTCCTCAGTTTCGACCCTACTCCGGGTCTAGCATGGTGGGAAGGTTCGACTATCAAATGGAACTATACACTTAGCTCCTCAAATTCTCAAATGTCCGTTTCTCTACCGGACTACTCAAATTCCAAAAACTCCTCTCTCGGAGTTATTTCATAATCACATAGATTAGCCTAGAAGTATCTCTCTCGATATCATCTAATAGCTTAGGGAATTCCTCAATGTCTTGTATCCTCAGATTTAAGGGTTTCCCCAACTTATCGAATACTTGTATGTTCGGGAAATTTTCTCATATAGGTCGGTTCCTCATATTGTAGGTCAACTATTTTTCTAAGGGAGTTGATGGTCCCTTCTCATTCTTTTACTTCTCTCAAAAGTTCTTATCTTTGAACGATAACCAATCTCTTAATAGAGGTTTCATCATTTCTTTCCACTATTGGTTACTTCGTGGATTGTTCATTTTGGTTCTCTAACCGTCCTTGGGAGTTTACTAACCTCGTACAACTCTCTCACGTTCTAGTGAGTTCATATGCTTGCATTATCATTATTTTTGATTCGATGGTTTTCGTGTGTTTCCACGTTATCATTAATTTGCAAACGACTCTTCCTACGAGTCTCTAATCAAGCAATACTCATCTACAAGTTGGTCTATAACACTAAGTTATACCACACAATCATTCAAGTATTTAGTTCATACATCATGCATCAAGACATACATATCAGATGCAATAAATCATTTTCATGCTTTTATCTTGATTAAGTAGGCACACAGCACACAAGCACACAAATCAGTGTAGCCACATTAGCATACAGGGCATGAGAAAATCATACCTTACACCATGGATTAACTTTACCGGGTCACATCACATTCCTCGGTTTACTCTCGAATCACTCATCACAGGTCAAGTGGTTCTATTAATATCTAGATCATAGGGTATGTACTACTCTTACTCCCGTACTTACCCCGTTATCCTGTTAATCTTAGGTTCTTGGGGCATATTCTTCTCACCATAATTACCCTACCAATGGCTTACTACTAATGTCATTTTTTTGTTTGTCCCGACCGACCCAACCCTGGGTCGGTCGGGTGTAGAGACATCAGGGTCCAAAAATTCTAGTCCGACCGACCCAGCCAGGGTCGGTCCCTTGGGTTGGTCGGATGCAGAGGGCATCCCGATTAAAAATTCTAACTTGACCGAGTCGGTCCCCTGGGTCGGTCGAATGCAGAAGGCTCCAAGTTTACAAAATTTTAGGCCGACCAACCCTACTAGGGTCGGTCACGCCCAGTACCCTATTTTGATTACTCATTTTGAACTCCAAATTCACCTCAATTCTCACCTGACCTGTTCCTAATCATTCCACATGTTTCGTAACATGTTTTAGCACCCTAAAACATGCTCTAAACCTCTTCAAATCATTGGTCCAATTCATCACCGAATTCTTGTTCCATTCCCACATTTTCATTCTTACATTTTTGCATCTTGCACCCTTGTGCAGTTCTAACTTCCTCTTGGTGGTTTACCTCTTGTTCTCACCCATTTTGACCATTCCAAACTCTTCCTTGACAAATGCATTAACTATACCCAAGTCCATCCTCCATTTCTAAGGTTAAGCACACTAACTCTTCTCTAGAAATTTCAAGACTTTCCTACTCATCTTTGCTACATATTTTTGTCTCTCTCCAAACCATTTCTCCATTTACCATTCCAAGGTTATTACTCAACTCAACTAAACTTAATAAACACCTAGGTTCTCCACCTTATTAAGTCACCTAAAACACTTATTTTCTACTAAAATTTTGCCATAGTTTCCCCATAAAACTAACATATCGAAACTCATCAATTCTCACCTAAATCAATCCAAAAATAGCCACACCCATAAAGGGTCCTACCAGCACACAATAATTCACCAAAATCCACCAAACACAACATAATGCATAAATCATAAATGCATGGCTCTTAGGCCCTTAATTCATAATTCAATCACAATTTCTCTTCTCTAACTACCACACACATTTCTAGCACTATTCTTTTTGTTCATTCTTTTAATTAACCCATTCATAAAATTCTAAAACAAATAGAATATACATTAAGGTAAGTTTCTTACCTTTAATTCTCAAATTTCCTTTTACATTCTCTTCTCCTCTTCCCCACTTCTCTCCACTACAAAATCGGTCGAGGGAAAATCACTTGCCCAATTCTCTAGACCACATTTAACAAAGAAATGGGACTAAGCAAAGCTACTTAGGCACATTAATTATTCTAGAACAAGGAGAGGTGCTTAAAGCACTAATTATGGGATTACCTTTTGAAACCCTAGAGTTAGTTTTTTGCTCATGAATCAAAGGAGAGTTCCAATTCACCATTGGAGGCTTGCATGAATGCTCAAAACAAGAAAAGAGCAAGGCACCATGGGAGGCCAAAATCAGTCATAAGGAGAATGAGGAGGAAATGGATTTTCGTTGAATCTTTTACCTTAAATGAGAGGGGAGACTCCAAGCTTCAAGAATATATAGTTTTCTCTTCAAATGGGATATACCTATGGATATGAACTTCGCCATTTTTGGATTTTGAAAAGAGAGGAATGTAGAGCTTGGTGAGGGGAGCAAGAATATGTAGTTATTTTCTCACCTGGAGCTTTAATGAAGCTTGTACAAGAGGAGGAAGTGAGGAAACCATGGGAGTTTGTAGAAGAAGCTCAAAATCGCCAACAAGGGAAGGGAGGAAGGGGAAGAAAATGGTGGGGAAGAAGAGGGAAGGTGAGAGAAGAGAGAAATGAGAGGAGGGAGGGGGAAAAGTACCTTTTATACTTTTCCCACTTTTCTCTTTTTTGCTTTTCTTCCTTGTCTTATTCTAGCTAGTTATTACTAGTAGAGGGTGTTGAATACCCACATAAAAAACCGGCCCCCTTAATTAACCCAACTAGGGGCGTTTTCGTGTTTTACAAGAACACTCGTTAATTTACCCGGTTTTAGCACTATTCACTAACCGGGCCCGTTTTTCCGGATTTTCTCGTTTCTTTAATTTTAATGGTTCTTAAGCTTCCGTTAATGTTTAATTATAGTTATATAGTCAAATATAATTTTTACGGGTCTGTTTGACCACTTAAATTCGCGTTTTTGGGTTTTCTCGAAAAACATGATTTAAGACTCTATTAGTGTTTTAACCCATTATTTGGATCCATTTTCTTCGGGAATTGTTCCCACATATTGTTTAGATATACATAAGCCTTAGGAATCCATCTAGAACCCTAACCGGGGTTGTATTCCTCCTATGGTCACATAACGCTTATTTTTGTGTTTTATGCTTTTTAAGCATTTTCTCTTTTCTTTTGGTTTTATTTTCTTCACCAATATTCTTTAGACGTTATTAGGCCTTCAAATATCATATTAGAGTAATTTAATCACCATAATTAAGTTCAGGTTATTTCATTGACGTGTCCATGTTAGGCATTTGCCTTGTCGTGTTTAGGTTGGGTATTCATTCCAACTATTATGTGTTTCCTTTGGAATTTTTTAGACATATCAAATGTCTGTACTTAACCAGTGCTCCTCGCACTTCATAACTCTTATCTACTCCCCTGGAATGAGTTCTCTGATTCTTTTAGACTCGTTAGCTTAATTAAGTTCTTTCTCTTCAATCGTTCGAGGTAATCAGCTGCTCTGGTTTGAATTCGCATCGCTGACAGTGGTGTGAAGTCGACTACTTCTCGTGTTCCTTACACTATTCGTTTACATATGTGGGGTACCTTACTTATACATTACTACTTACCCGACTAACTTATAACCAAGTCTACCAGGCCCGCAAGCTCCTTAGGAGTGCGGTCGTCCCACATCTCGTTTTTTGTATACTCGTAGTGTCCATCACACGCTTAACTATTGTTAATTTTTGAATTATTCTGTTGTCAGCTCCTCTTGTATTGTCCTATGATAACACACATATGATTCTTCCTGAACTTAATAAAGGGAAATTCATCTACTGTTTCTTAGGTATGTTTTACCTTCTTTATGTGTTTAGTACGAACCAGGTCCTTTCCTTCGGCTTGATACCCTCAGATCGTTTGATTGTCCTAAAAGTTGATCGAAAGTGAACTGGTATAACTTACCTTCCCTGTGTGGCGTTGATGTCAGTGTAGATCTTTTAGGTTTGATTTTAAAAAAATCTGAGGTTTGAAAGAAATTTTTGAGTTTGAAAGAAAAAGTTTTCATGGCCTTTTTGGTGTCTGGTGGTCTTTGACCAAACCTAGCTTCTCGCTGACTGGTATATTCTTTAATAAATGGTTAGGCCGTTAGGCCCTTCCAAGGTTTCATTTTTCAAGTTCTTAGGATTTGTGATCCTATAATTGCTTTATTGCCATCGTGGTACTTTACTAAGTCCTTCATGGTCGTTAAAAGTTTCCTCAAATAGCCCTGTTATTACAGCACTTACTATGGTAAGTGTCCATGCAGGCTTGCTATCGGTTCAACACATACCGGTTGCGGTATTGCTTCTATCCATACCGTATTTGGTAGCCTTGTTGGCTCTTCCTTTGATCCTTTGATCTTAATTATCGATCTTCTGAGTAGCTTTTCATTTGTCTTGACATGGTAGTCATTCATCCGGGTGCCTCTCCATTCTTGAAGACCCCTTGAAATACCCCTAACTAATTAAACATTGATTAAACATTTAATCAATTAAATTAAGGCCTAAACATGCCATAAAACCAATTTAAAAACAACAATGGTCAACATAAAGTAAATATTACACCCTTTGACCATTTAGGGCTAATGTATGCCCAAATGAATTCCTTAGGATCCAAAATTAATTCCTAAGCATATTAACTCATAAATGAACATAATAAAATTATTGGACAACACTCCAACATAAAGAACAAGCATTAACATGCGTAAACGTCACTTAGGGAAAAAATGTGCTCTAAGAAACCTTAAAGGTCTTGTGATCTCTATTGGAGTCCAAATTGGATTTCTAAGTTTAGTATTCATGTAATGAATGTAATCAATCAATTACCAAAGAAAACCAAGCTTAAAAACAAGCTTTAACACAAAATGTGCACTAAAACACCTTAAAACACCTTTGTGATAAATAAGTTGAGTCCTGAATTATTGCAGCATATTGCAGGCTTGATTCAAGGAGATAAACATAATACCGTGAAATAAGAAAGATCAATTTCAATTTTTCAGATAATAATTTGAATTTACGAGTTTCTAATTGGTGTTTAATGAGTAAGAAGTCATTAATTTTTTGCTACCAAGCGGATTCTTGATACAGGAGTTGCAGATCATATGAGTGGGTGTTTTGATATGTTTAAAAATCTAAGAAGTTTTCAATACAATAAGTTTGTTGTTTTACCGATGGTCGGCCACAAAAAGTTAGCAGAGTTAATGATGTGAACTTTAGAAACATCGTTTGGGTTGGTGGAGTGCTTTATGTTCCAGAATTTTTGTTCAATCTTGTTTTAGTACGAAATTTGATAAAGCAGTACACGCATAATCTTGATTTTACTTCTCATTATTGTTCTGCCCATGACCCTATTACAGGGATGAACTATTGGGAGAAGAGCATGACGAGTTGTACTTTCAAGATGTACAACAAGTTAAAGTTGGGCAAATGGGTTGATCCAATGGGAGAATGTCACAGATCACAGAGATTTGAGTATAGTTTCTTTTAGAAATTTGTCAGCGTTTGAGACACATGTTAAGTTAGGACATGTACAGTTTGATAAACTAGTTGATATGGAATTAAAAAAGAGGCAAGAATTTTCACCTCACTTAACTTGTGATGTTTGTTACAAAGCACGGGCTCAATGACGTCCTTTTAGTAGTTTTGAAATTAAAGCTGTGAGACCTTTTGAGATGATACACATTGATGTTTGGAGACCGTTCCGCTCTAATACATAAAAGGTTTCAAGTACTTTGTTTGTTTTTTTAATGATCATACTCATACGACTTGAATAGAGGCAATTTGATTCGAAAATTGAAATTGTTCGGAGTGATAATGCTAGTGAATTGGGTAGTTCTAACGAAGGCAGCGAGTTTTACAATAATGAAGATATTCATCATCAGACCACTTGTGTTTAAACACCACAACAGAATGCTGTGACTGAAGGACAACACATTATCTTCTCAAGACTGCTAGGGCTTTGTATGTTCATGCTGAAGTTCCTATGTTGTATTGGGGAGAGTGCATATTACATGCGGAAGTTTTGGTTAATCGTCTTCCCACAAAGGCTTTGAATGGTAAGACGCCTTTTGAGTGTCTTCAATGAGAAAGGTTTCTTATGATGACATCTAAACCTTTGGGTGTCTTTGTTACAAAACTGTTGTGGCACCCAAAGATGGTAAGTTGCTCCATGTGTGAAGGCATGTGTTTATCTAGGGGAAGATCCAAGAGAAAGGACATAAGGTGTTAAGTTTGGTGTCACATAGGGTGGATATTTGCAAAGATGCTAAGTTTCATCCTCACATATTTCCATTTAGGAAAGGTTTGTCTGAATTCATTCCTAATAATAGTAACGTTGAACAGTCTATAGATTTTCCAATTTTGTGGTGGGATTCAGATGAACCTGTTCGGTCTTCTTCAAGTCCATCGACTGATTTTAAAGATCAGACCATGTCGCCTGATTCGGTGGAAGAACTGCCTTCCATCAATGAGCCAACAACTACAGAACAATCAGATGTAATAGTTGAATTTGCAGGTGATGGCATTCACCATTCAGTTTGGAACACACATAGCCCTGGTTACCTTGATGATTATGTTTGTAACGTGACTTTCTGTGAGATCTTAGATGATAGGATTTGCCAAAGGAAAGACATTAATATTCTTACAATATGTGAAAGTTTAATGATACTAAACCACACAATTCCATGAGTCTTGCGGTGGTGCAGCCTAGTCATTTGCATTACTGTTTGCTAATGACTAAAGAACCTATTTATTATCATGAGGCAGTGGTCCATTCTCACTGGAGAGATGCTATGCATCAAGAGTTGCGTGCTCTAGAGGACAATCACATTTGGGAGATTGTTGACTTACCACAAGGCAAGAAACTCATAGGTTTCAAATGGGTTTATAAAGTGAAGCTCAAGTCTGATGGTACTCTGGAACGGTATAAAGCTAGACTTGTGGTGAAAGGTTTCACTCAAGGGCTTGATTATCATGAAACTTTCTCTCATGTTGTCAAGATGACTATTATTCATGCTCTTATTACTGTTGCTCTACATAAAGGATGGGTAATCAATCAACTCGATGCGAATAATACCTTTTTATATGGAGATTCAGATGAAGAAGTTAATATGAAAATACCTCTTGGTTTGGAGGTGTCAGGAAAGAATAAGGCTTGCTTGTTAAAGAAGTCCTTGTATGGATTAAAACAAGCTTCACGACAGTGGTTTTCTAAGTGGTTCATTTTCTTAGAACCATGGGTTTTGTGGAGTCAAAGAATGACTATTCTCTTTTCTTTCGGAAAGCGGGATATAGCTGTTTATGAAGATGATATGCTTGTTATTGGCACACATCAAGATGATGTTGATTGCATAAAATATGCTATAGATGACAATTTCAAGATTAAAGACTTGGGTCAGTTACGCTATTTTCTTGGCATTGAATTTGTTCCCATCAGTCAAGGTGTTGTTCTATCTCAATGTAAGTTTTGTGTGGATCTTGTGGAAGAGTACCAATGTCACAATGTAAAACCGGTTGTTAGTCCCGTAATTGTTAGTCTTATCTCACTGCTGACATAGGTGAGTTGCTAGAGGACCTTATTACCTACAAGACACTTATTGGCAAGTTGAATTATCTTTCAATACTAGGCCCGATCTTAGTTTTACTATTCTAGTTTTAAGTCAGTTCATCGAAAGGCCATAGAACACTTATATGAAAGCAGCTTTACAGGCGTCACATTTTGTTAAAGGCTTGATGAATTATGGCTTAGTATTGAACAAAAAGGTGATTCCCCACTGAAACTTATAGCTTACTATGATTCTAATTGGACAACATGCCCAAATATTTGTAGATCTGTATCGGAGTTCTACGTTTGGTCATAGTCCGATTTCTTGAAAGAATAAGAAATGAAGTTCTGTTTCCCTATCTAAGTTGAGGCAGAGTATCATTCATTACGTGGAGTTACAACAAGCTTACATGGTAAAGTCATTTGCTCCATGACTTTGAAGTTGATGGTATTAACCAATCACTATTAAGAGTGATAATCAATCAGCCATTCACATTACCTGCAATCCTATCTTCCTTGAATGAACTAAGCATATCAAGATTCACTATCACTTTATTCATAGAAGATCCAACAAGGTTTGGCCGATCTTACTTATACCCGCGCTTCCACATAATTGACATACATGATGACAAAAGCTCTTTTAGGGGCTGATATAAGAGTCAACTTTAACACATTGGCATGATTGATGGTACTAATCCAAGACTTGCTTAATGAGTCTACCCGCACCTTCCGGGAGGGTGTTGGAATATATCAACTTCTATCTGATGACTGCCCGTTCGTTGGGACCCGTATAGAGAATTATATTGATATTTGTTGTTGCAGTGATTGGATCTGTACGTAAGAAGTCTCCTCGCTGGACAACATTATATTGTTGTTTCGTTTTTGTTTAGTGTTTCAGTCATTCTTGGCTAAAAGCATATGTAGCTATTTTTTGCTACATTTAAAATTGTACAGTTTGTGTAGTGTAAATGTACAGGTTTTGTAAGCTTATTCTACAATTAAGAAGTAAGTATGTACATCTAGTAGAATTTTAAGAATATTATAATTCAATTTAGGAAAAATTCACAATATACCCCTTTTTCTTTTGTGATTCACAATTAACCCTGTAGTTTTTCGTAATTCAACTTTAAAACATCTTAAATGTAAAATTGGATGAAAACTTACATGGACGATGTTAAAGTTATATTTGGTCCAATACAAATCAAATTTGAAGTTTTTTAAGCTCACATGGGACCCGTGGAACCCAATGAAAAATTATGACATGTTCGATCTTTGCATACTCACACCCACACAATTGGCCAACATGATGACAAAAGCTCTTATAGGGGTTTAATAAATCAACTGCAACAGATTGGCAACGACTAATGGTACAGATCCTAGACTTGCCAAACGAGTCCACCCACGTCTTCTTGGGAATGTTGGAATATACCATCTCTCTGATGTCTTTGTTCATCCGGACCCGTACAAGATGCAAGTCTCGCCCGAACATTACATAGCGCAAAGAGAGAATTATAGATTTCCTATGATGACCGGTCCGAGGTATTGATCTTCGGTATGGAGAACCTGGAGATGGGGCCTATTACAAGGTGGAGACTATCCACTTGTCAACAAAGGATTGGAAGAAAAATAGAAGAGAGGAAAAGATATTAAAAATAAACAACACGCGCGAGAGAAAGAATTGGGGGAGGCTGAATATGATTGTTTTGTTATTAGGAGAGAACAAATATTTTTTCAAAATGTTATAACTTACAAAATATAAGTGCAAAATTAAAAAATTATATCATTGTCATCATTTTTCGTGCTCTTCAAAACAAATGCATCATGGATATGTTTTGATAAACTTAAGATTTTATGTTTTTATAAGGAGTATAAATTACGTATTTTAAAAATGAATCTTCTTTAACAATAAAATGAACCTTATTCATTAACAAATCTTATCCTAAACACTCTAAAAACTTCCCTAGAAAAGTTAAAACGTCAAAGGCATTGTGTATTGTAATAGGGTTTAGGGTTTCACTTTCAATAAGAAAGATTCATATTGTTCTTGCATAAGTTTGTGGTAGGATTAACTTTTACTAGTATTAAACAAAATTTCACTCTTCTTAAACCTTAGATTCACCTTTAAAAATCTTTGATTCACTTTTTTTAAACCTGATTCACTTTTCTTAAACCTCTTATTCACTTGTTAAAACAATCTCTATTACGAGAATCACTTTTCTTAACGTTTATTCACTTTTCTTAAACGCATGATTCACTTTTAAAAATATCTGATTCACATTTGTTAAACCTCTTAATCACTTTAGTTAAACAATCTATGCTTACGATTTACTCTTATTACTCTGATTCACTTTGTAACACTTGTGATTCACTTTTTAACAACCTTTGGTTCACTTTTCCAAAACATCTGATTCACACTAGTCAAACAATCAGAATCACTTTAGTTAAACAATCTCTGCTTATGAATTCACTTTTTAAACCTCTTATTCACTTTTAAGAAACTCTTTGATTCACTTTTTAATAACTTTTGATTCACTTTGTAACAATTTTGATTCACTTTTCTTAAATTTAAGATTCACAATGAATCTTAAAAATATGAACATACAAAAAATTTAAAATTTAAAATTTATCAAAACATATCATGTTTGATCTTATTTTGAAGAGCACGAAAAATGATGAACAATGGTATAATTTGTTTTATTTTTATACAGATATTTTATAAGTTATGACTTTAAAAAAAAGTCTCTCTGCTACTCACACCCCTCCCTCTCGTATCCACGCACGTCTCTTATTTCCTCTAATTCTCTCTTTTTTTTCTTTCTTTATTTCACCTCCAATAAAGTATTGACACGTGAAACAAACTATACACTAATACAAAAAGACAAAACTATCTCCATATTACAAGCCGGAGTCGAAAATGCCTAGATTTCTCCCGAACAACAATTAACAGTGGAGAATTATATTGATGTTCGTTGTTGTAGTGACCGCATCTGGACGCAAGAATGCTCCTCATTGGCCAGGTTCAAAACACGTAGATCTCTCCCGGACAAAGATCAATTAACGGTGAGAATTATATTGATGTTCGTTGTTGCAGTGGCCGCGTCTGGACGCAAGAATGCTCCTCGCTGGACAACATATTGTTGTTTCGTTTTTGTTTAGGGGGCGTTCGTTCACTACCTTAATGCCCCAAAACATTCAACATTTCAACATTAACATGTTTGACGTGACATTTGTGCGATCTGTCCCTGATTTTTCGCGTGATTTGAACCCGAACCAACTTTAAGATGAGGTTGGTTTTGCTGCGTTCACAAAATAAAGCTATGTATGGAAGTGGTAATTTACAAGTGTACCCTCATTTTCTCATCTTCTGTTTCTTCCCATCGACGTCCACTTGATGCGCTCTTCAAGTTCAAACTTTCGCATACTCATCGGCAACTCAAATTAACAGGAATTGAATCTTGAGGTAAGAATCCAGTGTCAAAACCCCAAAACCACCCTGGTTGAGACCGTTACACACCGCGCGCTTATTACCTAAGACAACGCAAGGCTACACTAGCGAACTCCCAAAACAAACTGAAACTCATATATTAGCAAATAGACGAATACAACATGTCTTTTCATTACACAAGCGGAAGCCAAACTGAAATACAAAGCATAATCTAATTACAACTGGGCACCATGGCCAAACAAACTGAAATACAGAGCTCAAAAGCCAAGACAGAAAGTAGAAACTGAATCTCCAAGCGCGGACTAAAACCTGCAAATCAGACGGAGATAGGGGTGAACACAACTATTGCTCAGCAGGTGATAAACTTCATCAGCTGAGCACGCTCAAAACATAATCTGAACATACATTTATACTTATACGAAAGCATAGCAAAATCAGAAACAGAGGCCTCAGAGGAAGACGGCAAAAACAGAAGCTTGATAAACCAGAAGCTAAACCAAAACAGACGCTCAACAATAAGAAGTTTACCCACATCAAAAGCTGAACGAAATCTGAAGCTTAGCAAATTCAAAAGCAGTGATCGAAGCGAAGACCTTCCAACAGACAGAGGTCTAAAACAGAGAGATAAGTGTTGTCAAATCAGAAGGAACAGCAAGACAAACCAGAACGTCAAAGCTTTGCAAACCAGAGACTTCTCAGAAGACGAAAAGCACACAGCAGACCGTCTCAAATCAAATACAGACAGAGTAGACAAAACAGATCACTTAATAAACCAGAGGCTCTCGGAAAACAGAAAGCACAAAGCAGTCTGTCCGAAATCAGAAATAGTCAAAGCAAATGGAAAACAGAACACTTAACTATCAGAAGTGGGACTCTAGCACCAAGCACAAACACTCAGAAAGGATCAAAGACCCATGGATCTAATAGATCCTTCGACAACGCAGAAATGACACGAAGGCCAAAGGGTTTGTCAACCCCACAGAACAGATTGGGCATGACCCACACTCAGAATGACGTCTACATGGTATACCACGGAATAGCTCGACCCAGCCATTCACGGCTCAGAAGCAGAGTAGCTAGGTCCCAAAACAGAAGCTTAACAATAGAAGCTTAACAAATCAGTACAGAAGGTGTTGCAGAGAACACACACCAAAGCACAAGGCCTTAACACAACAAAAACTGAATCATAGCTGAAACAAAAGTCTTAAACCAGGACTAGCCAAAGTCAACAAACTAAAATCAGAGGCCAAAGCACACTTATAGAGCGAAACAGAGTTCAAAAGATTATTGGTGACTTTCAAATAAAAATATACTTAAACACATGCCAAAACATGTCAAAAACAGATAGTACTACGAAAGAAGAATCCAACGCCGCAAACAGCACTTAAAACGGAGCTCAAACGAAGAAGTTATGCAAAAACAAAGGCCTGTCCGAACTTGCGTCCGACCTTGCATGTTCGGACATAAACCGAGAGTCTGAAAATCTGCCGGCATATGATGTCCGAACTTCAATGTTCGAACACATGTTCGGCACACTGCGAAAACTGCAAAATCACTTACGGAAATTAGCCAGAATCAAGCCACAAATCCCCCAAAACATACATAACTTATAGTAGCAAATTAGCCAATCGAAAAACCATTTCCACGGGGTTTTAACCACATCAAAAAGCAACCAAAATCAATCCAGAAACACACATCAGAGGAGCACATAAACATATACGGAAAACAAAACGAAACCAGAAATCCCCGTGGTTGAACGTACACAACCGAATTCATCTACCACCTACCTCACATCCGAAGCAACGCTATCTTTGCAGACTCTACGAAATTCCTTCCTCGAATTCCCACCGAACGACAATCCCTCGAATTGAACCATTCCCAAATACAAAAGCAAAATCAGAAGGAGAAAAGAAAACTCAACGGAGAAGAGAACCGAAATTTACAAATCAATCCTTACGATCGACCGTCTATCAACACCGAACCTCCATTAGCAAATCTCCATCGATCGATTATAGGGAGGAGATTGAGGAGAAGAAGCAAAGAGAGGAAGAATATGAAAGTGAGAGAGGGTTGAGGAGAGGAAACTGTCGTGGAAGGAGAAGAGCGTGAATTAGAAAATAAGAAAAGTTAGGAATAGAAAAAGAAAAAAATTACTTCCTAACTCCTTAAATGATAATAAAACCAAAAGGACATCCATAGCCCTCCTTCACAATAAATAAAAAAAGAAACTCTTCTAACCCTCCTTCCTCAAAGTTAACAAGATAACACCCAGAAGAATGTCATAGACATTCTTATATAAGAATACAGTTTAATACGAACTCCCTTTGCGAATCAGAAAGAAGTAATACAAGGTAAATAAGAAAAAAAAAAATCTGGGGCATAACAACCAGTGTATTCTGATGCAATTGTTCGATGAAGATAATTATAAATACATATGGATAGTGACTTTGGGTTGCAGAGATTAAAACCCTAGATTGAGTCGCACATCTGCAATTATTGAGGAAAGAATATTGCAGACTGTGGAGTTTGAAGAGGGAAAAGTATAAAGGAAAAGAAAGTAAGACACCCGTCGCCTGTGACCGGAAGAGATAGCCTAGAACAAGAGGTATTGCTAGGCCGGAACACGTTCCGGCCGAAAAGGTAGTTAGATATCTTGTTTATGTGCAAATGCAGCCTGGCAAAAGAAGAAAGTGACAGGCTGGCAACCCCCGATCTAGCTGTAACATTAAAATAGAGGACACCCTCATAAAATGAAAGAGGCTCGACATTTCAATACCATCTGAACATTCTTTCTATAAAGTTCTCTCTCTTTGAATCTACACAGTTTTGGGATCAGGTACGTAGTAGGATTAGCCGAGGAACAGAGGAAGGGTACTTTCTTACCTTTTCATTTGGCGCCGTCTGTGGGAAACGAACAGCTCAAGACCATTCTTAGCAACCACGAGTCCACCGGAAGTAGTCTGATTATGAATAAAATCAATGAAGCTCTGAAATTTTGGGATTATGTCTTTTGCAGGTATGAGCGAAGAAAATACGCGCGCAAATGGCTCCAAGAACAAGGAAAACACCCCGATCTAATGGCGAGGCAAACGACACGGAGCGACCGAAACACCAGAACGGAAGCCGAAGATGTAATCTCCAAGCAAGCATTGGAGGAGATGCTAAAAAGCTTAGTCAGAACCATTGATGAAGGGATAGTGGAGGAAATGAAGTCTTGCAGCAAGAACTGATGCAGCGAGATGAGGAGTACCAAAAGAAATGGGAAGATATGACTGAAGCGCTTGAATCACTTAAAACCGCGGTTCTGAAGTGAGCAACAGCCGGAAAAAGTCAGCCAGGGAAAACTCTGATCATCAGCGAGAGACTGAGGAGGACGATTCTATCGATATGACTCTTTATCCCTTCTCCGAAAAAATTAGGAAAGCAAAACTTCCTCCCCACTTGCACCAGCAGTGGAGAAATACGATGGAACAGGGATCCTGCTCTTCACATCAAGAGATTCATGTTCGCAATGAACACGCAAGGGATAGTTCTCTCGATCTTTGTAATTTGTTTCCAGGAACATTATCCAAAAGAGCACTCAGTTGGATCTCAACAAGACCCCCCAGTCGATTTCAAGCTTCAAACAGCTGATTGAGGATTCCAGCAATATTTTGCCGCAAGCAAGAAAATAAAAAAGAGACAATAGCTAATGGACCTCAAACAGCGAAAGGGAGAGACGGTGAAAGAATTCAGTGAAATTTCATAACAAGTAGCGG
The DNA here is from genome assembly GCA_023374045.1 of Limonium bicolor. Lineage (NCBI taxonomy): Eukaryota > Viridiplantae > Streptophyta > Magnoliopsida > Caryophyllales > Plumbaginaceae > Limonium > Limonium bicolor. Next base: position 121,095,348 of record CM041778.1, on the reverse strand, counting down.
AAATCGATGACATTGACGAAAAAATTCTAATCAAAGCTTTTGGAAACGGGCTAGCACAGCCAAGACTCGCTGGGAAGATCGCAACAAAGGCTCCAAAAACCCATGGGGAATTAGCTGAGATGATTCATGATTTTCTAAAATCAGAGGTGGCGAAATAAGGCCAAAGACTTGGCAAATAGCTTCAAGCGGTTAGCGATAAAAAGGAGGACAAAATGGGAACAGCTCATCCGGCAACGCATCAGGGAGTTCATCTGGGGGAGGTTCAAGATACAAGCCTTATTACAAGACCCTCCCCATCCCGTCATCATCCCAAGGACCTCAATATCAGAACGCCAGGGTTGCTGTCCAAATTGATCCGGGCAGGTATGCGGCGGCGGTCAAGGAAGGGTACTTACCTCCACCAAAGAAGCCTTATCTAGGTGAGGTTCCGGTAGCCTTCTGTGAATATCATGGCTGCAAGAGTCACAGAACCATGAATTGCGCCACTCTAGCCAAGGAGTTGAGAGTCATCAAAGAAGAAAAGAAAGGCAAGGGAAAGCAGATGACAGGCCAACAGAGACAATATGGCAAGCAAAACCAGTTCTCCTCTTGAAATCGCCAGGAAGAAGAGGTCCACCCTGAGCTGAATCACGGCAAGTCAGTCGGTATGATCACAGGTCTGTAAGAAGGTGAAGAATTTTTTGTTTCTTTAGCATTAGATAGGCTCTGTCATGCCGATAATCAGGCATAAATTGTGTAATTGATGCCCTTTACTCTCAGGAAAAACATACGTTGTAAAAATAAACCTTCCGGTAACTCCCTTTCGGAAAAATAAAAGTCTAATAACATTTCTCTTAAGCAAATTCACAGGTCTCTTTTCAGAAGTAGGACCGTTGACTCCAAACGAAAGAAAAAGACATATTCATGTGGTACATCAAGAGCTCCCAGAAAGAAAATTTGCCAAACGAGAAAGTCTTCCCCAAATTTTCTTTACAAACGAAGACAAAGATGGGGTGTTATATCCTCACAACCATCCACTTGTCATTCGGGCGCAAATAAATGACAGGATGATGGAAGGAATCTTAATAGATAGCGGAGCTGAGGCGAATGTCATATCATCCGAAGCAGTTAAAAAGCTGGAAATACCAGAAGATAAGATCCAGCCATACTCAGCTGTCCTTGGGGGCTTCGTTGGGGGCGTTTCTACCAGATCTTCAGGGAGTATAGACTTCACCATAACATTAGGGCTGGGAGACGAGCGAAGAACTGAAAGGCTTACAGCTTTCATCGTACCAGGACTTTCCGGATACAATATGTATCTCGGTCGACCAGGGATTAATGCCTTCAAAGTGATATGCAGCACTCACCATCTAAAGATGAAGTATTTAACCAGGGCTGGAAAGGTGGTAACAATAAAGGGGAGCCAAAAAATGGCTCGAATCTGCGAAGTCCGCATCATGGAGGGTATGCCGGAAGGAGAAATGGTCAAAACGGTGGGGTCGGACAAAGAGTTCAAAGGAAAGTTACCTTTCCCACCAGAACCAGATCAAAGCACAAAAGGCTGTAGAACTTCTAAAGATTCACCAAGAGAGGTACACTTAAAAACTGACCCTTCTAAATTTTTTTAAATAGGGAATGCATTCGGTAGTGGAGAATAAACTCACCTGATGAGATTCCTGGAAAAAAGGACAACTTTCACCTGGAGTACGAACGAGATGCCCGGAATAGACCCAAGCGTTATCCGGCATGACCTGCGGGTAGATCCAAGCACCCGGCCATCCGGCAAAGAAGAAGAGTAATAGGAGAAGAGAGGGACCTTGTGACGCGCTCTGAGGTGCAAAAACTGCTCAAAGGCGGATTCATCAGAGAAGTGTCTTATCCCAAGTGGTTGGCCAACGTTGTAATGGTTAAAAAGTCAAATGGCAAATGGAGGATGTGTATGGATTTCACAGATCTAAACAAAGCATGTCCTAAAGACTTTTATCCACTACCATCGATAGATAGATTGGTCATCTCAACTGCTCAAAGTTCTGTCTTAATTTTCTGGATGCATTCTCGGGATACAATCAAATAAGGATGAAGGAAGATTCGGAAAAAACATCTTTCATTACCTCGGCCGGAACCTTTGCTATAGAGTGATGCCTTCTGGATTAAAAAATACGGGTGCAACCTTCCAAAGAATGATAGACAAAGTATTCAAACAACAATTAACCCGGAATGTGGAGGCATACGTTGATGATATTGGTAAGAAGTAATTCGTGGGAGCAGCACATGGAAGACCTGGAAGAAACCTTTGACACTCTAGACAGATACCAAATCAAGCTAAATCCGGAAAAATGTGTGTTTAGAGTCACAAAAGGAAAGTTCTTAGGCTTCATCGTCTGGCAAAGAGGGATCGAAGTAGATCCCGAAAAGACCCAAGCAATCCTTGATTTATTACCACCAACAAACATCAAAGATGTGCAAGCATTGAATGGAAGACTCACGGCCTTGGGAAGATTCTGTTCAAAACTCCAAGAAAAGTCAATTCCATTCTTCAATATTCTAAGAAAAACAGGAGATTCCAGTGGGGTCAAGAATGTATAGAGGCCTTTGAAAGGATCAAGGAGATGCTCAAAGAATTGCCAAAATTAGGTGTTCCGGCGCCTGGCCAAGACTTGTACCTCTATCTATCTGCCACGGACTGGGCGGTGGCGGCTGTGCTAATAATGGAGGAGGAGAAAAAGAGATACCAGTGTATTACACCGGAAAAATCCTAACCCCAACAGAAAGCCGGTACACCAATATCGAAAAAATATAGTTTGCATTAGTTGTTGCATCTCGAAAGCTTCGGCCTTATTTTTAGTCACACCGAATATTCGTTAGAACAAATTGGCCTCTAAAGCAGGTAGCAAACAACCCGAATGCATCTGGACAAATGGTCAGTTGGACTGTCGAGCTCACCCAGTATGAAATCCACTTCCTTCCTCGGACAGCTATAAAAGCACAGGCCTTGGCAGACTTTATAACCGAAACGACCTTTGCTCAAAAGTAAAGAGAGCTCGCAAACCCGCATGTCATCCTAGTAGATGGAGCTCGATGCAAGACTGGGGCTGGAGCCGGAATAGTAGTCCAAACACTGGATGGCAGAACTTTAAACTTTGCGTTCCGGTTAGAATTTGAGGTAACAAATAACGAAGCGGAGTATGAGGCTCTCATACAGGGTTTGGGAATCGCCACTGCCTTGGGGGCGACAGGTTTTTTCTTATAATAAGACAGTAGCTTCCATTTGCGTCCTTATAAACTTTTCATGTACCTCCAAAAGGGAGGAAAATCGGGCTTACCTCTTCGTTCCTTATGTAGAATTTAAAGGATACTCAGATTCAATGTTGGTGGCACGACAAAATGACAATATTTACAAGGTCAAGGAGGAGAAACTTGGGAAATACTTGGCCAAAGTCCAAGAGACAAAGGCGAACTTTCAGAAATGCGAGTTAAGGCAACTTCCCCGAGCGGAAAACGTAGAAGCTGATGCGTTGGCCAAATTGGCCAGTATGGCCGAAAGAATGCCTAGTAAAGCCTGGATGGAAATAAAAGCAAACTCGAGTCTGGAGGAGGTCCGAGTGTGTACCATTGAATCGGACACAGTAACCAAGTCTTGGATGACGCCCATTGTTGAATACATACGAACCGGAAGCTTGCCACAAGATGAAATAGAGGCGGCAAAGACAAAGCGAAGAGCCGCACCTTTCTTCCTAGAGCAAGGACAGCTCTACAAAAGATCATTCGCAACCAGCGCTTAAGTGTGTCGCCATAGAAGAGGGAGCAAGGCTCATGGAGGAGCTACATGAGGGGACCTGCGGAAACCATCAAGGAGAAAGGGCAATAGTTCACAAAATCCTAAGGCTAGGACACTATTGGCCGAGAATGAGGGAGCATTCTAAAGAGTACATACAGAAATGCATCAAATGTCAGGAACACGGGCACAAAATACATAACCCCCCAGCCACACAAAAAGCCATACTATCCCCGATCCCATTTGCCATATGGGGATTAGATATTGTTGGACCTTTCCCGGAAGCATCTCTTGGAAGGTACAAGTTCATCTATGTGGCCATTGATTACTTCACCAAATGGGTAGAAGCAATGCCAACAATATCTATTACCGCAAGAAAGTCACAAGACTTTATTTGGAAGTATGTGGTCTACAGATTCGGAATCCCAAAGATAATAGGGACAGATAACGGAACCCAGTTCAATTGCAGTAGCTTCCGAGCATTCTGTGAAGAATGGAAGATCGATCTAAGGTTCGCATCGGTCGCTCATCCGCAAGCGAACGGCCAGGTGGAAAATGCGAATGGGTAAATCGTCAAAGCTATAAAAAGGAGGTTGGGCAACAAGAAGAGAGGATGGGCGGAATTGCTGCCTCAGGTTCTCTGGTCCTACAAAACAACTGAAAAAGGACCAACTAGAGAAACTCCATATAGATTGACCTACGGTCTAGAAGCAATTGTTCTGGCTGAGATTATAGTCCCATCGATTAGGTGGGAATCCTATGATGAGGAAAATAACAATGAAGGGGTAAAAGATAGCCTTGATTTACTTGAAGAAACTAGGGTCATGGCTCAAGTCAGGATGGAAAGAGATAAGGCAAAGGTAGAGAGATACTTTAACCAAAGAGCAAGGGAAAGAAGTTTCTCTCCAAGCGAGCTGGTCCTTCGGGAGGTAAAACAGCCAAAGAAGTTAGAGCCCCAATGGGAGTGACCATTTATAATACAACAGCGAACAGGGCGAGCCTCATACCGCCTGAAAAACAGTGAAGGATACGAATTGCCGAACTCTTGGCATGCTGAGTGCCTTAAAAAGTTTTATGTGTAAAAGAATTTTTACAAAATCAATAAAACGAGGTATTCTTTGGAACAAAGTTTTTTGCTTGAAATGTACCATCCGGCCAGCGTGCCTACAGGCTATCATGCCTTGAAATGTACCATCCGGCCAGCGTGCCTACAGGCTATCATGCCTTGAAATGTACCATCCGGCCAGCGTGCCTATAGGCTATCATGCCTTGAAATGTACCATCCGGCCAACGTGCCTACAGGCTCATGCCTTGAAATGTACCATCCGGCCAGCGTGCCTACAGGCTATCATGCCTTGAAATGTACCATCCGGCCAGCGTGCCTACAGGCTATCATGCCTTAAAATATACAATCCGGCTAGCATGCCTGCGGGCTGTCATGCCTTAAAATGTATCATCTGGCCGAGGTGCCTACAGGCTTCCGTGCCTAGGAAAAATCACATAAACCGGTATAGCGTATAATATCTAAAAGATTTCTTAAAAAGTAAAACTGAGTAAAGATGAAAGAGCTCCTTGTATAACAAAAGGAGTGTACAGAACATTTGGAAATCCGGTCGCTCCGGATAAAGCCAAATGAAAAATACATAAAACAAATCTACAACAAATAATCTGAACCGGTTGAGAGCACAAAAGCAGTAACAGAGACAAAAGCACTAAGTAATTACCGAAGTCATGACCCAAAATACACCTATACAAGGCTTCTACACTAAAAACCATTCTTCCTAAAAAGAAAAACGTCTATTCTTGAGCAGGCTTTTTTGCAGCCGACCCTTCGACCGGACGGGACACGCTCTCCTGAGAATTCGATCTTCCAACAGCTTGATGAGGGACCGCAACCCCTTGGCACATACCATGTCGGGGGGGAGAAAGGATGCCTGACCAGGCCCGAAGAACGTTTCACCAGGGAGACGGCCGAATCTCACAAAGTCCTCAAAGAAGTTGCTCTTCTGAGCAACTCTGTCAAACTCCAACTCACTATATATAGTCGTCATCCAAAACTTCTCCTTTCTTCAAGAAGTACATGGAAATGGTCTGACGACAACATTGGTAATCTTCCGGCTCTGGGAGCCGAAAGCCTCTTTCAAATGAGTAATGGCGGTGCCCTGCTTCTTCAGCTCCTCTTGGGTCTAACGGGCATAGGCCGTGTGCTTGGCAATTTCCCCTTCAAGCTGTAGGACCTGGGCTCGATAAAGGTCACGATGAGAGCCCATGGAAGAGAGTTCCTCATTCAATTTATCATCACGGTCGCTGAGTTTCTCAACATGTCTCAAAAGATTCTCGGAATCTAGACAAAAAGGAGAGAAAGGAAAAACCAGTAAGAATAAAATGTAAAGACAGAAAGCCGGCAAAAGAACGATAAAAACTCACTCTTGGCCGGAGCTTTAGCATTCTCATATTGAAGAAGGGCCACGGTTCCCTCCAAAGCCTTCACCTTCTCTTCCAGTGCGACCTTCTCGACCGCAAGGGCAGTCTTGGCGGAGGAAAGAGCCATGTTTTCTTCCATCAGGGATTGCTTCTCTTTATCAAAGGCGGCACGAGTCTGCTCATCCAGGGCATCTCTTTCCTCGGTCAGATTAGTAAGCTCGTGAATGAGTTTGGCTTTGTCTTCCACCAAAGCCTCATTCTGCTTGGTCAAATTCTTTTTATCAACCTCAAGGGACTCAACTTCTTTCTCAAGAGCAGCGTTCAGGTCCGAAAGGTAAACTTTGTCTGAAGCAAGGGAGTCCACCTCCTTTTTATGGGCAGCTTGTACCTGCCGCAACAAAACTTCCAAATCAGAAAAAGCCTGCATTGGTGTCAAGATGTCCTTTTCGCCGGAAGGGTTGTGGTGTACCTGTTGCAAGATACTATTGGTTTGAAGATTCTGGTTTCTCAGGGCAAACATCTCTTCTCGCAAGTTCTTTAATTTCGATTCATACTCATCACGAAGGCGAACGCACTCATGACGGGATAAACGCAGCACCTTGTTTAGAGTATCTGTCCTTTCTTTCACCTTGTGGTCAATCTCATAATGAATCTGGTCGATGTAGGTATCATGGGAGGAGCGGGTTTGCTTCAGCTCAGCTTCAATATTATTGGCTCAACTTTTCTCATATTGTAGGTCGGATTGGAGGTCCCAGGTTTGAACTTCGGCACTTTGGGCCATTGACATCACCTGAAGAAACAAGACATAAAAGGTTTAAGGAGCACCAAGAAAGATATAAAAGAATGGGAGAAAGATCGCACTAACCCGAAAAATGCCTTGCCACATTAGGTTGAAAACCTCACCCAAGGGAAGAGAGTGACGCATGATAGCGTCGGCTCCCCCGCTCCCGACCCTCAACCTCTCCATGGTAGCAGTAACGATAGACGGAGGAGCGAAGATTCCGTCCGGATGGTCAGACAGCCTAATCGCCTCTTTCCAAGCATCAGTATATCGGGCAGTATCCAAGGAGATCCTGCGCAGGGGCTGCCCAAGATGATAAAACCATCCCTCCTTCTGAGAAGGACCGGTAAAATTCCCCTAAACAGGAGGGGGTGGAGAGGAGGAAGAGGTGGTGATGTCCTCCCTTTGCTTGCTTCGGAGCTCCGGGTTCTCGGGCACTGGTCGGTATTCCTTCACCCTCTCATACACTAACTCCTTGGCCCCAGAAACATCACATGAAATTGAGGCACCAGGAGCCTCACTGCCCCCTTCGACTTCGGGAATTTCTGTTAAGACAGCTTTCGGTTTTGATACGGTTTTCTTCTAGAGTCTTTGAGTACCAGAAGCCGGAACAACAGCGATGGGGGGGGGGGGGCAGGACCGGATGCAACCTCATTGTCAGAAACGGTTATAGGTGCGCCTTGAGAACATAAGATAGGAAGGGTCAGCAAAAAGTATACAAAAGGAAGACAAAAAAAAAGCTTTCTTCGAACCAGAAAGATCAATACGTAGGTCAGTCTCTTCCAGAGCAATGACGTGGGCCGGATCGGAAGAAAAATATCCTGCCAAGTCAGGAAATAAGTCACAAATAGGAGTTGGATGGCAGAACTCCTGCCCTAGGTAGGAGATATACCTCAGGCCTGAACCAGGAGTAAGAGGAAGAAAGACACGACGTCCAGACCCTGGACTCACGTGCCAAGTACCTGGAAAATCACTGCTCCATTGGACTGGGGACTCAATGATCTTCTTTTTCTTCTGTCCGGGTCGATCCTTGTCATTGTCACCTCCTTGTCTTTTCTTAGAGGCAGAAGCATCCCCAAGAAGTTTTGTGGCCGCATAAACAGCCGCATCAACAGACGCATAATAGTCAACTTGCTCGTCGCCCATTTTAAAATTTACAAAATTCCAACTGTTGAAAGGCCCCACCTTGTCTCCTCTAGAAAAGAAATCTACCAAAACAACACGAACAGTAAGCAGACGGTAAAAAGGTAAAAAAATTTAGGTAAGAATGGGCAAAATAAAACTTACTGTGATATTTCTTCAGTGAATCCAGGCGCGCCGGGGTAAAGAATTGAGAAATCATTGGCTGCTTACTACTCACCATCTTCAGGATTTTCGAGATAGGCATGTCTTTCGTTGGAGAAGGGGGGCAGCTAAATTGGCCTATCGGGATCGAAGAGCAGTAAGGGACTCCCAAAAATTGGCCAGGAGGTGGGATAATGACGAACCATCGGGAGTTCCATCCGGAAGACGCCTTCTTATAGTCGAAAAGGGAAAATCCAGCTTTCGCTTTGATAGTCAGGCTATCAAGGTCGTCCCTGGAGAAAAATTGGGCGAATTCGGTCGCCTCCGCCCGAATTTGGTTCTCCTCGCAGAGGAGCTCATAAGCGTGAAGGTAAGAAATCACTTTCGGGTGTAGGTGAGAAAGCACGCAGCAGCGACAAATTAGGAAGCCCAGAACGAACGGGTGAGGAGGCACGGTCAAGCCACTGGGGAAAAAGTGCGCATAAACGGCATACCCGAGTCCAAAATTATCATGAGGATGTGAATCATAAGAAGGAAGATGGATGCGAGTACCCAGTGGGACTTCGACATTTTTTAGGTAGGAAAAGGGAGGGGTGTCCAGAGAAGATGAAGAAGGCTCCTGATCAGCAGAGAAGGGCGTAGTAGATTTCAAGTAAGAAAGGCGAAAGCCCTGGGGGGAAGAGGTACCTTGAATTGCCTCTTTTGCAGGAACAAAATTCGCTGCTGCCTTGTTCTTCTTCGAACTAGAGGAGGCCATTAGAATAGATGAACGGAGGAGGACAGTGAAACAGGGGGGGAATGGAGAAAGGGCTCGAAAGTGAAGCGCAAGGGAAAAAGCGACAAAATCTGGGGCAAGCGAAGGAGAGAGAAGATGTCCAAAAAAACTAAGCTTGGAGTTTTGAAGAAAACGATTCCCGCTCAGCTAATAAAATCAATAAAATAAGGACTCTGCACCTTCCTGGAAATGGGACGCTGACACAAAGCGCCTCCGTAAATTCTACATCGAAAAGGCGCAAGCACGAGCTTGGCACGAGCAAAGTCTCGGTTCAAGGAGGCCAAGTTTTCTTTTCTTTTTTTAAAGAGGAAAAAAGGAAAGGAAAACTTGTGGGACTAAGGGGAGGTGACCGGAAAACATCAGAAGAAAATCAGTCCGAAAAATTATAAAAGATTAAAGACGGGCAAGAATTTTCCACAAAGCATGCTAAAGAAGAAAAGTTCTACTTTCTACATTTAAAGAATCAAAGTAGAACTTGTGGGACTGATGAAGAGGGAAAAGTATAAGGAAAAGAAAGTAAGACACCGGTCGCCTGTGACCGGAAGAGATAGCCTAGAACAAGAGGTATTGCTAGCCGGAACGCGTTCCGGCCGAAAAGGTAGTTAGATATCTCGTTTATGTGCAAATGAACCTGGCAAAAAGAAGAAAGTGACATGCTGACAACCCCCATCTAGCGATGTAACATTATAATAAGAGGACACCCTCATAAAATGAAAGAGGCTCGACATTTTAATATCATCTGAACATTCTTTCTATAAAGTTCTTTCTTTGAATCTACACAGTTCCGGGATTAGGTACACAGTAGGACTCCATCACGGTGGAGTTTCATCCTTGTATTTCGGCATGGTGGCGTTCTTTAATTTTGTCGATGAAACGAGCTAGGAGAGGGTGACGTTCTATAATTTTGCCGATGAAAAGGTGGAGAGGTTGTGGAGGGTAGTTAGGTCCATTTTACACCCACATATTTAAAATATTCAAACTCACAGACCAACGGCCCAATTACCGACCTTACTTTAATGTGGGTCAAAAACATTTTATAATTAATGTCATCAACTTTTTACCTCTCACAAATCAACGGACGCTTAGTGTTTTATAATAATTCTGATGTCAGCGCCGTTTCCTTGTATTGACTGATATAAAAAGAAGGGAAAATTCACGAGATACTCCTGTTTTCTTTCGTAATTCACAATATACTCCTGTGATTTTAGTAATTCAACTTTAAACATGTTAAATGTTGTCGAAAATTGATGAAACTTTACATGGACGATGCAAAAGTGTTATATTTTGGTCCAATATCAAATTTGAAGTTTTAAGCTCATATGTGATCTGTGGAACCAATGAACAGCACATATTCATTGGGTCCCACAGGTCACATGTGAGCTTAAAAAACTTCAAATTTGATATTGGACCAAAATATAACACTTTAACATCATCCATGTAAAGTTTCATCAATTTTGGACAATTTAAACATGTTTAAAGTTGAATTACTAAAATCACAGAGATATATTGTGAATTACGAAAGAAAACAGGGGTATCGTGAATTTTCCCTAAAAAGAAAAACAGGAACCCTAGAACACGTGGTCATGTCATGTACTCTTCTCACGCTTTACATCAATCGACATTATTTTTGTACTTCACAGACTTAGATGACTAATTATTGTTTGTGAGAATAAAATTTACTGACTAATTCAGAGTTTATGATTAATGGCGTGCACCCTTTATTTATTGATTTGGTCAAGAAAGATGTACTAATACATTGTTTATGATGTCGTCAAGAGGGATATAAGTTGACAAGGTATTGATAAATTGTCTTGCTGCGCCTTAATTTCTAAGATCAAGAAAGACTGTTAATTATTAACGATGGATGCATTATCTTCCTCTTTGAAACCACCAAGAAAGCTATCTCCACTCTCTAGTTTCCGTGATAAACCCCTGAATTCGACTTCTATTATGCAATCAGTTGAGCTACTGCAACCTGCGGCATCAAATATTAGGAATACAATCACCTCCGCTGCAACAGTCAAACAAAATAAGCCAGTAAAAATAACGAGATCTTCACCGAGGTTTGATCATCCTGTAAACAGTCTCTTAGATTGGTTTGATAGTATAATTAACACCTTCATTGACCCTCCCCTCCATCCATGGTTGGATCCTCAGTTCGTCCTGTCCGATAACTATACCCCGGTGGATGAGCTCCCCCCAACGGAATGCCATGCTATATTCGGTTACCTACCGTCGTGCCTGGACGGTGCATATATGCGGGTCGGACCCAACCCACAGTTCCTACCACGTGGGCCTTACCACTTCTTCGACGGCGACGGGATGGTCCACTGTCTACGCATAACAGGGAGCGGGAGTCGCGTCACACTATCTAGCCGTTATGTTAAAACCTATAGGTTCAAACTTGAGCGACAAGCAGGCGCCTCTTTGTTTCCTAATCTTTTGTCTGGATTCAACAGTATGTCCGCTTTGCTTGCCCGTGGTGTCTTGGCTGCAGCCCGTATAGCCGCTGGACAGTATGATCCGAGAAAGGGAGTTGGGTTAGCGAACACTAAGCTGGCCCTAATTGGTAGCAGGCTCTACGCTCTTTGCGAGTCTGATCTCCCGTATGAAATCCGGGTAAACCTCGAAGGCGATGTTTTAACACTTGGTCGGCAAGATTTCAGCGGTAAACTATCATTCAACATGACGGCTCACCCGAAACTTGATCCCGAGACCGGCGAGGTATTTGCTTTCCGGTACGGCCCATTCCGACCGTTCTTGACATTCTTTCGGTTTGATAAGTTTGGAAACAAGAGCGCTGATGTTCCCATCTTCTCCATGAACCGCCCCACACTCATCCATGACTTCGCAATCACACAGAAATACGCCATCTTCCCAGATACACAGCTCGGTATGCTGGACCTAAAAAAGATGGTCTTCCACGGTGGATCCCTCGTCGAACTTGACCCATTGAAAGTTCCTCGGCTTGGAGTGATCCCTAGGCACGCTAACGATGACAGTCAGATGAAGTGGTTTGACGTACCCGGATTTAACATCCTGCATACCATCAACGCCTGGGATGAAGTAGACGAGGTTGGTAACGAGTCCATCATTTTGGTGGCGGCTATATACTGGCACCAGACAATTTCATGAAGAAGTTGGAGCTGACCCGACCATGTATCGAAAGGGTGCGAATTGATCTCTCTAACGGAACTGTTTCAAGGACGTCACTCCCCGCAGCTACCAATATGGAATTTGGGGTGATAAACCAGGCTTACTTAGCAAGGAAGAACAGGTCTACCTTTTTACACTAGCAAATTTAATAATCTTGTTTAATTAATGGTTGAATTTAATTAACACGACTCTTGCACGCGGTTGCGGTCCTTAGGGTATCCACAACATTCCGTCATCTCATCTAAAAACTATATTTTATTACTTAAGAAATTCTATTCACTACAATAACAAAGTTTCTTATCTCTCTTAATAAACAACCAATAAACTATCACTATTTAGATGTGAGATAAAATATGAAAGAGAAATACACATAGATGGGTCTAATGTGTCATAAAGTGAGTGAACCTCAGAGAGAAAATGGTGTGGATTTGGATGGAATCCACACCATTGTAGAACATTTCAACATATGTAACCGTGTGACGCCCTTATACACTATACTACTATATCATAATCAAGATTTTACCTTAAATTGAAGGTGAAACTTTTTCAGCTAGCACTGACGGCATCGTTTAACAGGTTCGTGTACACTGCCTCGGAGGGTGAAAACCTTAAGTTGGGTGGAGTGGTAAAGCTGGATTTGGAGGCAGAAGGAAAAGGAGATAGCGTGGTGGTGGCAAAGAGGATTTACGGGAAGGATTGTTACTGTGGGGAGACATGCTTTATCGCAAGAGAGCCTGATAACAAGGAGGCTGATGAAGATGATGGTTACTTAGTGGGTTTTGTTCACGATGAGAGTAAAGAGGAGTCGACCTTTGTGGTGATGGACGCTAAGTCACCGGATCTTGAAATTGTAGGGAGTGTTTCCTTGCCACACCGGGTGCCGTATGGGATACATGGGACATTCGTTAGAGAAAAGGAACTGTGACCAGGTCATCCATCATCTGAGCTTGTCGACAGTACCTAAGGAAATATTTTTTTTATAGATTATACTGTATATTTTCTCGAAGCTACGTAGCCAACCGTGTTGTGATGTGTATCGAGAGGAGGTTGCCAAGGGTAATAATAATATGAAATGTAAGCGGCCGATTCGGTTATGTAGACAGACGTCTCCTTAAAAAACATGTGTATCTTGAGTCATACATACATTACGTCCAGTCAAAGTCAAAGTTAAAGTCGTTGATGGTATACAAATTGTTACTTGCTGATCTTAGATTGCCCTCTACAACGTAGCTGCGGTTATTATACGGAGTGCCTAGCCAAGTGGAATATAGACTACAATATTGGGTTCTATTAGCTAGGTACATATACAATGCAATTACAACAGATCCTTAATGTTAAAGCCAAAGATCAGAGAATTCCTTGCTCCTTGTAGGCCGTTTCTGATCTTGCACCATTTTACAGCTTGTGATTTGATTGAATTCCCAATTTTGTTCCAATCTGGTTCCTCATCTTCAAAGACTTTTTTGTTTCTTGCTGACCAGATGTTGTAAGTCAAAAAGAGAAACGATCCAACAAAGAGGATACAGAGCTTCATCTACTGTTACCAGATTCATCCCAAATAACATGTCTCTAGTAGCCAAACGCTTCATCAACAGGAACCAGTTGAATGTTTCTATTCTTGGTGGAGCTGCTTTAGTCCATAGCAGTTTGTGCCAGGTGGATGCAGGTGGGTGGTTTGAATTCATCGCTTCTGAATAGAAGCTTTTGACTGAAAAACATTTTTCTTTTCCTACCAGCCATCCTAGTCTATCTTCTCCGTTTCTTCGTGTCAAGACACTATCATTTAGAGTTAGAAGTAGTTGATTCACTTCTTCCATCTCATAATCGAACAGAACCCTTCGCCAAGATGACATCGAATGGGATCTTCAGACACATCACTCTATCTAAATTATCTCGATCATGCTTATAGTTTGTACTCTATGGAATGTTATGGCCTTTACAATACCTTAAATCGTGTAGTTGCTCCCTATTTTTTGCTGTATGGCAAAGGGGGAAAGAAAAGATATGTACTTGTGTTAGTATGACTATTTTCCTTGCATGTAATATCTTAGTGAAGAACTTTCTACATGTGGTTATAGTATAAATAAAATTTGTTATCTTCTGTTTCAACCCTTAACAAACTCAGAGGGAATCTTTCTTAGGGGGAATCTTGCTAACAGGAAAATTGTAGGGATGAAAGAATGTACAAAATGAATAAAAGAATCCTACAACTCTACTACGGGTAGCGAAAATCCTAGTCGGAATATAGTGTAAGTAGATTTCGAACGAGAGTATCGAACCCAAGGGACTTAATAAAAAATTAGTCCTAATCCTCGGTAATTACCTATTCTAAACAGGAGGGAAATGTAAATAACAATTTTAACTTAAAATAACTAACTAAAATCCTAGCTAAATGGTATTTACAATGATTTGTCCTAGATTCAGGATTACTTTAACCAAGTACCAATATGATCACACAATAGAATTACAAGACTCGAACTTAACCAAACAAAATGAATGTGCCGGACACCAGATGCACGGCACATTCAAAGACTTTGAATGTGCCGGACACCAAACACCCGGTAGTCTACCCGGCATATTCAAATATCGATTGTATTTCTTGTTTCGGGTCTGATAACAGGAAACTCACTACCTATTGTTGAATCGAACATATTTCATGCCACGAAACGAACAAGGTAGTGAGGGAAAATGGATTAAACTCGACAATCTTAAGTGTTGCTCCCACTGATGCGCAAAAGACAACGGTAAAGATTCATTAAGACTTCCTCTTTCCAATCATACTCTTGATTGATAGATCTCGAGTAGAACCTTGAATAAGAAGAATGAGCGATCAACATATTCAACTTGTGACTGACAGAAATCTTAATAAACGTTTGTATTTATATTAAAATGATCATATTGTTTACAAATGGGAATTCATCCTTAAACAAGAAAAAACAAGGATTTCTACTTCACCATTTGCACAAACAAAAGAAGAGATACAATAAGGAGAAGGAAATTGATCATAGCCTTAACTGATAGAGATCTTCTTCTCTTCTTCGAAGATGGTGGAGCAAAACTTCCTTGGACACCAACAGTGGGAGGATGCGGAATTTGAAGTGTGAATGGAGTGTAGGGGTATATTGGAATGTGTTGAATTGTGGAGCCATTCGGCCTATTTATAGACTTCCATTTTCCTTGTGTGGGTGGAATGCCGAGTCACTGTCATCCGGCATCGAATAACGCACGTGCCCAATTGTAATGGTCGAAACCACCAAATCTGATGATGCTTGTGCCGGACAAGGGATGTCTAGCACCATACCCAGTAGCGGTTGAATTGTCAACGATAAATAACTGTTATCTACTGACGAACCATGACGACTCTTCACCTGTGCCGGCTAGGTTCTACCCGACACTACATCCGGTAATACCCTTGTTCTGCTACATTTTGATGTCGTGAGTGGTGCATCCGGCTCTAAGCCCGACAACACTCGTTCTTTGGTTAGAAGTTTACTCCTTGTATGAAAAAGCACACAAAACATCAGTCTGAACATATAACATGACTTTATATAAAATAATATAAATATCAACTATTCTAACCCTAATTTGACTAATATACCTATAAATCTAGCATATAAAATATGATAAGTCTGTGGCCAAATCTCTTAAATTTTCAAATTGCCAAGTACATATAATTTTATATAGGTTGCCATCATCAAAAAGGGGGAAATTGTTAAGTCAATATCCTTTAGTTTTGATGATAGCAAACCTTGTGTTGTGTATTTAACATGTTTGTCAAGTCTTATGATTCAGATAGACAGGCAAAAGAGTGGTTTCACACGCAAGGTTGCAAGCGCACTCGGTTCACGACATGTGCTTAACCAGTCGAGCACCTATCTAGGAGAGCTCAAGCTAGAACCTCGAGCACACACAAGAAGTCAGGCACCACATGAAGATAGTGAATCAAAGACAAAGACTGCAAGAAGATCGACATATCTATGCAGACTCACATATTTACACTATCAACTAGAACACGACAAGAATACAACTCATTAATATGTAAATGGACAAGATAAGTAAAGGGTTACTTATCAGAACAATTACATAGCTGTAATGAAGACTAAAAGAGCATTTATGAGCATAATGAAGAAGACAGAATCAGACAAATGGGGCACACAAGTGGTGCTCGACCAATCGAGAGAGCTGCCGCCGACGTGTCCAGTAGTAAAGTGACACATGTTCCGACAACTCCAGATCAAGTTGAAGCCTCTCTACAATACTGGTGTGGTTGTTATGTGATAAGATGAAAGTAGAATAGACTCCTTGACTTTACAAGCTTATAGGACGGTAGTTACATCCTAACTAACCATATATATATGCTTGCATTTATTTCGTATGAAAGCAAGCCTGTACAAGAGAGAAGAATATAGAGATAATCAGAGCAAGTGTGAGATATACTTAAGTGTGTGTGTAAGGGCTAGAGAGTTGGTGAGCTGGTTAGGATTGAAGTTGTGTGACAACACTTTTGTAAGTTGGTTGACTGATCAGTCGGGGAATGGTTGGGGAACTGTAGAACGGCTGTCAGAAGAGGGTAGAGGACTTTGGGATAAAGTCCTAAACTGCCCCAGAGTCCATGTGTGAGGGCAAGGGAGATTGAGTGAATTTCTATATGTAAATTCTTAATCAATATGGAGTTTCTAGTTTAAGTTTATTCCGTGTCTTTCCTTAATCAACCAAGTTTAATTGAGTCCACGATACGTCCACAACCGATCAGGAAAGCATTAGAAGAGCTAGCCAGTTTCATGTGTGTACTAGAAGTTCTAACGTAAGCTTTCCTTGACAGGTACCCGAATGGTTGGGCACATGTCACGAACGGAGTGTGCTTGCGACCTTGCGTGCTAAGCCACTCCTTTACCTATTTAAAAAACATATTAGATAAACAACACAGGTTTTCTATCATCAAAACTAAAGGATCTTGACTTAACACATTGCTACTGGCCACAATCATTATGGTTATCGACTGTCCGATAAGTTCTCTACATTACATGTGCAAACAATCAGTAAGCTAAGGATGCTCAAATTGTTTGATAAATTCGTTCATCATTCCGCCCCCTTGCTATCCGTGATAGCATTTTTTACCATAGATTTTGCCAATGAGGAAGATATTGTTTAGGTTGCTGATCTTGTGTCTTGTACCGTAGTATTACTAATAATACATGCTTTGGTTATGATTTTTATGTGGTTTTTAGTTCTTGGTTAGTGGCTAATACTTGTTAGTTTTTATTTTGTTATCATGTGACTTTAGTCATTAGCTTTATTCGATCATTTGGTAGTGCTAGGCTGATGAACTTGGGTTTTGTTTAGAATGTTGGGCATTGAGCAACGTGTTGCAATTGGTAGCGGCAAGTAAGCTCTCGCCCGTGCTTGGTTGGTTTCCTATATCGGTAGTAACTTGTATGCCCACCTTGATGTTGGGAGGATCATTATCTTATGATAACAAATGAAGGTATGAAGGTATGTTTTTAGAAAAAAAAACATAGTAGAATAGTGATGAGTGTCTAAATGAGCACGTTTTAGAGGTGTATTTCATATGTTTTATCAATACTTTTTATGCTTATTTCTCCACTATAGCTAGATTTCCTCTACTTTTGTGTCTTATTGGTGTTTTACACAAAAAATGCTGACACGGGAGGAATAACATAGATAGGAGCAAAGTATACGAAGAGACAAACGTGTGGGCGCAAACAGATTCAAATTTGGAGCTAGAACAAAGAACCTAGAGCAAAAACAAGTTTGGACCATTTTGAAGAGAATGGTGCAGGTCTGTGTCCTGGTATACAGACCCGTACCAGAGTAGTGATAAAGATTCTGCCTATTTTCGGGTGTGGTCTGGGCTTGTGTCCGGGTATACAAACCTGGACCAAGGTAGAGCGCGCGATACTATGTTAAGTCAAGATCTTTTGGTTTTGAAGATAGCGCACCTGTGTTGTTTATCTACTATGTTTGTTAAGCCTTAAGATTCAGATAAACAGGTGAAGAAGTGGCTTAGCACGTAAGGTTGCAAGCGCACTCAATTCGTGACATATGCCAAACCAGACGGGCATCTGTCAAGGAGAGCTCATGCTAGAACTTCTAGTACACACAGGAAGTCAAGCATCACATGACCACATCTCTCATACATCAGATGTAAAGCAAGGACAAAACACTACAAGCGAATCGATAAACCTATGCAGATCCTCACATCTACATAAGCAACTAGCTCACGACAAAAAGCATAACTCATTAATGTGCAAGGCAACAAGATAATTCAAGGGCTATTAATACACATTATCACGTAGCCATAATGAAGTCTGAAGAGAGCATTTATAAGCATTAATGAGCCAGAAAACATTAGACAAATTGAGCACACAAGTGGTGCTCGGTCAATTGAAGGAACTGTGACCGATGTGTTCAATCACAAGGTGACACGTGTTCCTGGCTTTAGATCAAGTTGAGGTTCAATCTACAATTGAGTTGGCTGTTATGCTAAAGGGAAAAGTAGTAATTGATTCATAGAGTCTAGGTAATCATAAGTTGTTAGTTATATCATAACTAACATGTATAAATACTTGCATTTATGTCCTATGTACTCAGCAAAAAAAAATAGGGAAAAGATAGAGATAATCTGAGCAAGTGTGAGTCTGACTAAAGTGTGTGTAAGGGCTAGGGAGTTGGTGAGCTAGGTTGGACTGGAGTCAAGTGACAATACGTTGTGTAATAGATAGACAGGCCAGTCAGGGAACGGTTAGGAACTGTAGGGCAACTGTTAGGAGAGGGTAGAGGACTTATGAATAAAGTCCTAAACTGTCCCAGAGTCCGTGGGTAGGGGAAGAGAGAGAGAGAGAGATTGAGTGAATTTATGTGTGTAAATTCTCAATTGAAATGGAGTTTCCAGTTTGAATTTATCCAGTCTCTTCCAAACTATCAAATAGTTACAAACAACATAAAAGACACGTCCATGACAGGTCAAGGACGTATCTGGGGGGCATCCGACAGTTTCAATTGGCATTAGAGCAAGTCTTTTTATAGAAAGCTAACTACTTTAGAAGATGATCAAAATGTCTCACGCAAGCCTACTAGCGTTAGAAGAAGGTTCTACACCAAATCGACCACCACTTTTCAATGGAAATAACTACACTCACTGGAAAAACAAAATGAAGTTTCACATCAAGTCTGATGATCCAAGGATGTGGAGGGTTATATCATGTGAATATACCTTCCGAGATGCTCAGGGACAAGACCTATCGGTCGACAACATGACAGATGATCAAATCAAGAAATTAATATTTAATGCTCGAGCAGTAAGAATTCTACACTGTGCACTACTACCTGCGCAATACTCCAAAATAGCCTCAACTAAAACTGCTTAAGAGATTTGGAAAACTGTTGAAGTCAGGTATGAATGGAATGATGAGATCAAAAAGACTCGCATTGAGTTATTATTCACTCATTGGGAGATATCCAAGGAGGAAGAAAAAGAGAGCATTTCTGAAATGCATACAAGGTTCACCAAGCTGATCAACAAAATGCCAGTGCTTGGAAGAACTATCTCAAATGAAGATCAAATTCGGAAGTTCTTGAGATCTCTTCCAGCCTCCTTCGATAGCAAAGTTAATGTCATGCAAGAGGTTCATGTTCTATCTAAAATATGCTTGGCAGACATGTTAGGTTCCCTAAAGGTATTTGAGATAAAGCTACAACAACAAAACTCAGAAAGTTCAAAAAAAGAAAGAGGAAAAGGCATAGCCCTTCAAGTAGCTGAAAACTCCAAGACAAGAGAAGACAATGATGAGATGGTCCTCTATGCTAAGAGGTACTTTCGGAAGTTCATAAGAAACAACATGAGAAAAGGTAAAGAGTCCAAGGAGATTGACGATCATCAAAATAAGTATAATGACAAGTGCTTCGGGTGCTCAAAGCATGGGCATCACATCAAAGATTGTCCTCAACGATCCCGAGAGGACAATGACCAGGTCAGAAAGCCTGTCTGAAGATCGTTCAACAAGGGGCCAAGGAAAGAAGCATTTGTTGCTGCTTGGGGAGACTCAGAGCTAAGCGACCACAATCAAGCCTCAAACAGTGATATCTCGGAAGATGAGAAGGCTCACCTATGCCTTGGGGAAGTTTGCTTGATGGCACAAGACAAGGACACGTCAAAATCAGAAGAATAACAAAACAAGGTAAACTACTCTAAACTGAGAAAGAAAATTTTAAAGGCTAAACTTCAAGGACTTAGAAAGTTTTCTCTCATACTAGTTGATCAACTAGAGGCATTGGAAAATGAAAACAAAGAACGTTTAGAGGAAAATGAAAAATTAGAGAAAAGTTCGGACAAGGATAAGGTAGTAAATCTTTCAAATGCACTCAAGTAATTGCAAACCGACTATAGTGAAATTCTTGTTGTTCATGAAAAGATGAAGCTAGGAAAACAACCTGAAATCGATGAGTTGGTTGCTGCTTTTACATAAAAGAGAATGAACTAGTTCTAATCAAAGAAAAACATGCAAAACAAGAAGCTATTTCTAGGACACCCATATGAAGAAACAAACGACCGGTCGGGTATCAATCAGGGATCAGTCGTAGAGGTGTCTGCCACCTATGCAGATAACCCGGTTATCATCAAGCCAGATGCCATAGGACACAACTCATGAGGCATTGGCAACTCAAGAAAATAGGACTAAAATGGGTAGTAAAAAATGATCCTAGAACAGTGATTGTTGGTGGAAATGGGTCCAAACATTCTGAGGACCCTAACCTCACACTTCTAACTTGCTAAGTGCAGAATCGGGTGGGAAAGGACCCCTGCTGGTACATCGAGAGTGGGTGCTCTAAACACATGACACCAGACAAAATGAAGTTATTCTCACTCGAACCAGGAAGCCACGGAACCATTTCCTTTGGCGACAATTAGAAAGGAAAAATCATCGGTGTAGGTAAGGTCGGTTTTACCTCAGATTATGTCACTAATAATGTTAATCTAGTTAATGGTCTAACATTCAATTTTCTCATTGTTTCTTAAATATGTGAGAAAGGTAACTCAGTTACTTCTATTCTACACATTGTAGCATAGTAAGTCAAATAATGGTAAGGAGTTGTTAAAGGGAAAAGATAGAAAAATGTTTATGTAACTAGTTTCGAGGATATTGACAGTCTAAACCTTCCATGCTTGACTGTATCAATAGATGACTCCACACTATGGCACAAAAGACTAGGGCATGTTAGCGTATCATTATTAAAAAACTTGTCAAGAAACAGTTAGTAAGAGGTCTCCCTAAGGTTAAGAAGTCTGAGACAAATCTTTGTGATGCATGTGTTAGAAGCAAACAAACTAAGACTTCCTTCAAATCAAAGAACATGGTAAGAACATTCAAGCCACTTAAATTACCTCACATGGACTTATGCGGGCCTAGGACTAGAAGTTTTGAAGGAAATTGGTATGTATTTGTAATTGTTGATGACTACTCATGGTTTGTTTGGACAATATTTATTGCTTCCAAAGATGAAGTCTTTGAGAAATTTCAAGCCTTTGTAGGAAAAGTCCAAGTACAACTCAACCGCAAGATCAAGGCGCTTCAGTCTGATCATAGGTCTGAATTTGAAAATCAATAATTCATGAAGATGTGTGAACGACAAGGAATAAATCACATATACTCAACACCATGAACACCTCAACAAAATGGGGTAGTTGAAGGTAAGAACAAAAGACTACAAGAAGTAGCAAGAGCTATGCTATTATGAGCAGTCTTCTAGGCAGAAGTAGTGGTAACTACATGGTACATCAAAAATAGAATGTCCATACGACCAGTCCTCAACAAAACATCCTATGAGCTAATCAAGGGAAGAAAACCAAACATAAGTCACTTCAGGATCTTTGGCTGTAAGTGTTATGTCCACAACAATAAAAAAAATTCCCTAGGAAAATTTGATGCCAGGAGTGATGTGGCCATCTTCCTCAAGTACTCAGAAAGAAGCCGGGCATACAAAATCTACAACAAAAGACATTGAAGGTAGAAGAAAGTGTGCATGTAATCTTTGATGAGGTTAAAGTTTATAAGATCAAAGAATCTGAAGGAGATGAAGAATTTGGATTTAATCTAGCTGAGAAAGATCACACAGACAATCCCAAGGATGAATCACCGGCCAAAGAAAACTTGCCCGACAAGTCAGCGACAGGTCAACAACAAGTCAACGAAGATAATAACGATGTCGAAAGTACTCAATCACCGTCAACCATTCATCAATCTTGTATTTTGTACAAAGATCATCCATTGGAGAACAACATATCATATATCTCCAAGGGAATTCAAACCAGAGCACAAACTCGTGATCTCTTAGCCTTCTCAACAACAGTTTCACCTATCGATCCCAAGAATATCAAAGAAGCTCTTCAAGACTCAGACTGGAATAAAGTAATGCAAGAAGAATTAAATCAGTGAAAGATGCAAAGTCTGGCATCTTGTGCCGCATCCCACACATCAAGGGGTACTTGGAACAAAATGGGTCCTTAGAAACAAGCTAAATAAGATGAGAGAAGTCATTGTGGCTGAAACAACAAATTAGTGATTATGTTGTCAACATAGGTACGTTGCCAATTATGTGTGATAATACTAGTGCCATATCTATCTCTAAAAATCCTATACATCATTCTCGTACCAAGCATATTGACATTAGACATCATTTTTTTAGAGATTGTTATGAAAAGGAATTAGTTGGCTTAAAGTACATTTCTACCGAAAATCAACTAGCAGACATTTTTACCAAATCCCTAAGTAGAGAAAGGTTCAACTAGATTGTTCATGATCTTGGAATGATAGTCATTAATCAAGATTAGGCAATCTTTTGATTCCTATGATCGGTCATCGACACGTGAGTAACACATCAACTACGTCATTGATATAGTCAACGTTCAGTTTAATGCATAGAATTTATGTCAAACGACTACTTAAAACGGATATGGCAGCATCTCACAAGAAGTAAGGATAAAAAAGGGCGGGTGTGACGGTTAGAAACAGGAAAAACTCCAACGGATCGATGACCACCGTCACAACCACTGCCCGTTATGAATAGTACCATTGGGACATGTCAGCGAGTGGACGAGGAACGGTCACCGACTGTTACTAGATATCTATAAAAGGGCGATGGGAGTTTTTCTTTCATCACTCAATTTACCCTCACTCTCTCTAAATCTCTAAGCATTCAAGCAAATTCTCTTCTCTCTGACAACACTCTAGTCAGCTTTGTGCGAAAAATCCCTTGCCTCACAACCACTCACAAACTCTTGATAAAAAAGTTAATAAATTCCAGCTACTCCCTTGATAAAAAATGGCACCCAAATCTGCTCTTCTATCCAAGACAAGGGCCATCCTCAGGGATGTTTCACCAGAACAAGTGGCCGACATACAGACGACAGAGTCTATCAGAACATTGTCGCCACCTCGTCTATCTAAGGAAAAGGAAGATCAACTTGTTCGAAGGGTCATGGATGAAGGTGACCTACTACGGAAAGAGGTAACCTATATAAGCTCCCATCTACACAAAGTTCACCACCTCATTCAATCCGAAATTCTGAAACCCAAAATCCTACCTACTCCGACCCCCACGGAAAATCCTGCCATGTCTTCTCCCGCTCCATCACCGAAAATCACCACTAAACTCCAAAGCCAAAAATCCCGAAATTCTAAAAGACCAAAGCCATTCTACTACCACAACAAATCGTGTAACTCGCGCCTCAAAACGCAGTAAAACCAAGGAAGAAACTCCACAAAGAGCCTACTCAACACTTGAAGGAGCAACTCGCAAGTTGCACTTCAGTAACGATGAAGAAGCTACTCCTTTAGCACTCGCTAAAGCAGTAGTTCACCAGATAGAGGAGGACGAGGTTCAAAGTGATGAAAAGTCACATATAAAAGCATCAACAGAAGGAAAAGGCCAAGAAGAAGGTGTTACGTACCGCACCAAATTTAGAGGTAGAATTAGAACTAGTCACTCAGACTACGGTACATAGCGACGACCGATCACCGACACCTCAACGATCGCGTCATCAAAAAGATATGACATAGACACATCCTCGCCGGTCATCCTCACCTCAACGATCACTCGGTCTGGTGCGGGCCACTGCTCGTAGGTTCCCCGCCTTATAATAGGGAGATGCGTCATCCTAACCATGATGACACATTTGGTTTATGGGATAATGAATAACGAGATAAAGGTACCACTACATGCTTATGTATTATTGATATTATGAATTAACAAAATGAACTCATAAACTCCATAATTGGTGACATAGATGCCCAGAGGGCTTAAGCACTAACGTAAGCTCAAGATTGGTTATTTGTTAACTTTTATATATTGGATATTATTAGAGCTCGCCTATGAATCATGTGTGCAACATTTATATGTTTAGTATGACTGGAGTGCTCCTGTGATTGATGGATGTGGATTGATATTCCCTTATTATTGGAACTTATCTGTGAATGATTGAGCAATCTTTATATGCTCATATTACTGGAGCTTGTCTGTGAATGGTTGAACAATCCTTGTATGCTCATATTTCTAGAGCGTATAGGTGGAAGATGTGAGCAATCCTTATATGCTTATACTGTTGAGTTCCCCTTGTGAAATACATGTGTAGTTTTTATATGTTTAATATTATTTGTGCTTGCTTGTGATGGGTGTAAGAATTGTGAGGTTATGATATGATTGATTGCTACTATTTAGTATTACTATTCTTACATACATGCATGCTTTAGGTTGAAGTCTAGAATGAACTAAATTGAATTGCATGCTAACTCCGACCAAATAACCTAAGTGTAAACTGAAGGCGTAATAGGGTTACGTAATAGCATACTCAGCGGTTGGGCTGACCTCTCCAACTAATGTATTTACAGGTTTGAAGATAAAGACACTCAGCCGAAGAGCGGGGTTGGGTAGATTGGTCGGCAATTTT